>CM056832.1:8660900-9245900 GCA_029853015.1 Chelidonichthys spinosus | reverse complement strand
TTAGTTGTAGGATTGAGATTAATTAAGCATGTAGCTATAGTGTGTGTGTGTGTGTGTGTGTGTGTGTGTGTGTGTGTGTTTATGTTGAATTTGCTGACCTGTACATTTACAAGAATGCGTGGAATTTGAATGTAAACGTTTCTTGAGGAGAATCTTGGTTTCTAATGTTGAGTGCCTGTTTATTACTTAGCTAAAGCGAATGCAGTCTAATACAATCATTTTGCAATGAATCCTACATTAAAGATAAGCTGAAACAACCTTTCAAGAGTATCTTTCCTCTGTATCTTCAGGTATTTCTGAGTGAAGCAGGAAAGTCAGGTGGGACATAATGTTTAAGGCATCGACATTGTTCAGGTTTTTTCAAATCTGTGTTAGAGGGGTATTTTAGGAGAGGAAACAAAATAACATGAGCTCAACCGTCGTCCAGCTGCCTCAATAATAAGTGTGTGTGTGTGTGTGTGTGTGTGTTGTGTGTGTGTGTTGAGAGAGTCATTGTCATTCAAAATGCCTGTCAAAAGGTCTGTCTCAATGAGAGGTTAAAGGTCACCATCTGGAGTCTGAAACACACACTTCTGCACACTTAAAACAGAAGCACCATGGAAATGTTATACTTCTCTCTCTCTCTCTATCTCTCTCTATCATTGTGTGTGTGTGTGTGTGTGTGTGTGTGTGTGTGTGTGTGTGTGTGTGTGTGTGTGTGTGTGTGTGTGCGTGTGTGTCAGGATCAGTCCGTGTGTGCCAGGACTTCCTGCTGGGCCGGTCGAGAGTGTGTATCCACCAACAAAGGAGAACCAGTCTGTCGCTGTTTACAGGTAAAAGCTGTTAAATACCACCTTAAAAATACTCTGTTTCAAGTAACGATCCTGCATTCAGAATGTTACTTAACTGCCACAAATGCACAGAAGAACTCATTTACTAGCCTCATTTACTAGCCTTGTTTATCAATCGATTGAAATTTCAGAAAATCATGATGTCCCTCTGCTTTTCTTTAAAACCAACAGTACAAACCTTACAGAAATAGTGGAGATGTAGTGGAGTAGAAAGAGAAAGTAACCTGAGAGGAAAACACTGAAGTAAAGTACAAGTACCTGTTCATCACTGTTATAGAAATTGTATCTGCACAGAAGTCTTCTACAGATCATTTTGGGGAAACGTCTCTTGATCCCAGAGGTGAAGCTAACACATTGTGCCCCCTGCTAGCTTTTTTTAAAAACCCTAGATGCAGCCATAACACTTCTCAAGAGGTGGTCAAACCAGTTTTATTTCATAAAACACTCATGAATTTGTGCAGGGCATGTTCTGACCGCTGGTTGACCCCCCTTCTCTTTCTCTCTAGCGGTGTGACGTGACGGAGCACTGGGTGTGTGGCAGTAACGGCAGATCCTACAGGAATCACTGTGAGCTGCACAGAGACGCCTGCATCACCCAGACCAAGATACATGTGGAGCACAGAGGACACTGTCTGGGTCAGTACACACACACACACACACACCTTCAGACAGCTAAAATGTTGAATGTGAATTGTGACCGCGGTTTGTGTGTTTCTATTTGCAGAGAAACCAACACAGAGAGATGTGAGCCCCAGTAAGTCCTGAATGGGCCACACTGAAGTTACCCTTTAAGAGAACCTACACAGTCATTTTATTCACCATTTAGTAACCATTTTATTTGTATGTGCAGTGGTGTGTTTCCTGTCAGATCGTAATTGGCTGAGAGAGAGAGTGATCCAATGGATTCAGGAGGACGTAGAGTCGGACAACATGGTCCCAAATGTGACCTCAAGCAATCAGCTCCTGCAGACGTACTTCAAGGTCACAACTTTTCACAAGATGCCTAATAATCATTGCAGTTTTAGAAGTTGACAACTAATACAATATGTAATAATTAATTGTGTGTTTGTGTGGTACAGATCTACGATAACGGGGATTCAGAGCTTGACTCCAAAGAGTTCCTGAGCTTCCTGAAACATAATGAGACGGCCCTCAACCTCACATACTCTGATACTCTGGAGACGAACATGCTGCTGAGGTATACACACACACACAACACACACACACACACACACACACACACACACACACACACACCACACACACACACACACACACACACACACACACACACACACACACTCACACACACACACACACACACACACACACACACACACACACACACACACACACACACACACACACACACACACACACACACACACACACACACAGAAGATAACCAATCGAGTCACCAAGACCTCAGTGTGGTAGTTAAGATGTTATCTATAAAGCATAATTTACTTTTTATACAAAATATACTTTTCATACAAAAGTAGATATGTATTGTGATGATGAAGTGATGTGATGAAATATTTACAATGTTTAAAGTATTTTTTCGGGATGTTTTTTTGATGATTGGATTTGGGGGTTTGAGCATCACCTACTGTACAAAAGTGGGATTCAACACCCATCAAAACTCTGAGTCAGTCACTCAAGTACTCTACTTAAGTACAATTTTGAGGTAGGCTACATGGTTGCCCATAAAATTGGAATATTCTGTTTTCAGACACAATCCTCTGTTTATTCCTATTTAAATGCATCAGTAATCACTTTGGATCAGGTGCAATAATTACATTATGTGTCCCAGGGGAAATTAATTCATGCATTACATCTGTTTGGTGCTTTAAAAGACAAGACATTTGCAAAATATTCCAACTTTATGGGCGATCCTGTACATTTTCTAGCACTACAGTGCTATAGCTAATTGAGTTATGTTGCTGAATAGACCTGCTCAGGTTGGAGTTGTGTGAAGTGCTGCTGGGATTTACATGAAGAATGTTGAAGATGTTAATCCCTGCACAACAGATGAGCCCCGGAAGTCCCCCCAAAAACATCCATACATGCATACGATAAAAAGTTTTCAGATTTCAGGGCAAAAATCAATAGTTAGATAGATAGATAGATAGATAGATAGATAGATAGATAGATAGATAGATAGATAGATAGATAGATAGATAGATAGATAGATAGATAGAGTGTAAATTAGAGTGTAGCAGCAGCATTACACACAGTGACAACACAGTAACTAAAGATAAAGAACACAATATGTAAAAAAAAAAAAACATATTGGAAGAGCAATATAAAAAGTATAAGATGTATAAATCACAGTAGATTAAAGTGCAAATTGAACAGTGAAAAAATAAATAAATAAATAAAAATCAGGTGCAGTGAACAGATAAACAGGGGCTTGTAGGGTTACTGAAAGAAAATAAGTACAATACATACAGTCAAATTAAAGTGAAATGCTAAGCATTAAAATTGTATTGTAAGCGATGGGTTTGAATCCCACCTTCTGCAATGTGTCCTGGTCCCCTTCATCATCCTCCTCCTCCGCTCCCTCTTCCTCATCCTCTCTCTGCCTCCATGTTTGTAAAGTGTTTAATGGATGATTACAAAGGTTAAGGTTTCGTGTAAGCATTCCATTTTAAGGTGAAAGTAATCACAAAAAAACACCCTGTAACAGCAATTTTGATTTGTTTTAAATATGATTTTTTTTCTGTAAACAAATCTTATAGTCAATAATGTCTGGAATCCTCCATTAACACTCACTCTCCGCCTGTCTCTCAGGTCTCTGTGTGTTGATGCTTTGATTGAGCTGTCGGATGAAAATGCAGACTGGAAGCTGAGTTTAACAGAGTTCATCAACTGTCTGACGCCCACCTACCATCCATATGAGAGAAGTAATGACACAAACACACAAAGAATCCACCTTTGAACAGGGATTTGCTGTTCTAGTTTGCAGGATGTTCGGTAAAATGCCAACGAGTATTTAACCCAGTTTGAATCTGACAAATCATGTTTTTAAAGACACAGGTTGTTCAAATAATGTAGAAACTATATATGATTGTGTTTGTAGTTTCATAGTCGTGTTTTTCTTCCCTGCACGTTTTCGTGTGTGTGTGTGTGCAGAGTGTGCTCTGGAGGATGAAGTGTTCGAGGACGGAGCTGAAACTCGGATGGAGTGTAACAAGTGCGTGTGTGCTTGTGGAAACTGGGTCTGCACCGCTCTGACCTGCAATGGTGAGGACACACACAAACACACACACACACACACACACACACACACTGCTGAGTTCACGTTCAACCAAAAAATATACCGGTAGTGATAATAATAAGCCTGTTTGGATGGATTTGGCGGGTTCCAGAGTTTAGGTTCCCCTCTTGTTCTGGGCTTGTAAGCTTCTTCTTTTCCATCGGCTGGTATTTTTGAATCTTATCTGTATTTCAGGAGAGCTTCAGGTGGAGGATGATGTTAAGGAAGGTGAAGAAGAGGAAATGACAGAAGAGGAGTGGAGCAAGAGAGTGGCTGAACTCAACTCTTTACAGGTGGACCGTCAACACTGAACTGCTGCGATGGGGGAATGTAATCCATCATTCATTCATTCATTAGTCTCCTGATATTGTAATCAAATTCATCTACTCATTATCAAAGAGCAAAAAAAAAAAACTACTAAAAAAATGTGTGAAAACATAAACGACAAGGACACTGCTGCAACAACAGGATACCGTCACCACTGAGACCTGAGTTTATGCCCACTGCTCCTGTAGCAGCTCATCAGTCTGAGCTCCAGATTACAAAAACATCTCAACACAAACTAATACAGACTTAAAACTGCTTTCTATGATTAAGTTTATATGTATGTTTTTTATTGATTATTTACTGCAGGTGAAGTTGTACCACCAATTTTTATTCATAATAATAGTAATAATAATAATACATTTTACCTATAGGCACCTTTCTGAGCATTCAAGGACATGGTACGGTGAATAATGAAAAGTACAAAACAAACAAAAAGTTATAATGTAGACAGTAAATATTAGACAGTGCAACTGAGATTAAAATCAGATTTTAAGATGGTTTTAACTTTGTTTGGCATGTTGCTGTAACATGTAAATCTTGTTGTGTTTAAGTTGTACTTGTCTAAACCTTGATTTTCATAATTATTGAAGAAATCAAATGTAAATAATGATAATAGATAATGCACTCAGGAGGTTATTTTGTGTGCTTGGGTTGTGAAGTTAGTCCTGCTTGATAAACGACTGTTAATAAACACTAATAAACACTTTATTCACAAATCAATTGTCAAATTCTGAAAGACTTTAATCGAGAAGACATGTGACATCAATTTCATTACATTATTAATGTATTGTTTAAACTGTACTATTAAATAATAATAAGAAACAATAAATAGTATAGTCATATATAATGTTTCAATGCAATGAATTAGAACATCATAATCATTGCAAATCAAAACTGATGATAACACATCCAGTAATCAATAAGGCCTCCAGACAGGCTCCTCCCCTCTGATCGAAAGACATGCCCCTTCAATGTAATTGGACAGAGCTGTGACGACGCTACGGTCCTCCCCCGTGTGTTGGAGCGGTTGGTTTGATCCGTAGTAGAAGCTGCCTGGCTGGAATGGACCACTGTGAGTCAGAGGGGGAGGAGACGACAGGTAGGAGCTGTACGGTGTGGGCTGTGTGGAATAGGAGAGGGCAGGCAGGTGGTGCATTCTGGGATTTGGAGTGAAGGAGGAAGTCAGAGAGGTCACCTGGCCCAGGAACGACGTCTCATTGGTCCAAAGAGAAGAGGAAAATGATCTACAATCTGGAGTGACAACATCAACAGCATGAAAATCCATTGTAGACCTTGGAGACAACTAAAAAATAACTTAATCGGAGGTCAACCAGGTGGTTTTAGCAACTTTCAGCTGCATGGTCTTCCTCTGCAGATTGACTTTGTTCAGCATTATGACACGAGTATTGAACTTCTGTTGAGCTCAATCTTTAAAACAACTGAGCAAACTCTGTCCACCAATAAGTAGTACAATAAGTTAACTGGGTGTGGAGCTGGGTAATTTATGAGGGATTTCCACTTCATATGAGTTTTATAAAATATTTTAATAATATTTAAGATGGAAATATTCCATTTTTTATTCCACTACAACTATAGTTATTAGCTATAGTCGATTAGTATGTTTTACTTGAAGACAATACAAAGAGAATACAGTACTGTGCAAGTAATGACATCATAAATCATAATACAGCAACATTATTGTGGACAATAAAGAATAGGCTAGAATTTACAGAAAAAATACACTTGTTCGACACAACATGAAGGTTGAAATGTGGAGACGTTGTTACACGTCTACACACTGTTACATAATTGTATTGCTGTATGTGAAAGTTAGAAATAATAAGGCTTTAATCAACACACCTGATGCTGCAGTGCTGCTGCTGGGTGACCTGAACCGTCCTGACTTCACCTCCTTCTGCCTCTGTCCTGTCCAAAGAGAAAGAGAACAATAGTCAGCGAGACTCATTCTGAATGAAAGCTTTTCATAAAAAAAATTATTTATAGTGTCATATCACTACAGAAGTTATCTCAGGACACTTAACACTTTGAGCAGGACTATAATACGCTCATGATATGGATTAAACCATTATGTTATGTTATGTGCACTAACGTCTTGGCAGCCGCTGTCCATCCACAGTGACCTTGATGGCTCTGTGCACGGTGGCGATCTGAGGCGGCGAGGTCAACACATTAATGGAAAGTGTGAAACTCTTGCCTGAAAAAAAAAAAACAATACACAGATTTATGTTACAGTTTCACATGAAGTTAATCTTATTTTAGGGGATTTTCAATGTAAGGATAGAAGCTGTCTTATGTTGTAAAGTTTGATTGTAAAACCCACTGAGAAACTTATAGTTTTGGGTCATGGAAATAAATTCATTGCTTAAATAGGACAAGTAACCCGTCTTCTCTCTCTGTATCCTTCTAACTTTAAGATTATTGTCTGAGTTACAAGTCAACCCCCACCCTATTGGACTGTAGACGTCTAATTTCTGCGTGAGGGACGGCATTCATATCACAAAAGATGGAAATGAATGGAGGAGGTGAAGATGATCTGTTACTATCTTTCTTCAACATGTTGAGCTTCCAGTGCGACTCGTTCCTCATAACTGCAATTAAGCCACTTTGAAACGAGTCCTCTGTCCAAGTTTATGTGTTTTACTGTGCATATTGTATCAGTATCTGCCCACCTCTCCCACTGCGACCTATGAAGCGGAGGTCATTAAAATGGGCATAGCCTTGCTTCATTGTCGCTGTGGCGTTGCGTAGCTCTGCACTGCTGTTCTCCTCATTGCCAGCCATCACTGTGACGACCACGCCGTCGGGCACATCGTTGCCCAGGGCAACCACCTGTAAGGATAGAGAAGGGTTAGAATAGATAGATAGATGGATGGATGGCTGGATGGATGGATGGATGGATGGATGGATGGATGATTACTCACAGTGAAGGCTCTCGGCAGTGTCTTGTTACACCTCCAGTGCTGCGGCAGGCTGCTGCAGAGGAAGTTTGGGCTGTCGGTCGGTACCAGACCCCTGGGTGGCGCTGTGCTGCGCTGGTGGCGGGGCTTCACACACTGATCGTCAAGTTGGTGGTTGGTTGGCGATGGGGTTGGCTGACTCTTCAGGGCAGGATCTGTGAGGGAGCAACAGAGAGAAAATTATAATTATAATTCCTCTGAAATGCTGGCCATGTTTGTCTTTGACTTGTATTTTCTTTATGAATACAAAATATATATGGTTGACAAAGACTGTATTAAGTTATAATAGGCTAATACATTGCTTTGTTCACATTGCCATATAATAAAAAAAAAAAAGGCTATATAATATAAAGGCTGAGCTATAGTTCTGCTACAATGGTCGACCTGTTGATTTGCTGTGTGAACTATTAGTGCTTCAGCTATCTTGGTCCCAATCTTCAGTCAAATAAACAATCACATAAACTCACATCTTGAAAGGCTGGATTGTAAAATTCAGTTCAATATGAGCTGAATTGTTTTTTCAACATATCTGAATGAATCTAATAATCTAGCATTGATGTGTAGGCTCTATTAATTCAGTTAGCATTCCACTTGCTAATCTGAGCAAATTATCTATTTATAATCTTTATTTCCTGTATTTTGATTTATTTGTCCACCAGAGGCTTATAAATGTGCTTTGTCCTATTTTGTAGGCTACTGTAAATGCTGCACAACAATTTTCCTTGTGGTGAATAAAGTTTTATTTTGCACTTAAGTGTTGTTTTCCTTTTTAGATGCGTAACTCTACGGTGCCACCTTATAACTCAGTGTATTACAGCTTTTTGTTTTAGTAAATGACACGCTTAGTACTTTTCCCGCCAGAGAAACTCTTTCAATAACCGTGGGTGAAAGTAAGATGACGTTTTTTACCAGAAAGTATAGAAAACTACAACTACCAGAACGCAGCGTTCTATTACGTCATAAAATCGCGCTGAAAAACAAACGAATCGGTAAGCGGAGCAGGAGCAGCAACAACAACGTTTTCCTGGACGACTTTGGTGAGGATTATAAAGTATTTCTGGAGCTTTTCTTTCTCGTCTAGACCTCTCCTCTTCGTCTTTTTCTTCTTCTTTCTTTCGCATTGTGTGTTTTTGACCGCAGTGTTTGACTAGGAGGGAACTGCGCCGCATTATCATTCAGATGACACTGCCGGAGGGGAAGTTACTGCGGTCACACCACCTGTCCCCGTGTGTGTGTGTGTGCCGGTGTGTGTGTGTGTGTGTGTGTGTGTGTGTGTGTGTGTGTGTGTGTGTGTGTGTGTGTGTGTGTGTGTGTGTGTGTGTTCTGCTATCTTGTTATTTTAGGCTCATGGCTCAGTGATTGTCTTTTTTGACAGTGACTTGTATTTGTGTGTGGGTAACAAAAACCATCACATCTAAAAGATGTTTAAAGTTCAGCGCTGTGATGTAGTCTTATTCAAATCCTATACGAAGTACTCATACCGCAGTGTGGGAATACAATCCTACAATTAAAACCTTGAAGTAAAAGTATGTAACGTTAAGTTCTAGCAGCAAAATCTAAGTATGAAAAGTACAGCTCGTTGTACAGTAAAATGTTTCCTGGCAGTGTTTGACTATTATATGTGATGTTTCTGGATGTTTCCTGCATTAATGTGTTTGTGGCATTTTACTGCAGTAAATGTTAGAGGTTGTGCTAATTTTTAACTACTACTGTGAGGTAGTTTAATCTACAATAAGGCATCATATTTCACAAGATCATCTTCCCTTCGTTGTTCTGTGAAAATGTTACATTTTCATGAGCTGAGAAAAAACGACCAAGACGATCCAATTTTCCAGCTGATCTAAGAGGCATTTTCAATAGTTTACTTAACTTGTGTATGAGAAATGTTTTCAACTCAAAGCAACACTTGATCCATTAGTTCCTAAGTATAAAGTCACATGCAACTCTACAAAAAATACCTGCAGCCTCCAAAATGATGGACAACAGAGGACTGAAATAATGTAAAGACAATAAAGCAACCACTAAATGTATTTTAATGAATTAAATCATTGACAGCAGCGTTGTTAACACATGATCTATTTAAATAGTTTGGTCTGGTATTGCAGAATATACACGTATGGTGAGAGTTAAAAGCAGGTTGTTTGTGTTGCTGATGTCATCAGGTGTCTGTGGGTATGGCTGGCTCTGCTGCCTCCAGTTCTAAAGACCGTCCAGCTTCCAGGACCAGTTTCATCCCAGAGCTACAGAGCATGATGTGAGACACGCGCACACACACACACACACACACATACACACACACACACACACACACACACACACACACACACACACACACACACACACACACACACAGACAGAAGGAGACTCACCCCAGTGCAGCATCGTGTTGGTGGTGCTGAACAGACTGTTTGAAGCCATAAAAACCTGTTTACCAAATGACAGACAGAGATTGTTTCAGCTTGTGATACTTTGCAAAAACTGAACTGGAAATTAAAAACTAAAACACAAATGTCTTAAAACAGTCCTTAAACCTTCGTTTCGATCCATTATTGAACTGTACTTGCTTGTTTGTCAGTAAAATAGAGATATAATAAAAGGAAAACATGTCATTGCTGGCATTGTTAAGGCACGTTAAATCAAATAGAAATAGCTCACACGCATGTAAAAGAGAGATCACAATAACATCATCCATTGATAATGATTAATGCACATTTAAAATATCATCACAACACTTTCAGTTCGCTGCATTACAATCACGAGTTAAGACTCCAAAAAGTGCAGACAGTACACAATAAATGAATTGTAGCTGCAGTTAAGACCCACATTTTAATGTCTTAGCACCCATTTAGCATAAAAGTAATGAGCTAATCAAAATATTAACAATATAATCCACTATCATGATGATAATTTTAAGGCAAACATGGCTAAAGTTTCATAGTTCCATCCGTTTCATTTATGAGGATTGTTGTTTTCCCTGCAAGAGTTGTGCAACTTTACTTATTGTAGCTGGAATATTCAGATTGCAGTTATTGTATATTTACAAAGTGCACTTTTATCTCTCAAAAAATGAGATATTTCTGAGGATTTTTCAAAAGTAGCCACATATGAGATGTGGAATCTCATTACTGTGCACGTGTGTGTGTGTGTGTGTGTGTGAGTGAGTGTGTGTTTTGGGGTGCTTACCTTGTGTTGTGTGTGTGCGTGCAGCCTGCAGAGATATGATGCTGCTGGTGGTCAGAGAGGCCGAAACCAAACTAAACCCCAAACCTAAAACCTAAAACCAACGATCAGCCTGAAGCCAACCTCCGAACCTGAGGCCAACCTGCCCACAACCCCAAACCAAATCCTATCTCACCTGTGTGATTGACAGCTGCAAACAGCCAATCACAGCAGAGATGATGGGGGGTAGCAGAGAGACCACAGGGGGGGCTGTTTGATGTTTGTACAGAGAAGGAATGGGAGAAGGAAAGAGCATCAGGATGTGGGTTTAGGTTCGACTGCCATCGTGGAAGTGGCTTTTCTAGATGCAAATTCAGGTTTGACCAAATTGTGGTCAAAGTGTGTGTGTGTGTGTGTGTGTGTGTGTGTGTGTGTGTGTGTGTGTGTGTGTGTGTGTGTGTGTGTGTGTGTGTGTGTGTGTGTGTGTGTGTGTGTGTGTGTGTGTGTGTGTCTGTGTGTGTCTGTGTGTGTGTGTCTCTATGTGTGTGTGTGTGTGGAGACAGAGACAGAGAATCAATTAAAAAAACTTCTGAAAATAAGTGGTCTTCCCTAGCTTTAAGGTCTGTGTATCAAAACAGTGGTGCCTATGCAATACCAACATTAAACACCAAAATGTTTTTTAGTTTTTGTTCAAAAGCTTGTTTTCAATTGAACAAATTTCCCTCATTCTAAATATTGTGTAAATGCAATAATGCAAGAACTTTGGCCGAATACATTTCTGTGTTTAAACACAATTTAAATGAGAAACTGTAACTCAAAATGTAAATGAGAGCATAAAGCTGAATAAGCTTTCAGTACCAGATGGTTGTACTTACTACTACTACTACTACTACTACTACTACTACATACTACAGACGCATTTTAGCTGGTACCAAAAAGTATTACAATTAATACCTATATAATTGTGGAGCTATACTTAGCTCCACAATTATATAATCATTAATCATAATAATAATCTGTATCAGAATACTTTATTAATCTCTCAGGAAATGTTACAGCTGCAATTGCTCAATAATATTAATAATAATAACAATAATAATAATACAAATAATAATAATAATTATTATTATTATATATTATAATAATAATTACTGATTGAGAAACGATCTGTCAGATCCTCACAAAACAAAGCCAAATAATGCATACATAGTAGTATTAGTTATTGGCTATGACTTGTATCAATGAGCATCTCATTAACTCTGCAGCCGGACCGTGTTCCACTGTCTCAGATCTGCTCTACAGCACCAATGAATATCTGTGTCTTTGTGTGTCAGGTTCGCTCTGGGCGACGCTCGCCGGCCTCTGCACGAGACAGCGGCGCTGGTGGAGGACATCGTGCACACACAGCTCATTACTATGGTAACATCAATACAGTACACTTGCGGTGGAAGAAGCATTAAGATATTTACTTCAGTAAAGTAGTAGTACTACAGTGTAAAAATACTGTTACAAGTAAGTCCTTCAAAATCTGAAAGTAAAAAAGTATTAGCATCATATCATTATATGTATAAGTGTGTATATACTGTATATACATACATACATACATACATACATACATCCTTTCAACAGGATCTCCACATGTTTCTGTGTATAACTGACTAGAGAACCTTTTCAATTCTATAAAAAGTTAACTATTGCTTCGTGGTGCAAATTCCACTGATGTGATACATGTATTTATCAGCTGCATCAGGCCTGCGAGGGGGCGTCACTTCGTGGGTCGAGGGTCATTTCAGCTGAAGACATCCTGTTTCTGATGAGGAGGGATAAGGTAAACATGTCATACACTGAAAAAAATGCATTATATACACAAAACACAATATCATTTAGAAATATTAAAAAAACGTATTCATCTAAACTTTATAATGTCCGGGTCACCATTGGTTTGCAGCTTTGAAATGAATAACTGTTAGATCCTCCTCAACATAGACGTCGTTATTGTTATTACTGTGACTTTACACAAATCATATCCACACACATGTCTATTTTCTTTTTCTTATGTCTTGTCCATTTTGAAGTACTACTACTAATACTTAACTACTTTTAATGAATGCCTTTTATCTTAACATTTTTATTTATTCATTCTATTTTATTATTTATTGTTACAACTCCCCCTTACTTAATTATTTTGTTGTGACATCAAAAAAAAAAATATAGAATTAACAATAAAGTTATTTAGTTGCAGTGGACTGACTCCTCTCAAGGTTCTGGGGTCCAGCCCAAAGCAGTTTCATCATATTTTGTTATTTATTTATTGAATTTGTTTATTATTAATATAGATATCTTTTTTAAAATTTATTTTCCTCCTCCTCCATGTTCCTCTGGTCACACATACAACAATACAAAACATACATACATGTACGGAAACGCATGCAAATATCAAATATCATGTAGTTCTATTTCACGTAGTCTTTCTATTTCTGTTATCCTCCACATGTTTTTTTTTACACCTTTCCGTCTAATTTGGCACCTTTTTGTACTGTGTGCCATTTTTCTGCTTTGTCTCTGTCTTCTTATCTACCTCAATGTCCTTCCCCAGAGGAAGGTGTCGAGGTTATTAAAATATCTGCAGTTCAGAGATTATAAATCCAAACTACTCAAAAGTCTGGAGGATGAAGAGATGCAGCAAGAAACGGGTACATCCATTCTCACACACACACACACACACACACACACACACACACACGTCCATTTAATTCATTAATCGATTGAACAATTTGTATTACCTGTTAAAATACATATTTGAGAACTAAATATCAGATTAATATCAACCTATTAATTCACTTTTTGTTCATGTTTGTTGCAGACAGGACAGCTGGTGCTGTAGGGGGCGCTGCTGGCAACAACCAGCGGAGGCAGCGATTGGCCCAGGACTTTCTGGTGTGGATGGATCAGACCGGCGAGCTCCTGTCATTGGCTGAGCGGCAAGAAGTAGACCCCATCAAACAGGAGCGGATGGAGGTCAGAGGTCACCATGATATCTTCACCATTTGTAATGTTATGTAACTGATTAGATGATAGAAAATATGACATTGAAGGTTATTTTTTTTAAGGTAATCATAATGAATTGATTATGTTTTGTGTCTTCAGCGTCTAGACCGTCAAACTCGAACTATGGACCCGGCCCAGTACTCCGAGTTCTGCGAGAGTCGACAGCTCAGCTTTGGTGATTTTAATTGTGTAATTCAGAATTGTACTGCCCATTAACTGTATTATGAGAGATCACATGCCGAGATGAGAGTGATGATTGTGTGAGGAGAAATGTATTATATGGTACTTACAGAACTTACTCTGGCTGTCTGGCATGTTCTGTCTGTGTGAATGTTTTCCAGCTAAGAAAGCGTCAAAGTTTCGGGACTGGCTCGACTGCACAAGTTTAGAGCTCAAACCCAACAGCATCTCCATGGAGATCCTGTCGTACCTGGCCTATGAGACTGTAGCCCAGGTAACGTGTTGAATCATCATGTTGCACATATCCTACGTCTATCTACTTTATGTATGTGCATGGTTCAAACGTTCACATTTTATAATATCTTTCCCTCATTTTCCTTCTCCAGATTGTGGATTTGTCTCTGTTGGTAAAGCAAGAAATGACTGCGAAAACGAATCCCATCAGTCATGTGATCTCTGCCAGCTACATCCACTACAACACTCACACAGAGGTACACACACACACACACACACACACACCCACTGAGGTACACACACACACACTCACACACACACACACACACACACACACACACACATTTAGTTGTCTCCAATCACTTAAACTAGGATAGCACACTTCCCATTTAGTCCGGTTATAGCATCTGTCTTCCCAGGTAAAGAAGGATCCAGACTCACCTGAAGCCACTCCCCCGTCCACTCCAGGCTCCTCCCATTCATCTAAGCCCCTCCCACAGGGCAACGGGAGTCTTGATGGCCGGGCAAGACAGAGGAAACGTAAAAAGGTGTGTTTGAGCTGCAACTGTGTCTTTTATTAAATTCTATCATTTTGATTAATACGGACTTCAAAATTACAAACTAACATTTAGAAGTATGTAGTAAACAAAATGTTAATGAAACTAATGCTTTAAAGTAGCCAGTTTTCCTTGATCATAGCTTTGCACATTGACATTATGATCATCTCAACCTCCTATCTCAGTCTGTTTATGACTTTTATGGCATGTTATATATACTTTGACTTTTTATGATAATGTTTTCCATGAACAGAAGCATATTTTCTGTTTAAGTATTACCTTGTCTGATGTAATGGGATGTTCCCAGGAATCCTGTTTACAAGATTAAACCTTTTTTATGTCATACTATTCTATAGCATTTTTAATAGGCATACTAATCTATAGCATTATCTATCGACATAATGTGAGTTTTTGTCATGCCATATTAAACATAGTATACTAGGACTATTCTATGACTTTATTTGGCATACAATACTCTTTTAATTACATACTGTTTTTTTTTCCAATACCTATTATATATTATAAATTTACTTTTTTATGACTTTTTTCAACATACTATTATATTACTTTTTTTTGACATAATATACTTCTTTTGACATATTATAGTATGACAATTTCTGCAATGTGATGGGAAAATAATATAATATAGATTGTGAAAATGTTTTTTTTTTGTTTTATTATTTTTTAAGTCATAATAAAGCATATGAAAACAGTCATAAAAAGTCATAGTATATTATGTCGCAAAAGGTAAAAATAAGTGTAGCATGACGAAAAAAATATAGCAAGTTGAAAAACAGTCTGTCAAAAGAAGTCCTAATATATATTTTTTGAGCGACAGCTTCCTCAAATGTTGATTTAATCAATCCAACCCAATGTTCTGTTGAGGCCAAACCTTGCTGTCCTATATTATATATCATTACATGATTTGTTTCAGAGCTGTCCGGCTACAGTGGAACCTCCCAGTGGAGCCATCCAGCCTTTTCACATTAGAGAGGCAATCAGAAGATACAACTACAGACACACGGTAGGTACAACATGCACGTCTCCATTTTACACACTACTATATTCTGTATTCCAAGGATTGGTTTGGAGTACTTTTAAGTTAATAAGTTGGTCAAAGGTAAGGTAAAATGTGTGGATAACAATACTGCATGAATTAAAACAAAACTCTCCTTCTCTCAGAGTGCTTATTGGAGGAGTGGGATGGCCTTCCTCACCTGCTGAAGATGCAACACATTCTTACAAGTGTCTGCACAAATAACTGTCTTTTTTTGTTGTTGTTGTAATAAAGACTTTTCACAAAGCCTGTATTAGTTTTTGTGAGAAACAGAATGGTTCACAACCAGATCACAATACAATTTTTTACACAATCTTATCTTAAAAAAACTAAAAACAAACTTGCGGCCATGTTGTCACTGTTGGGGGAAAAACTTTATTGGTCACTGATACAGAAACACAAGGGACTACTGAGCATGCTTGAGACTCAGCTTTCCACATCATAGCAACATGGAGGCAATGGAATTGCCGCAAATAGTGAAAAAAAAATGACAAGGACTCAATACCGTGACTTGATGGGTGGAAGAGCAAGAAAATGTGTATTTCACAGAACAGTTGTTAGCTTGGTATCGATGTCTCCGTGATGAGTATTTATGTGTGATCAGCGTTTGTGTCAGAATTTCTGAGCACTGTTGATCAGTGCCTCCCTCTCCATCACCATCTCTCCATATCTCTGCTGAAGCTCTCGCTCTCGCTCCATCTGCCTCTCCACGTCCTCCCGCAGGGCCTGAAACACACACGGTGAAATTACATTAGCAGGAAGTGAATTTGGTCTCTAAAATCAGTGAATAATTATCATCTCAGTATTGATCAAATAAGTTATATTTTGGCTAGAACTGTGCAGCTCTAAAACTAGAGATACAATGAACAGTCATCTTAGAAATTTAAATGTTCTGTCTTTAATAAAGTAGAATCCAAAGTCTTCAAAATGCTTGTTTTGTCAGACCAACAGCCAAAGAGATCAATTTAACATGAAATGACAGAATAGCTATTTTTATTTTACATTTAAGAAGCTGGAATAAACAGGTAAATACTTTTAGTTGATAAATGACCTTAATTGTTTCAGCACTGATGTTGGTTACAAAGTCGATGATGTTGGAAACAGTCAATTGAATATACATGTGTACTGTAATTGTGTCGAATGTACCTCTTTTCTCCTGGGAATCGCAGTATCCTCTTGTTTCTTCAGCTGTTTGAAAGTCTGGAGCTCTGTGGCCGACTGCTCCACCTGGTGGACATCATAAGTATAACATTATTACAATAATACATTCATACAATATTATATATTTTTTAAGAATGACAGTGTTTAGGTGCCACTGTGATCTCCAGTCCACTTGACATTCATTACCAATAACTTCATTGTGGGCCAATATTTTTGATTTTATGTGGGACTAATTTTAGAAGTGTCAAGTCCAGTACCTGTTCCCAGAGTTCACTATGCTGCTTCAGGAGCCCCAGGGCCCTGGACTGAAACCCTCCCAGCAGGATTTTCAGTTTTTTCTCCAGTTTAGCTGCTCTCCGGGCCTCAGCGGTCATGTGGCCACGGTTTACCTACAAGAAGAAGGATACAGTGTTCAGATCAGAGCTCTGATGTAGCATTACATGAGGATGTTTTAAAATGTAAAAGACGAACAATTCAGGGTCAAGTTTTATTGGCTTTGCATGCGTGTGTGTGCTTTCTCACCTCCAATTTCTTCTCCAGGCTTTCAATGCGGTCTTTCTTGGATGCCAGGTTGGCTCTGGTGTACCTGTTCTGAGTGGGGAGATATAAAACCTGCAGAGAGAGAGAGGCAGACCACATGAATCTACAGCGAAGGACCAAAAGTT
Source organism: Chelidonichthys spinosus (assembly GCA_029853015.1). Taxonomy (NCBI): domain Eukaryota; kingdom Metazoa; phylum Chordata; class Actinopteri; order Perciformes; family Triglidae; genus Chelidonichthys; species Chelidonichthys spinosus. The sequence goes on along the minus strand of CM056832.1, from coordinate 9,228,445 downwards.
GATTTCATGTGATGATGACTGAAGCGAAACACATTCGATCTGTGAGGCCAGATGACGGCGGGATGCTTACCTGTCCGTAGCATTCCTCCCACACCTGGCTGTAGGCCTCCATGCTGAGATCACCGTGGCCCATTCCTGCCTTCACCACCTCCATTTCTGCAGCCAGGACTGCCTTTGCCTGTAATTAACACAACACACCAATATTTATTAATAATTTCTAATAGTAGTAATTTGTAATAGTAACACATCTATCACTGGCATGCACGTCTTTTAATGTGTGTTACCTGCTCCATCTCCTCTGTGCTGACCGGCTTGTAGGAATGTGTTTCCAGGTACGCTATATGTGAAGCGTTGTTCGATGTGGAGGTGGGGCCTCGGATTTTGCCGCGCTGCAGTTGACTGGCTGCGTTGGCTGACGGGTGGTGTAAGCAGTCGTTGTGCAACATGGTGATCATTTCCTGTTTGATCAGCTCCTCGGCCAGCTGGAGGTCCAACAGCGTCTCCATGGAGGTGGGTCGGAGGACGGACTCGTTTACCTGCAGAGACAAGACAAGCTGATATCATCATGCTACATAAAGATAAAAACTAAATAAATAAACGCATCATGTTTGTTCTGAAACACACAACGTCCTGCTAGATTTACATGAAGGGTCAGTGGTGGTCATTTAATGCCTCGGGAAATTAGTGTTTTACCTCGGTGGGTCTGGGGAGGTTCCTCTGAACAGCAGTGTGTCGCAGTTTCAGCTCCTTCTCTCTTTCTGCATCCCGTATAGCCTGAGACACACACAAACACAGTAAACCTTTGTTTGACAAGCTTTATTTGAACTACACGGATACTGGATATACCCACAACTTTGTCATTTACTCAACACTCAACAAAAATCATGTTATCCCTAAACTCATCGTAAGTCCTACAGCATGGTGTGTGTGTGTGTGTGTGTGTGTATGCTTACCTTCTTGCGGGCCTCTACGTCTGCAGAATCCTCTATGAATCCAGTCTCTCCCTCGGTCTCTTCAAGTTCCTTCTCTGCGTTTTCCGGAAGAACAATCTCAAAGTCGTTCTTGGGAACGGGAAGTGACATCAGGCCTTGTCTCAGCTGCTGTACCGTTTCTCTTTGCTGCGTGGGAGGGTAGACAGAGAGCTTGTAATGCATTTCATCTTTAACCTTTAAAAGTAGCATAGATGAAACGATAGACGTGTTTCTACAAACCTGTTGCTATGATAATGTCACAATCGTGCAAGACTAAACTCTACAGTTGTTTAGTTGAAATGAAGTTTGAGTTTGAAGAAAGGTGCAGTCCGTTCAAAATCCCTCGTTGAGTGAATTATTCAACAAATCAAACTTCTTTTTAATGGCTGTTTTCTTAAATATCAAATGTGGTGACCTTGCTGCTCCAGAAAGAAAGGTAGGTTCCCCTGAATCACATGACTTACATCACTTCATACCGACTCAAACAATCAGCCGAGAATTGAAAATATAAAATCATTATTTTATTATTAGCTTTGGAGGCTTACTTGGGTGCATTTTATTAGTCTCATTTTTTTGTTTTGTTTTCTGAATAACGAGAATGTGAGTATGTAATTTGATACAGCAGTCCATTAAGTTGTAAGCTGTCTGTTTTTAACTGCATGGCATCAAAAAAGCTATATTACAATTGAAATTCCAAATAATCCCAGTTGAGAGTGAGTTGTGTATTTACAGTATTGCACGTGTGTAATTACCAGGTGTTTAGCGTACGCAGGGTCAGCCAGTTGCTCCTCACTGTTGATATTCAGTTTGTCTCTCAGTGGAGTGCGGCTGGGGGTCAAACCCGGGGTCACTGCGCCGCGTGGGGTCATCGCTCCTCCAGCTTGAGGGGTCATCCCCTCCTGACCCTGACCTTGTCCGGGGGTTCTGTTAGAGATCACCATGAATGTTAACATTTACAGCACCAGCTGCCTTTTAAACACACAGTGTTGTTGGTGTGATCGTTACCTGAAGGGCGTGGTGAGAACAGTGTTGGGTGTTTGGACCTGCTGCCGCTGAGGTGTCACTCCACTGAAGTCGCTCTCGTGCAGCGGAGTGTTGAGGCCTCCCTTCAGAGGGGTGTCGATGTTGGTCAGAGCCATCAGGTTCTGGGCTTCCTGAAAACCCACACAGACACAAGCTGGAAATATTCAACACAGAAAGTTCTTTGATATCCGGAGATGTTCCAACTCAGTGTATGAAGGAGGACGGCTGTAGCTCATGCTGATATTTGTGTGTAGAAAAAGAAACGGCGTAATAAATCAGTTCAGAAAAGAATAATTATGGAGGTATGACATTTGTATTGTTAACCATCATTACTTATAGAGTTCTAATGGTTTAACATTAATAGTATCTTAAATATCACAATCCAAATCATATCCATGACATTAACTACACCAATGGAGCGCAGAGCAATGCTTTGGTGAATAGAAATATGGAGAATGGAAATGTCAGATGATGGAGTTTGAAAAAAGGGATTTAACATTCATTCATCACTGGCGCTAACACTCAGCAGACGGACGGCCACCAGATTCTATAGATTATTTTTATAGTATCTTAATATTGCTAGTAAGTTACCCCTACCTCAGGAATAGCTCTTTAACCATGAAATATGATTCCAATGTAACTCTAAATTTCACAGGCAATATCATTAAAATCAAGATCCCAAAGACAATGATGCAGAAGAGTCACCACCAAAATAAAAAGGTTCTATGACAGACGAGCTGCCCACGCAGGCAGTTAGCCTGTGTTTATGCTAGAGCAACACATTTACATTACAGACATTTGTGACGGTCTCCCCCTCACTGACAACATGCCAAATCGTAGTGCTTCACCTGTTACAATGTTCACATCTTCTAAATGCATTCAAACTATTTTAATTTATTTATTATTATGACATTTCTTTTCCCTGCTGACAAACATTTGTCTTGCTCAAATTTTAATTGTGAAATTGTATCTTATTGATCAATGACAGTTAGCTTAGCGTAACAGCCTATAATAATTCCCATAAAACATCACCGATAAAGTGAAGTGCTCTCATGGAAAATTATGTTGTGGTTACCTGAGCAGAAATACTTTCAGTGTGCGTGTTCTTGTCCTCACATATTCATTGCGTGTATTTGAAGTATCCGCATGTTTTGTGTGCGTCTGTTACCTGCAGTATCCTGTCCTGGGCAGCAGGGGTGCGTGGGGTACGTAGCCCCGATGACATGGCGCTGGTGACGCTGTACTCTGACAGGAGGGCGGAGGAGGCAGAGTTACCACTTTCGCTCTCCTCAGCAGCCTGGCGGGCAACCTCACTGGCGACGCCCAATTTGACGACTTCCTCCAGCTCAGCATCACTGATCTATGAAGAATGTTGAATTAAATACAATTAATTACCGCATACATTTTGGATCAAATACACTGGCGAGAGATTTATCAGACATTCAGTTTAAAGGACTACCTGTGGTGTAGGTAAAACCAGTTTGGAGCGTTTCTTGGTGAACTCAGCCACTCCGCTGGTCTGCAGGATGGCAGACGGGAGATCGCTCTCTTTCTTCTTCTTGATCTTCTGTTTATCTTTCTTTCTCTCCCTCTCCTCTTGCTCACTACCAACACACAACATTGTATTTGAATAAAAAAATCATAAATTCATTGGGGGTGTGTCTCCTTATGATGTACAATGTGTGTGTGCATAAAATATGGTGTGTAACGTTACTGACTTGCGTAGCTCTCCGTCCAAGTGCTGCTGTCTGAGTCGTTTGAAGTTTGGCTCCAGAGCGTTGTACTGCTCCATGCTGGTGTCATAGAAACCCTTAAAGTGGACAAAATTAAATCATTTATTTAAAAAAAAACATAAGCTGGGTTCACTGCTTTTGTTGTTGGTTCAGTTTAAGATGGATAAAAAAAAAAGTTGATGTTGGTTACCGATGCAGGTTTCTTTTCAAAGGGGATTTCAGCATTGTAGTCGACTCCTCTCTTCTTCTTCCTCTTCTTCTGAACATCGATTCCTGCCGCTCGAAGCTCTCTGCGCTTCTGCAGAGCAGCCAACCGTCTGCAGCAAAACCAGAGGGACACTCAGTTATGTAAGCTTCCCCATCCCCGTAGCTACATCTAAGAACATAAAGCATGAGAAAATATCTAATTACATTGACAACCCGGTATTTGTATGTGTATCTAACCTGGCTTCTTCCAGCTGTTTCTCTCTGGCCTTCCTCTTGGCTTTCTTGCCCTGGGTATTAGCAAGTCGAGCCCTGGCCTCTGACAGCATCTCCAGCTCATCTGCAGATAGTGGGACAGACAGACACTTACAATCAATTTATTTTGTCAGGACACAAATGCAGAGTTTAAATTGTTGTCCAACAGCCATAAACAAGAAATGTTGGATTTATTTGAACTGAAACAACCTTCCAGACGGCGGCTGTAGCATGTTAGGATGGATACTTAATTCTTATTGAAGAATGAATGAAAACAATAACAATGACAACTAGAAAAGGTAAAACACAAGGGTCATTATGTCTCTTGGCACAAATACACTTAAAACTTAAAAAATACTGTTTTCATCGTCTCAAGAGTGTTGACATACCTTCGTCCATGTCCACAGGGTCGGGTCTGGCGGGTTTAGTTTCAGGATTAGGATCGATCTCTCCTGGTTTTAACTTCCTGGGGTCATCTCCAACTTCTTCCTCATTATCTCTTTGTGCTGCTTTGTCTCTAAATACACACAAATACATATCATCAGCGAATAAACAATATTTAATATACTTGAGTGCTTCAGACATTGTATTACAAATTATCCTACAATCAAGGTCATGAGTCTTGAAGGTTGTAAGTCTGCTATGAACTTACAATATAAGTATAAATATTAAGTCTATAAAGTATGTAAATGTGTTTTAAATAGTAAAAATCATACAGGAGGTATTCATAGTGCTCCAGGCACTGGGCAGCAGTGCGTCCTATGATGGGAGCGATGGTCCTCCACTGAGTGGGCATCAGTTTGGCCAAATGGAGCAGCTTCTCCTCCTCTTCTCTGGACCATTCTGTTTTCTTGATGCTGGGGTCCAACCACTCGTACCTGCAGACGGACACAAAACCAGGATAGAGGACAGTTATTTCAACAGGAAATCTAAATGGGATAAATAATATTTTTTTTATGAGAGACAGAGAGAAGATGCATCCATATAGTGTGTTCTTCCCACATGTAGGACTGTTAGATAGATAGATAGATAGATATAGATAGATAGATAGATAGATAGATAGATAGATAGATAGATAGATAGAGTCCTGGCATCGCCATCACATGTCTTTGTATCAAGACTCACCATCTGGCTTTACACTGTTTGGCAGACTTGCGGTGCAACAGTGAGGCGATACGAGACCACTGGTTTTTCCCATATTTCATCACCGCTGCCTTGAGGATCTCATCCTGAATAAATGGGCAGATTAAAAAAAGCAAAATTAGTTCATATTTTCTTGTCCGAGTTTCGGGTCATTTTGCAGCAGATTCCAAGCAAAAGGAGCAGCATACTTCATCGTATCCCCAATTAAGTCCTGGTTTAAGACAAACAATCTAACCCTGAACTCATACTCATGTGTCTTCATCTTTATTTCTGATCCATAACTTCAGTACAACTTTGGAGTTTATAACATTTGCACTATGTTCATCTCACACATGTAAGTGCTAAATATGTACAGTAAAAAAATCACACTTTTTAAAGTTAATGTTTTAGTAGTAGTAGTATATTGCTGATAAGTATCGTACATTTTGCTCATAAACTTTGTCTGTTTTAGGTAGTCTCTATCGGTACTATATACGAGACATCCCGATTGCTGCCAAACACCCTATCTAGCTATCCTCCCTCAACGTTAGCTTACTAGCTAACATTTGCAAAGTCTTGCAGGCTGCAGTCATGTTTGCTAATGTCGTAGCCATCTTTTCAGACTAATACGTCACAATTTCCACGATAGCATACAGGCTAGGGCATTAAATAAACTATTTTGACAAAGTTGGCAGCAACACAGATAACCCAGACTTGCTACGCGGGCTAAATCCCATTACGTCGGCAGCTAGCTTTTGTACCAACTCCGATACAAACGGTTAGTGGTTAGCATTATGCTAACGTAGCTAGCCATGTAAACACGTACCTCAGTGTTGCGCCAGACGCCTCCTTTAATCATAATTCGCGGCATCTTGGCGGCTTGTTGCTTTCCCCTCCTTTGGTAAAACTGGTGTCACTGATTCTCAACCAGTTATAGAAAAAACTATCGTTGAAAATGTACACTCAAACTAATTCCAATGCGAGAGCAACGAACGTGCACCACACCGGAAACTTGTGTCGCAGAATTGTTATTCTTCTTCGTTAGTATTTATTATGGGGGTTGGTATGCCAGTTTAGGTGTTCAGAACCGCCATCTAGTGGACTGGAGTGCGGAGCAGGGGATTTGGAGAAAAAATAAATAAAGCGAACATACAAAATCTTTTTTTTAATGAAAAATAATATTGGCTATTAGTGGTGGAGTATATATCACATGCAAATGTGTGCAACAAACCATCTCAGCTCAACAAAACAGCTGCACAATTGCTCATCTCAGTATTTATTTCAGTACTTCAACCTAATTTCTTCAATCTCATAGCATCCCTTTGTGGTTGTCATATTTACCCTCACCTGCGGAAAAAAAATGGTTCGACCTTCTCTACACAGTCTGAAAAACGACAGTTTACACTATGTTTAGATCAAGAATAGACAACCATTTGCCTTGGTGGAGTGCTGATTATGCAGAAATTCAGCTTAACTGGAGACACCACCTATTGTTAGCACTCACCAAACTCCTTATCTGAATCACCCATAAAAACCTTAAACGGTGGCTATAAAAACAATTGAATTAGTTTAAGCACTACAAGCAAGGTCCAACCACCTAATATTTAAACTAAATGCCTGAAAATACACCAAAAAGCAGTCAGAAAACTTGAACGATGAAGTTTTTATTTCAACTCGGTATCTGAGGTACATATTTACTGATTTCACACAAATGATACCAGGCTATATGTATGTTCTGCACACGTTAGCACGACACAGAGAACACTTACATCAACATGACAACAGACATGCACAAACGAGGCAGTGACAGGGGAGGCGGGGTTAAGTGCTAATGGCAAACTGCACCGAACGACCGTTGGCCAGAACACAAAGAATCAACCAATCACAATGGGCAACATATCACTTTGACGGGGTGAGGAGAGGACACGGGGGACGGAGGAGGGCCAGATGAGGAGATGTGGAGGACAATAAAAGACGGGAGGAGAGGAGCTAATACCTAAAATATTAAGACAAATCGTAACACTGAGTACCATAATAAATATAATAATATTTTCAGTATTGACAATAAATCTCATAAATAACATTGTTGTCCCTTTTCAATAACATTTACCCTTAAATCTGATATGAGCGGCGCACTTTCCCATCAAATAGTGAAGAATTTACCTTAGTGGACACACACACACACACACACACACACACACACACACACACACACCTATCTCTCTCTCTCTCTCTCTGTCTCTCTCTCACACACACACAAACACACCTTTTATTTAGTTCTCTTTAAGTACAATTCTGTCCAGTGTTACGGTAACGATACTGTAGGACCAGGGGAACAGGATGATGAAGGTGGTTTAAAGGTGATGCGTAGCTAGTTGGGGGTCACATGCAGACTGATATGTACAACTGTAAACTCCCTCAGTCCGTCCCCCACCTTCCCACCCCCTTTCACCCTTCTCTCTGTATCTTCTCACATCTTAACACTTGCTGTCATTCTCCCATCTTTCCATTCAATCACCTCTCCTCTACGCTGGTCATTCTTCTCTTTACCACCCCTCTTCCCTCGTCTTCCCCTGCCCACCCCCTACCGTCACCTCCTCTACCTCTAAAACTCCCTATTTCAGGTCCCCAGCGTCGCCCTGGATGGTCTTTTTGATGCGGAGCAGCATGGTGGTCAACCACTGGTCCAGACGAGACACAGAGTCGAACTCCTTGACGGCCTCCGTGAACGCCTCGCTGTTCTGCTCCTCATGGGCGTCCAGCAGTTTCTGTGGCAACACAACACAAGACTTTAGTAAGGCTGGGTGTGATGAAATTATTACTGTTAACAAATGTTGTATGAAGGAATATTTTCCATAATTTCATTTAAAATGTTTGTGTTAATTGTGAACCAAAGTTTTTCTTTAATTCAATAACAAAATACAAATTTGTCAAGTATTTAACCAATGCAAGACTTTACAAAACCATGTGGTTATTTAATATTATAAAAAAATGCTATTTATTTATTGAGTTACCAGAAAATAATAAATGCTATATATAGTTATTTATACATGAAATTACCAATATTGGGAAAGAAGAAGATTTTGGCCATATTGGGCAGCCTTATATGTACGGGATAGTGAGTGATAGTTTAAACACAACACAGCGTTTTACCATGACGTGGGCATGCTTGTATTATTATTTGTTATTAACTTGCTTTTTGGAAAACCAGTTGTAAATATAACTAATAATAAAATAACTGATAAGATAATTAAAAAATGAAAACAAAACTATGATCAAAGGGTGCTGATAAGCAAATATGACCTTTAGCAAAATATTTAACTTATGTGAAAAACAAAACGTAATACACTCTTTATGAATATTTATAAAATTAAAATAATATTTTGTCTATCGAAGCATTATCGTTAGCCGCTGAGCATGTTTACTTTATTTAAAGAAATTACGGGAAATACATTTACCTTTAGGAGTTTAAGCTCTCGGGAGTCTGAGAAGGCTGGAAACATCTCCTCATACTTTTCTATGGCCAGCTGCAATACACACACACACACACACACACACACACAACACACACACACACACCAGGTATCAGTATGTGTGTAAGTGATTGATTCATAACGTTGTACGGCGCCTGTAAGAGGTGGCCCTTCATCAGCGTGTTAGATTGCCACCTCAGAAATACGTCTGCATTTAAAGAACACATGTTAAATTAAAAACTGCTATTTTTTTATTCTCTCAAAAAGGCAAACCTATCTCCTTCATTATTTTCTTTCTTTTTTTAGTCCATAGCGATCTATAACAAAACAATTTGCTTATTTTACATAAGCTTTAAAAACTAAAAATACACCACTGGGCAATATAGATGTCCAAAGACAAGATTCTTTTGATTATGTGATACGATCATCATCATAATCACTATGCGTGTGTGTGTGTGTGTGTGTGTGTGTGTGTGTGTGCGTTACCTTGGCGTTCAGTTCGTCCACGATGAAGTGACACAGTGAAGCCTTGAAGAAATACTCTTTAGCGTTGTACTTCAACAGAGGATTGTCCATGGTGCTCATAGCAACCTGAAACACAGACACACAAACAACGGGATCAAACAGAATGCTAAAACCAACGGTATTCTTATTGGTTGATTGGTTTTACTGATGGTCGATGTGCTTTAAGCTCCTGTCTTCATAGAGCAATTCCACCTAATGTTGTGATCCTTAAATGGAGCTTGTTTTGTGTTTCCCTGGTTAATGTGACACTGTGATTTTGACTTTCTTTGGGTTTGTGTGGACCTCAGGAAGACCAGCATCTACTATGTGGAAATGAATGAGGATCCAAATAAAGAATTATTAGCATTACCGCACACATGAGTGGTCATCACTGTATCAGTTACCTGTTCATAGATTTCTATAGCTTTCTGGTACTGCTCCAGCTGAGCGCTGTAGTGTCCGACCTTCAGGAGACATTTGTTGGCTGAGCTGAAACACACACAAAAACACGTTAACGTTTATTATGTGCATCACTATTGTCTCCACCATTATGCTCGCCGCCGGAGACTATAAAGAGGGGAATATTCCAGGCTGAGCTTCTGTAGAGAAAGTCTCATTTAGACGATAGATGACGCGTTCCCCCACTGTAAAGATCAGCAGTCTTTGCTGTAATAAATCTACGGGAGTGGGAGTCAGCATCGATCACTGACCACCTCATCTTATTGTCGCAGGGCTGCACCTTTAAATGTGACTCACTGCACCAATGCCAACACTATCTAGTGCACCGTCACTGTCGAATTTCCCTCCATTTATAGTCATGTATAACTTATACATTTTCATTATCAATACATTTTGCAATTATATTCCCAATGATTCGAATGATTTCCGGTTTAGAAAACTTAACCCAAAGATATTTACATAACGTAAGAACAAGAAGAGCATGACATCTTACTGATCAATCGATTAATAGTTTCAGCTGGTTTTTAGGTTTCACCTGTTAGACTCTTCTCCCTTGTAGTAGTCTGCTGCCTGCTCATAGTGGGCAATGGCCTGAAAGCAGAACAGAAACCGAAGCAAGCAGATAAAATCATTATTTAAATTCAACAACGAAACGTAATGAAGACAGAGTACGGCAAACTGAAAGTAATGAGTCTGCCTCGCATACCTTCTCAATATCAACCAGCTCTGCCTCATAAATCTCCGCTATAGTGATGTGATGTTTGGCTGCGATGGTAAATCGACCCTGTAGGCAACACACACACACACACACACACACGTTAATCAAAGATAAGAGTGTCACAGGGAACTGTTGAACGGTGGAGGTAGAGCTTACCATGTCGGTGTAGATGTCGATGGCCTGATTTAGACAGTTGATGGCCTCTGGAAGGAGGCAGATAGGAGGGAGAGGAAGGTTGTTATAAATACAAGGAAACCAAAAAGAATGCTGAAGCCTTTAGAGTCTGCTTAGTCAAATTAAAACCCTTTCAGTTCGCTCCCCCTATGACTACTAACCTGCTAACCCAGCGTGTTTTATTAAGCTCATCACAGGGAGGCTGTTGCAGCATAACCCAGATATCAGTTTCCTAGAGCAACCAGGGACCCAATTTAATCATCCAACAATACCACCTCCGGGTCCTGACTGACTCTCATACACAGGCTTTCCCTGTAAAGTAACTAGCAATGAAAGATAGCAAATACATGTAGCAGAATAAGTACAATATTTGCTTCTGAATTGTAATGGACTACAAATATAAAATAACAGAAAGTACAAGTACCTGAGTTAGTGTACCCAGTTACCTTCCACTACTGCTAAACACTTCAGTAGAATTTCCATGTTAAGCATCCACAAAGTCACTGAATGAAGGTTTTGAGGCCTTGATTTGGGGTTTTACTGCTCGGTAACATCTAGGAAGTAACCAGTAAGAATGGGACCCATATTTGTGTCCACCTCTCAAAATGTACATATATTATTCTAGTAATATAACAATATCTGCAATGGTTCAACTCAATAAATGCAAATCATTATTTCTGCCAACATACAGATGTGTTTATCTTCTCTAAACACAGACAAGACAAAGGCAGCACAATGAATGGCAAGAAGGCCACAACAGGAACTGCTGATCTAGATCGAACAGATAAAACCCCTAAAAACACATAACAAGATTATTTTAGACCCCAGTTGATATCAATCTGTGATTTGATTTCCTGAACAACAGCTGGCAAGAACTAGGTCTGATAAGTTTGTTTAAATGCTAAACATTAATGCCTGATTTCTTTTCTTCCATAACAAAAGTGATGAATGTGTGTGTGTGTGTGTGTGTGTGGGGGGGGGGGGGTGCTCACCTTGTGGGTCGGCCTTCTTGTAGGCGTTGCCGGCGTCGACGAAGCTGGTGGCGGAGTCTAGTTTGTTCTGCAGCTGCATGTGGAGCCGAGCGGCCTGACAGAATGCATTCCCCGCAGCTAAACACACACACACACACACACACACACACACACACACACACACACACACACACACACACACACACACACACTCAGTCTCCAGGTGCACTAAACCTGCCTTTGACCAAATCATGCCTCATCTTTTAACTGTTCCTCTCACCGAACTACGTGAGTGTGTTCACGATTCACAGCAGGCAGCAGCAGAGGAGCCCCCCACACACACACACACACACACACACACACACACACACACACCTACACAGCTACTCTGCACAGCCTGCGCTATTATCGGCACATCTGTCCCATCTACAGCACACGTCACACTTGTTTGTCTATCCTGAGTCTTCATATACCAATCCACCCGTTGTGCATGTGTGACGTGTGGTTCTAGAATTCTCTTTGCCGTTGAAGCATTTCCTATCTTGTTAGATTGTGGATGAAAAACATCAACATTCAAATAAATGTATGTGTGGGAGTTTGTTTATTTGTGCCCAGATTGTTATTTTTTTCTCGTTAAATATGCTGTATGTGACATATATTTGTGTGTGTGTGTGTGTGTGTGTTGTGTGTGTGTGTGTGTCACCTACCACTCCAGTTCTTTGCCATCTTAAACATGTTGGCTGCTCTGGCGTACATTTCACAGGCATCCTCCACCTTATGGTTTCCCCTGTAACACACACACACACACAGAGACACACAAAAGGGAAAAATTAATTCCAATGTGATTTTTCTTATTTTATTTGGACTCCTTGAGCTGATGGATTTGTGCTGCATACTTGTTTGTCACACTCAGACGTTGTCTTTAGGGTTGTTCAACTGAATGATGTTGGAATTTATGAGGCATAAATCTGATGTTTCTTTTTAATGCAGTACGAACAGAAATAAATCTCAAACGGACTGCAGATCACATTTGACTCATTGTGCGTATGGTTCTTAAAACGACATAGAGAGCGTGGTTGCAATTGTGATTTGCTAATTATAAAGGCGTAGCACTGATGTGCATTTTAATTTGCCACCTTAGAATTTTATCTGTTAAATGTGACGTGCTGCCATTATTGAATCCATCGGGTTACTGATGGTTAATCTCTGTGCAGCTCATTTTATTGTTTGCAATAACTTGTTTTTACTTCAAATAAAAGTGTGACAGTTGGAAACCTTCAATCTTCTGCAGAAAAATAAATCATTAAAAACATGTTGAAATTGTGTGGGATCTTGTTTTTATTATTTGTATGGCCGCTTCCCAACAAACCTGTCCTCTTAAGAGGGACATTTTTATAACCTTTTATAACCTATAGAACAAACGTCACGTCTTCTATCGTGGATCGTCACAACTGACCAAAGTCACTAAATGACCCACTGAGTCGGACTCATCTCTAAATTCAGGACTCATTAAAAAAACATGCTGGTATGAAAAAACAGATGTGACCCATTTCTGATCTCCAGCTCGAGGACGCTGCCTGGTTTTTGCCTGATGTCCCAAGACGATGTTTCCAAATGTCTTGTTTTGTCCCACCAACAATGAAAACCCCAACATTATTCCATGTGTAAGGAAACAAAGAAAAGCAACACACCGGAAAGCTGTAATGGTTAAAGTTTGTATAATTATTTACTTAAACGTCTAAATGATTGTCAGAATAGTTGGCAGTTAATTTTCTGTAGATCAAGTAATCGACTGGGATTGATTGTTTCAGCTCTAATCTTGAACCTTTATGTGCAGTTTTGAGATACTGAATCCCTTTGTTAAATTTACAAGGCATGACTTTTAAATCCACAAAGTTTATCTACATTAAAAACATAAGGTTTTATAGTTGAAACTCATCAACCTAAAGCTGGTTTTCTATCACTTAATGCATCACTCTAAAAGAGATCAATCAATCAATCAATCAATCAATCAATCAATCAATCAATCAATCAATCAATCAATCAATCAATAGCCTTGGTCAGATAGTCAGGCAATCTATCTCAAATGTATATTTCAGTGTTGCCATTTTGCATGTAAACATCCAGCCCTCCTACACATGAAGGCCTCAAGTCCACTCCCATCCGCTCACACACACACACACACACACACACACACACACACACACACACGAAAAAAAAAAAAAAAAAAAACCCAACACCCGCATCACCACATCGTCACCACCGACTGATTCCTCGCGCACCGTCCTGCTGCGCTGCTCTCCCCGCTTTCCCGCATCTCTTGGCCGGCCTCGCGCTCCGTGCGGGACCGCTCCCATCCCGCCGCAGCAGCAGCAGCAGCAGCAGCGGAGTCGATGTGCCATATTTGCATTTCTCTTTGCGTGACAGGTCAGGACACGCAGGCCACATTATCTGCGATGACAGCTCGTGTTTTTGGCATAGAAAAAAGGCGCCATTGACAATCCTTTGATACATCTTAGGACTCAATGTCACAGTGAAAGTTAGCCTACCAGCTCCTAGAGGGACGTAGAGTAGATTATAAGAACAGCCCTTAATAATGAATATCAAATAGAACAATACGGGGATTGATTGGATCTCTACAGCTAATTATGAGCACCAGAGAGACGCAGTAGATATATATTTATATAATAAGAGTATAATTTCTCCGTCAATGAAAGCAGAAGCACTTAACAGGCTTCGATAGGCCCCGCATGCAGGATCCTCTCCCCATAGCAAAAATGAGAGAGAGGTAAACAGAGACAGAAGCGAGAATGAGAGCATCCTTTACCCAAACATCCCCCCGAGGAAGGATCCGGACGCCTTGACCTTTTTGTCGGCTTCAGCCATCAGCTGCATGGCCTCCTTCTCTTTGCCGGAGTTGTCCATGACGGGCTGGGTCTGCCGCTGGCGGAGGGATTGGAGGAAAACGGGCCGATGTTCCGCAGTGGACGGAGAGGAGGAGAGCAGAGCTGGGAGACGTCTCTGCTGGTGCTGATGCTGAGAGGCTGCAGCTCTTCCTCTACGGCGAGAGAAAAGTCATTTGCGGCTCACTGTCGCCATCTGCTGGAGACAGTATGTAAGTACATCTAATGGGGTCTAGCAGTATTCCATCTTATACTAGGCTAGATTACTTGTAGTACAGTGAGGTACAGTGTGGAGTATTTAGGGGGAACAATTGGTAGAAATGGAATATTCACTTTGAAGCAGCAATAATCAATATTTGTTTAATAGTAGGGCGGTGGTGTAGTGGGTAGCACTCTCGCCTCACAGCAAGAGGGTCCCGGGTTCGATCCCCGGGTCGGCCCCGGGTTCCTTCTGTGTGGAGTTTGCATGTTCCCCCCGTGTGAGCGTGGGTTCTCTCCGGGTTCTCCGGCTTCCTCCCACAGTCCAAAGACATGCAGGATGGGGATAGGTTCATTGGTGACTCTAAATTGCCCGTAGGTGTGAATGTGAGCGTGAATGGTTGTCTGTCTCTACATGTCGGCCCTGCGATAGACTGGCGTCCTGTCCAGGGTGTACCCTGCCTTCACCCAATGACAGCTGGGATCAGCTCCAGCCCCCCCCGCGACCCTGAATACAGGATAAGCGGTAGGCGATGGATGGATGGATGGATGTTTAATAGTAACACTGGATCACATGACTACTGTACTTGCATGTGAAAGGGGTTGCATACATAAACAACGTATTCATCGTACTCCAACCAAAATGACAGAGCATCTCTCAGCTTGAAAGCCTCCATCTTCCTCCATCCTCCTCCCCCACGACGACGAGAGCACGCTGGCTCTCTGTGAAAGCCCACATCGTCGTGCTCAGGCACAAAACGACAGCAAAGTTTTGTGCAATGCAGATTGACAACATTAATTACCTCCTCTCATACGCCTCATCGGTCTCTGAAAAGGTTAACACAGCTGAGACATCGCATTATAACACAAATATAAACTTAACAAAAAAAACAATTAACACTTGACACACACTTCATTTTTAGATCAAACATTTTAATGTTTAACTGGTCTTGAAATAGCATTCAGTAAAACCAAGAAACAATTCAACTGGAGGAGAAATTCAAGACAATAAAGCATGCCCAGTTAAATCACTAAAGCAGGGGTGTGTTCAACAAGGCATTTTGTTAGAGAACCACCTTGAAGGATTTCAACAGATCAATTTACGTGGTAAACAGAGTAGTGAGGTACTGTAATGTTAGCTGCTGAGTCTAAATTATTGCCATTAAAATTGCAGTGTAGGCTACCGTTAATAAGTCCAATCAACTCTGGCTTAAAATTTGGAGAATCAGTTCCCTGCAAAAAAGTTGTTGAACACAGCTGGAGCCTCAGTCCAGAGGGAAAGCAAAGACATGGAACCTGTTCTAACTGCTGTTTTCTGGAAGATCACTGTACAAAAGAGTGACGAGCTCCATTCATTTTCACAGTCTTACAAAAAAAGGACTTTGCTCTTTGAAATAATCTAACAGTTTTATAAAGGATTTACGATCTCCATCCTGAATTATCATGAAAATAACAATAAATAAATCAACAAATACATCATCAGAATAATAACCGCGTTAAAACAACTCAACAACGAAACCAATATATCATGCAGTGGCGGCAGACTGAGGCCAAACATCAAACATCTCAGTCTGTGAAGCAGTCTGAGGAACTGACGCTGCTGCCCAGAAAACCCAGCATCCATCAGAACCAGGAGAGTTTAAACAACACTGGACTTATCCCGTAATCCTTCTGTGCAAATCCTGCTCCTTCCCCTAAACATTATTGAAGTAAACGTCCATAAATGTCTTCGGCTAACAGTCATGCTATGATATATCATTTTAATAACTTAACTTTGAGATTCATTTGTCGCCCAGAATCTCATGAATAAATAAATAAATACGTTTAGAATCAAACTATTTGAAGACTTAATAAATGATCCAGTGGCGACCTAGCATAAATCGTGTAGCTTACAAATTACAGATAGCTTTTCACTGAGTCGGTTTCTTTCCTCTGTAATCATATTAAACTCAGTCAGATGATTTCCTTAATTATAATCAGATTTGTCAACACACTCATTATTATTCTGAATATGAGTTTCCACTTTTACAGTGCCTGTATTACATATTCCATTAAATGCATATAATGCTGCTGTATGTCTGGGTATACAACGTCCGTGTTGTTACAGTATGCACCATTTTAGTTCTTATTTTATTTTATTTTCAAAATTTTTAGACGAGCAAGATGTGGTTAATAAATCTGGGTGGGAAAAGTGGAAGAAGAGCATGTAGCTCTCACTCGTGACCACCACCAACGTGGCCTTGAATAAAGCTGCTCTTTCTAAGTCTAGCTATTATTGCAGTTCTTGATTCTGACCATAATGGCCGACTGAATAATAAGAATATTTCATAACGTCTCTCCATGTGCATATCAAATAGTCGGTTCAATGCAAACTGTCAGATAGATAGATAGATAGATAGATATTAGATGATAGATGAATAGATAGATGGATAGATAGATGGATAGATAGATAGATAGATAGATAGATAGATAGATAGATAGATAGATAGATAGATAGATAGATATTAGATGATAGATGAATAGATAGATGAATAGATAGATAGATAGATAGATAGATAGATAGATAGATAGATAGATAGATAGATAGATAGATAGATAGATAGATAGATAGATAGATAGATAGATAGATAGATAGATAGATAGATAGATAGATAGAGTTGTCATGCAGTACAAACTGTTGGGTTTCAGTTGACTGTCAAAATAACACATGCCAGTTAATAAGACTACATGGGTTCTGATTAAACGCTGATATACAGCAAAGTGCATGCCTGAAAGAAAGTAAAAAAAAAATCATTAAAGCATTCCTCCATTAAAAAGCAAAGTAACAGTCTTTATAATTTTCCGATCTCCTCTCACTCCTTGTTCCATCAACGCTTCCCCTCTTACTTCCTGGTGTTTTGATCCTTTGTACTTCTGACTCCTCTTCCTCACTCCCCGACACACTTTCTTCCTCAGTCCTCCTCTGACAGAGGTTCGTGTGGGGTCGACGGTCGGGACTTGCTGTGACCTCTGACCTCCGTCTTCCTGTCCTGCAGGAAGTCTTGAATCTCTCCGGGCAAACACTGAAACTTCTCCTGAAACTCCGCCTCCACGGCCCCTTGCAGCTGGAGAAACACACGAGAATCGTGATCGACTTTTGAGTGCTTTTAGATCCATTAGCTGCCGT
Organism: Chelidonichthys spinosus; assembly: GCA_029853015.1. Taxonomy (NCBI): domain Eukaryota; kingdom Metazoa; phylum Chordata; class Actinopteri; order Perciformes; family Triglidae; genus Chelidonichthys; species Chelidonichthys spinosus. Next base: position 9,210,571 of record CM056832.1, on the reverse strand, counting down.
TACAGACCAAACTGAGAGCAAGTAAACAAAGAATCGGTGAAATATCTCGGTGATGACTCAAAACAACACAGAAACGTGCCCTGTTCATTTCCTATTGTTCAGACAGATGGTCAGCCATTAGTGCCAACAGTTGAGCAGCTCCAACATGACTGCCAGAGGGTGAGTAGCATCACTCAAACGCCCCGCATCCATCAGTACTGATCCTAAACTGTGTGGGTGTGGAGCAGCAGCATCAGAGCAGCAGCAGCAGCAGCTTGGAGCCCCGTGAATAAAACATGTCTCGCCGTGTGTCGCATTTAATATACAAAGTGGCAGGAGGCGCTCTTAATTGAGATAAGATGGGAAAATAAAGCTTCATAATGAACAGAAAAAAGACAGTTAGGGGGGGGAAGGACAATGAGCATTTTACCTTTGGTTTCTGGTCTTGGATCTCCTGCAGGAGCTCACTGTGCTGCTCCACCAGCTGATCGTGGCGCTTTGTCTGAGTCTCCTCAAGCTGGAGACAGAAAAACAGACAGACGGTCAATGAGTCTTATGAAGCGTTTCCTGGTCTCCAGCCAGGCAGAGATAAACCTTTCACACTATAGGAAAACCCGGATTCTTCATCCTCTTCTCACCCGTTTTATGTTCTGGACGACTTCATTGACGTAGGACTTATTGATCTCAATCTTCTCCCTGGGAACACACAATCAGACGAGTTTGAGCTGACATTTGCATAACATGCGCTTCTGACAAGATCATGGATCAGTGCATGACGTAGATCGAGAAGCCACAGCGGGTATCTAGGGTGGATTAATATATGCATGTGTGTCTGTGTGTTTGTAAATCCTACTCTTCAGCCAAATGTTTCTCTTTGGTCTTCGCTTGGTTGATCTTCTCTGTTCTCCTTCGATCCATCTGCCTCTTCAACTCTTTTTTCTCCCTACGGCAGCAGGACAAACATTACAGCTCATAGAGGGAGGGGTCGGTTTAAAAAACACAAAACTGATCATTTGGTGTTGACCATGGGTGTATCTGCATCTTGATATGGGCTAAAAATAAGAATAAGTGGCAAAATATGCTCTCTGGCTGATCTTAAGATGTTGTTGTTGATGTTAATTAAAAAGATAAACTATTTGAAGAGTTTGGCATTGAAAGTTCTCTAAAAGGTAAAAGAACAATCCTATTTTTTGCTAGAATATTCCATTTGGAGACCTTTATCCGCCTCAAGTGGCTCAGTGTAGAGGAGGGAGTATAATATTAGATGTTATTAGAAATTATGTATTAAAATGTGTACCCACACACTAAAACAAATCAATAAAGATAGATAAAGCATCACACTGAAACGATTAAAAAAGGCCACCTCTCATCATAAATGCATGCAGAATGAAGGCTCAATGTAATAGCGTAATATGAATACAGAGTACACAAACACATAATATGTAATAACATATTGGATTTTTTCTCCTCTGTCAAATTAAAGGTTTAGATGTCTGATTTATTCTGTATTTTCCTTTTTGTTGAGAGATATGTATTGTGAGCATGATGAGATAATCTGCATAAGAGCAGCTCAGAAGAATTGGTTATTAAAGCAGCTCTTCACAGCATTAATTCTTCTTGTAATCCCACGTTTGTAACTCACTTGTCACAGATGTCTTTGAGTTTCTTCATCTGGCCGTTGTGACTCTCCTCAGCCAGGCTGCTCAGCCTCTCTGTCAGCTGAGGAAACACAAACTCTAGTTCACATGTGTGACGTTCGTGTCTGAAGCACACCAGGCCGACGCAACGCAGGAACCGTGGAACGTGCAGAACGCCGACCATCGCTTCACAACTAAACTCCTAAATATACAACATACCATATAATATAATCTCACACAACACAAGCTCAGCTGTTTTATTGAAATGTTGTTTGTTTTGATTAATCATACTGTTACGCTCTGTAGCACATGTACCTACCTGTTAGTCATTATTCATAACATGCCGTTATGACTAATATTACTAATAATGCTCATAACCACACTCAGAGACACCTGAGTGAACCTAAATCTACGCATCAGAAGCATTAAAGAGCTGCATTCGATTCTGTCACACACCAGAAGTTGATTTCCCTCTGTGGGTCCTGATGATGCAGGATGCAAGCGTCCAATCAGTGAGCTACCTGTCAGTCTGTATGACTTGGTTTCTTTCTCCAAAGGCAGTTTGAATAGGAACTTTTTTACCCTACAGGTCAAATTAACACCAAATTAACTCAACTAGAGATCTGAAAGCATCCTAATTAACTGCCTGCAACAGAAAGGGAGCTTTAACTTAATTCATCCAAATATAAATAATAAAACTTAAGAGACAGTGTTAGGGTGGTTTTGTTAGACATTACCATTTTAATATGTTCTCTCTGCAGATACTTCTGACTATAGTACTGTTCCTGCCTTAGAGCCAGAAGCTGCTGCTGCTGCTCGTCTCTCAGCTGCTGGAGGCGCTCGTCTTTCTCGCTGTCCGAACACGGAGCCCTGGTAAACGTATACACATCAGTAATAAATAAGTGCACTGTACCACAAACACAGGAAATATTCGGGACTAAAGAGGGGCACTCATCATTAACGTCCCAATGACATGGCTCAATATTAAAGTAACACAATGATAAAGAGAGAATGTTGTGTTCGTACCTGCTTTTGCTGCACTGTCTGGCCATCTTCTTGTACTTGTTGTTGAACTCTCGGAGGAGCTCGGAGGTTTTCTTCTGGTGCCTCTTCACTAAGTCCTTCAGCTCCTTAAACTGACGTCTCTGCTCCTTCTGGTAAACCTTTGACTGCTGCAGACTCTCCATGGCACACACTGGGACATCTGTTTATGATATGTGATCACACAGCATAGTTTAATACAACTCAAATAGTCTTGGGTTTTATATTATTTATGATACATTATTAATATTGCTTCGTTTTGTTATATTTGAGTTTTGATGAAAATAAATACTGACCTATCAAAACACCTAAGACTAGATCTTCAGTCTTTGCTGCTGGTTTGGCTGCTTCTAAAATTCAAAGAAGACATAATCCGCACATAATCAACATCAACAACAATAAAATGAACTGTGCTTTAGCGATGATCAATATTAAGATATCTACAGGTACTACAAGGAACTAGTAATGAAACAGACTCAAGGGAGGTAACAGAGAACCAGAACAGCATCTTTAGGACACACGGTGCTGGTTCTCATGGAAACGCTACCGCTTTTGTCCACAGTGGCCGCCAAAATCAACACGGAATGAAAGATTTACTACTCACTCGTTAAATGACTGTGTGCATCGTTGTTTGACGGTGGATGATACCTGTTGTAGCTGCATGCTGATTGGCTGCGGATGCTTTGGGCGTGGTGGTGATGGGGGTGTGGCCTGCAGGGCCAGTGGCAGGGCTGAGTCCGTTTTCCAGTGGTGTCGATTTCAGATCGTTCTTACGCTCTGGGCAATTGTCTGCCTCGTCCTGAATTACAACAAACCAAGCAGAACTCAAGCAAAATGTTATTTTTTTTTCAAAACAAAGACAGAAAAACACCAGAAACAGGGCTGACCTCCGTCTGCGTGTCCTCCTCTACGTCCTCCAGAGTCAGAGCCGCCAGCTGCTTGGACCTCTGCTCCAGGAGGTTGACATATCGAATAGGGTTGGACAAAGCCTCTATCACATCTAGAGAGGAGAGAAACAGAAACAAATGAATATAGATGAGCCAGATGTGCTTCAGACAACCCGTGTAGACATGGCTAGTCTCGTGGATGCAGTTATACCTAAGATAATACAGTACAGCAGAGCAGACAGGTTTATAGAACTGTTTGAAGATGAGCCTTAAGCAGTGGTGGAAGGTAACTGCAGCTTCTTCAAATCCACTATATGTCATGTATATAAGTATATTTATTCCACTACATTCATTTGATAAATGACTTTATAGACAGATATTTATAGATATATAGATAATAATAAAGAATATAATTGACTAATAAATAATGATGATGTCTGACTATAGTTGAGACAAGAAAATCCACAAGCTACTCGGCAGTTTGTCAAGCAATTAAAATGAACACCACTACATTAAAGTAATGACCACAGCAATGCATTATAATCCAGTCATTTATGTTGTTTTTTTTTATCTGAAATGGGCCATTCTGCATAATGACTTATTTTACTTTTGGTATTAAAATGATATTAATTATTATTATGACTAATATCTTTGGACATTTACTCAAGTAGAATTTTGAATGCAGGACCGGTTACTTGCATTTGTGGTAATACTACTTTTACTTCATTTAAAATGTTTCTTCCAACACTGGTTGAAGGTTGATGCTGCAACATTACACCACATAATATTTAAATATTCATACTGTGCTATGTTTAAATATCAAAGATAAAGTCAATACAATCAGTCAAGGTGTTTTCTACTGAGCTCATGTATGCTCAGGAAATCTGTCAGGAAGAGTCGTACCTGCAAAGGTGTCTGGGACGTAATCTTTGACCTCGATGTAGACAAACACAGCCGGCAGAATCAGAGACTGGTTTTTCTCGTTCCTCAAGCTGATGTACCGATAACCTAAAGGAAACATTTACCATCACAGAATGTGATGTAACATCACTTGAGTTATTTGGGGAGAGCAATAATAATGTAGGAATCTGGCAATAAAGTTAAACGACAGAAAGGGAGAGATGCAGTCATCGGCCACGTAAGGACACACTTATAAGGAGAAATTAAAATAAATTGCATTGAAAGTGGTGAATGACATTTTTCAAAGCAGCAGCGTGTCTCTGCAAACTGTTTTAAATTGGTTTTAGAAACAGTGGGAGACAGGAGGTAAAGTGGGTGGGAAAGGCAGGCAGTTTCTGAATAAAAGATGTGACAAATACATTCAAGTGAGTCGCACAGGCATTAAAGGAAAAAGAAAACAAGGATTGACGGACACAATCATTTCCTGTTGTGCTGCATTTGCAGAAGAAAAAATCATTTGTTTAATAAATAGATAAAAAATGAATGTAGGGCAGTGAAAAAACATGGAAACTTATAGAAACACCACAGCGACAAACAGTTTGCACCAAAGATATCGAAAAAAAACCCCAAGATCTTCCACTTTAAAGGAATACTTCAACCTTAAAATGAATTATTTGAATATCCATGTTACCTTGAATTCTTGACATTGATTTTCTTGCATGCCTCCACAGTGAACGGAATATCTCTTGTTTTGATGAATTGAGGTAATTAGGAGCCGTGTGTAAAAACAGCAAAACCATATAAAAACATCTGTTTAAAAACTCTCACACAACTTGCAGTTTAAAGCAACACTTAAGAGTATTTAGTGCCTTAAAATAATGTTTCCAAAATAGTTTCAGTGGTTCATCACCTCAAAACCGGGTGAACAGCACTTCCGCATCTGCTCTGCATCCGTCTATCAGCTGTAACCGCACTATGTAACCTTGCCTCGTCGGGTAGTGTTTTTGTAGTTCTAGTGAGACTACAATTTGACCTGCTTTACGGCAAGAGTTACAAAAGCCGGTAGATGGAGGCTCTGCGTGAAGATCAATGGGAGAACACCCGGCAGGTGCGTGGAAGATACCTTGCAGCTAGGTAGTTTTTAAATTGGCGTCATGGCAGAGCCTGCAAAGAAAGGAGTATAATGTCTGATGAGGCGAAGAAAAGTAAAACGGGAGCATGACAAAGAAAGAGCTCGAACAAGAGTGAATATCGGACCGGCTCACACTCGTTGGCGAGAGCTGAAGGACGCGACTAAATGCAAGACGGATGGTGACTTGGCTTTGTTGCTGCTGGACTTGTAAATAATACCAGTAATCATTTTTTTTCCATCAGTGTGCATCTGTGTACAATACATCGTCGATTATTTTATTGGCTCATGTTAGCTAAGGCGTTAGCTATTGTGCTAATATATATGTAACTATAGCTATGGCTCGTGTTAGCTAATCTTAGCTAAGATATTAGCTACTCTACCTTGTCACTGGACATCGTTCAAATCGTTCATCGTTTCCAGAGCCGGTTCTGCATACAAACAAATAACGTGAGTGCGACGGTAGGCTGCGGTAGGCTAAATTATTTACAACGGCAGTAATGGAATAATTCCCTTCATACCTGTAGGGGGACCGAAGAGGAAAAGTTCTTAAGCGTTGCTTTTTTTGTTAAAATCTTACTATTTAAACCACATGTGACTCACATGGATGAGTAGTATGGCTGTGAGACTGTTTATGCAGGAATATTTTTTTGGGATGCTAAACATTTTTTTTGTCTGTAGCCCGTATGCCAGATGTGAAAACAAAACAGCAATAAAATGATCTTTATCAGGGGATATGGGTCATCATCGATCTGCAGTTGATCTCTAAAAGTTATATCTACACCCTTTTTTCCTGCTGATCTGATCGGTGACCCGAAACTGTGCTGTGAGGCATCCGAGAAAAAGCTTTTCTTCAAGGTAACATTTGTGTTGAGTGATTGATCTTATTGCTTGTAGGTATTCCTGTAAAGTGTCACGGAGAGACACAGAGAGAAAACAAAAATACCTACCTGGTCTTATGGCAGACACTGGAATAATCCGATGACCAATAAACTTCCCTCCTTCCTCAAAAGCAGCGATTCTCAGAGAGGCCAGCGTTGGAAGAATGACCTGTCAGAGAGCCGTCGCACCATTTGATGAGACGGCGGTTGTATGAGGTGAGATTCCACTGAATGACTCCATCACTTTCTCACCTTTTTGAAGACAATCGGCTCCTCGTCCCACACTGGGTTGACGGCGTTGTTGTTCTGAGAGGTTTTGGTCTTCAGCGCTTTCCTCCTGGTGTCGGCAGGAAGTCCAAACATGTCCACCTCCACGTACACGCCCACCCGCCGTTCAGTCAGAAACTGACCAGAAATCACCTACAATACAGCGAGACATGGAAACAGGAAGACAGATATATACACACATGTCAATGAGTACATATACGACAGTTAACCTTAAATATATAAAGCAATAAAAGCTAAGATGCTACAATGACGTCGACATTCTGGGGCTTTAACAGAAGGAGAGTACTGCTGTTGCACCTTCACAGAGAGGGTGTTGGCTACGATCCCATCCACCGTGTTTTCTGTGAAGGGGTCAAAGTGTTTGTCTGGCCGTCTCATGAACTCAGGCTTCAGTCTGTAGCCACTCCGACCGTTGTACTCAAACATGAAGAGATTCAGCTGCATGGACAAATCTGGAACAAAAAGCTTAAATTCATTTACAAAGAAATTAAAGGTACAAGACGTATGTACATATTCTGGACCCTTTATCTTGGTGTGAGCTACAGACACAGGATTAAAAACAGGACCTGTGTTGTTATGTGGTGCTTATGTTGAAGCTTTCTCTAAAATACGTAAATGAAACTTTGGGTCCAAATAAGCAAAGAATATCCAGTCACATGAGTTATTTTTAGCACGCCACTAATGGTTGCTTGAAATCAGGGCTTTGATGCTTTGGAATCACTAAATATACTGTCAGCTTCAATCAATTGCACTCTCTCTTTTTGGAAGAATTTTTGGGTCAGTTCAGCAACTGCTGGGCAGTGTTCGCAATGACCGTTCACCATCATGGCCCGCATAATACTTTTGGTATGGAATTATCTAGGATCGCCTTGTGTTTCTGTGTTGGCACATTTCTGTTATATTCCAAATAACTTTCTTCAAACGTATTCTTCTGTGTCTTCTTTTCTTTTTACTGGATAATTTCAGCTCCTTATCCCTCTAAAATGATTAAAATCAAACAATCTGTGAAGAAGAATCACACTGTGGGTGAACTGGTCACAACCTGTAGATACACGCAGCCTCTAAGAGAGCTTGGATTTAAGGGGTCACAGGTCAAAAAAGGTTGAGAATCACTGCTCTGTTGCATAACATGTTGACATTCATGCTCAGACTCACCTATGGTTTGGTAGTTGAGAGCCACCAGCTGACAGCCGGCGTTCCAAAAGAGTTGTGGCATGAAGTTGGATGAGTCAACTCTGGTTCCTTTTGGATAGATACGACTCAACTGGGATTTATTATATCTGGTTAATGTAAGGCTCAGGACAATCATTGAGAATTAGCTCAATCAGCTTATATCTTCATGTCGTAACAAAAACTATGTTCTACAAAACAAAAAAGAATACAAAAATAAACATATACAAATATGTTTTTGTACAGATATTACTACCTCTACTACATACACTTGTACATGTCTCTACACTTATTTCATTCATCATATATATTCAGGTAAAATGTATTCTGCCTGGTCCACACTGCTGTTTCAAAGATAATACTGCTGTAACTGAAATTAAAATTCATATTCAAAGTCAGAGACTGAGACACATTTTTAAAGCTTACCAAAAAACAGCATCAAAGGGGGGAGAGGAACACAAAGTAAAGAGGCAGTACTGGTGTGGTGTAGCTGTGGTTACTGTTGCCAAGGATACTCTACAAACTCCACTGGTGACTTTGTGAGGTGCTCCAAAGCTTTGGTCTCCACAAAAGATGACATGTGGTAACAGCGCGCCGCCTCTAACAAACACACACACACACACGCACACACACACACACACCACACACACACGCACACGCACACACACACACACACACGCACACGCACACACACACTTGCAATTTCAGCAATAACTGTGGTTTGATCGTGATTCCCACATCTTTTTTAGATATTAAGTGTAGTGACTTTCATTCCATGGTAAAATAATGTACAACTGATGAAGGTCAAAATGATACATCGGTTAACTCATTTATCATTTCAAGAAACAATGAGCTCAATGACAGAGACACAGCTGCTCCATCATTGTAAATTTCATCCTCAAGATGTGAAATGTTGATCCTTGTCATTTCATGCCTCAGATGGAGCCGAGGCATGAAATGAAATTGAAGGATTTTCCAGCTTTGTGTGAATAATAATGTTCCAAGAAGAGTCTTGCAGGCAGAGAAATATCAAACTGTGGGCCTCATGCAGATAGAGAAATGAAAACAGATTTCCTGTTATTTTTGTTTATACTCGAGATCTGTTCTTATTGAACATCTAGTTTTCACAGACCAACATTAGGAAACACTTTGAGGAATATAAAACAATGCATGAATATTATAATATAATATAATTTAGGTTATTATGCTTTACTTACAAATGATTACATTTTTCAGTATAAGAAATACAATTGATCCATTGGTGCCAATTAAGACTGATAAAAACCCTCGACTGACATTGTGTGTGTTCAGTGTCTGAATGGCGTTTCCCAATGAGAGGAAGTATCGTGTCGGGTTCTGATCTGTATATCTTACTCTTGGAGGCTTCGAAGGAGTTGAACTTGGTGGGCTGGACATAGTTGACCAGAGTTGACATTTCCTCTGTAGCCACTGCCTCCCGCTCGGCTGAGCCCTGAAAGAAATACCAAGAGGAATACACTTTAATAGTCAAGTTCAACACATTGAGATCAGTGGTTTAATGGTCTGATGCCTGCAACATTTCCAATAACGTTATGAACCGGACAAATGGTGGGAGGGAACCAACAGATACACAATTGCTTTCTTTTGGTCTAACTCCAACAAGAGTTCAGCACTTGGTGACAAAAAGCAGCATCATCATCTGATGGTGAGCAGTAATATCAACAAGACGTCCGCGTGCACTTCCAAACACACGTGTTCACAACATGACCTCTCATAACAAGATCTCACAGCAGGCCTAGTTTTATTGTCATTCTTTGCCTTTTGTTTGCAGTTTGTTCCTTTGTTTTCTGCACAGATAAATTTAAAGGGGAACTCTGTCTATTTTACACACCGACATTAAGTAGTTACGTTGTACAAAGCCATTTGTGGCACAAAATCTGATCAATTGCCTTAAGGGATGTCACTCGAGTCGTCGTCACTTGGGTTTGAAGATTAGACATTTAAATATAATCTGGAGCTTTGGAGTTAGAAAGAAGTGAGCTAACCACACCTCTGTAGTCTGCTCTTCATCTCTTCTTGAGGCTACAATGCAACCGAATCTAGCTATATACTCCATATAGCTATCTGCGGTGCATTGTGGGTAATGTAGGCTCCATGTTTTGGAATAAAAAAGACAACAGCTGCATCGCTTTTCTGCCTTTTTAACCATCGCGAGTAACAAAGTTCTAGTCAAGCAATGATCGTTGAGAGTTCTTTAATAGAAACTCAAACAAGTAAACAGTAAGCCATCAAGGCTGAAGCTCAAGCCCACTGTGTATATTAAGGACAAGAAAACAACAACACACCGCATAGACAACAACACAAATGGAGCACAAATGAGAGGAAAAAGTAGCGTGTTAACAACAATAACATGGAAGATTTACAGGGAAGGATTAACACGTATGACGGCATAAAGATAAACCAAACAATGGAAATAATAAACAACGCTTGGACAAATTAACAAATGGCGACAGCAGCAAGCGAGATGGCCCCTCAGCTTCGTATGATGTCACCACTGACCTTTTTACCATCATCATCTTCATCATCATCCTCTTCCTCACTCTCAGCCTCCATCTCTGTTAAAATTAAAGTTAAACAAGTCTTCATCCTCAATGTCTCTTCAGCCCTTCTTCTCCCCTTCTTCAAAAACCATGAAAGTGATGTGCGTATGTGGTGGTGTTCTTTGCCTCCCAAGACTCAAATTCACTTTTTTGTTTTCGTTCAGGTTAATTTGCCTCTTTGTCAGTTGAAATAATTTGCACATTCGTTTGTGATGTTGAAAGTTTGGACCCGCAGTCGAACAACTTAATATGCTTCACTATTTTCCTAAAGCAGTCGCCTCTGTAGACGTGACTGAATGCATCCAGTGTCACACACATGTCCAATTCTGGTTCTCATCACTAATAACAAAACAAATATGAACAATGTCTTTATTCTGGGGTTTGCTTTCCATATATGTTACCAAGTGGTTGCCACTGATGGAAGACTTTGATTGCAAATTTCTCAAAATGGTTGTCGATGGCAACCTGATAATCCTTACTGCCGAGCCCTGTCACCGTGGTAACCTGCCTAAATGTTTCCTCTGTAGAAATGTATGAAACTCTCTGTCAGTATGGAAGATTGAAAGTAATAAGACAATCTTAAATCTGTGCTGCAATTTCAAAAGGAAAATACAGACATTTTCAGAATGTGAACCAAGCAAATACCTGTAGTTTTGTAAACAACCCACTGCTTTGACTGCTCTGCCGGTGATTATTCAGCCCACTCAAGCATTCCCTGACTGGGTCATGGCCGGTGTACGAGTATGTACTTGAGCGCAGCCACTAGTCTGCTCGATGTGTACGGCTGGGCTCTCAGTCTCAGTCCTGTTTTTCAGGATTTTGCACATCAGCCGTGTCAGTAAGGCTCCCTCATTTCCGCCTGCACTGCTGTTTAATTTCTGTTTTGAGCTTCCGACCTCTTCTGGGATGTCCTGCTCATTATTGAGACATCCCTGATGAGGTGCAGAGGACGCGGGAGACAACCAAAGACACCAGCGTGAGGAGGAGAAGCAGATTTATCATTTTTGGCCAGAGTCATGACAGAAATAAGACGACAGAGGCATTTCTAACGAGACTCTGAATCCAGAAAATTGAATTTCAATTTGAAAACGTGTTTTTCTAAGATAGAGTCAGACAAACTGTAACTGCCATGCTTATGATATTCTTCCAAATCCTTTTAACAAAATGTGATATGTCATTGAATTTGACCTCTTTCTCTAAATTGTTCTCGTCTCTCTTTGATATGTTCAATAAATCTCTTATGAAGCCATCGTCAGGGCCGGAGCTACAGCGCCATCTTTGTATCCTTTCAAACTAAAGCTCATTTGGAGGTGTCTCATGTGGATACCGTTTGAAAGATCCACACAAAAACTTGACAATAAGTGGTGCTAAATGAAAGGCTGAATGCTCATTTAGGGTTTCATTTTTCAGAAGCGTATTCAGTTCTTGCAGCCTCGAAACCAGCAGTCATTATAGCCGGTTTTGTGTTTTGATACAAAGACTGTCGGTGTGTCACTGCTGCACACATTTCACATGGATTTCCAGGCTGAAGAAAGTCCCTTTGTCTTTATGTCTTACCTCCTGTGTTGTTGCTAGGAGACACTGGTTCGTTGCTCTGATTGGCAGGTTGGTCCGTCAGTCTTTTGGTGTCGGTGTTATTGGAGGGTTTGTGGGATTTCTTGTTCTTGATAAGGATTTTGCCCATCAGCTCCTGAGGACTGGGCAGGGGGACACCAGACTCCAGCTACAAACACACAATGGAGAAGAGAGCTCAATCCACAGTCGGTAGTGAGCTAAGAACAGGGATGCACAATTCTGGGAATATTCAAGATGGAAATCTGTGGGAATTAGCAGAAATGTATAATATAGGGGTTATCTGATCAGGCAGTATTAAATATGTCATAACTAAATAGAAACAAACCTTTTACCATATCATAAAGAGACACAATCCACTTATTTAAATAAAAGCATGCACCCTTAATCTCATACAGTGGAATAACTTCACCACTATAATGTATGAATTTGAGGTAAACATTCAAATAATTCAAAAATCCTTAACCCCCCCTGGAAATGTTCCAGCCCTTTTCATTTATAGTTAAGAAAAAGCAATTTGTTTAGCAGTCATTATATGTTTAGCATAACACTTGTTATGTGTGTTACTTACAGGGTATTTGTCCAGAGGGTCAATCAACACAGCATCTCCGAAAATAGATTGACAATATTCAGCCATTTTAGCCTGCTGCTTCAAACTGATGGGTTGATAGATAGTTTATGGTCAGACATTATAATCCATCCAAATCACTCCAATAAATCAACAAATAAATACAGCGGTTCTCACGAGTCCACGTGGTTTTCAAAGGAGAGTATGACGGGGAAAGGCGAGGTCTTGAAGGCGCATTCTGCAATGGCTTCAATCACTTCCTGAAAGAAAAAAAAGACACCCAATATGACATCAAGAAAAGTGTTTTTCTTTGTGTAAACATGTACTTGTTTCTTTCCGCCTCTGGCCAAAGAAACAAGTACATTCTGTCCAGCTGCACAATGACTGCATATTAACAGGAAGCTTAAAGGACTTGTGAAGCTCCAACGTCCAAACGTGCACCTTAAAAGGGATTTCCGACGTCATGGTGAACCCATGTGTGATGACAGGTTCCTCCTCCGCGGTTCGTCCTTTCCACACGTCTAGTTCCACACAGCGGCATCCGGCCAGAAGAACCTGCCTGTACATCTCCACCGAGGAGCTCCCCGCCAGCTGGCCCGCTGAAACACGACGGAGATATGATGACAGATTCAACTACAAAGCTACCGGTCCACATGGTCGGTGATTATGAAGACGTTAATGCTGGGCAAAAAAAGCAAGAAACCTGACTCCCTACAATCAGGACACAACCAAAAGCAAACTTTCTCTTCGGAATTTACACATTTGTGGAGTTTCTTACAGCCACAAATGAATATCACACATTTAGTTCAGAACAATACTGGCTCACAGTGGAGCTTTATATTCCCCTGACAGAATGCAAACTGTCATCTTGTCACAACAAATACATCATTCAGGACAAATAAAATTAACTAAACTAATAAATAAATAGCCAAGCAGACTGTGGTCTGCCCACACGTCATTTTCTTTGACGGATGTCAACAATCATCTGCTCACACCTGTGAAATCCTTGGAAGAGTGGAACGGACTGTGTGTGTGTGTGTGTGTGTGTGTGTGTGTGTGTGTGTTTGTGTGTGTTTACCTGTCAGGTACGTATTATGTGATGAGTTGATGATGTAGTGAGACAGGGGGTAGCTCATGTCTTCAGACTGATCCAGTTTTTCTGGTGGGATTACTCCGTTCTCATCACTGGACAGATAACCGGAGAACGCCTGGAGACTGATGATGCCTATGTAACACACACACACACACACACACACACACACACACACACACACACACACACACACACACACTCATTCTAATCTTCTCATAGCCCTGTATAATTAGAGATTCAAGCACTATTTACGAGTCAGGTTTTAAAATAATATTATTATAATAATAATTTTAATACATTATAGAGCATTTTATCATGACTTACAAAATCAAGTATCACAACATTCAGAACACTATTTTTTTATGAAGGATCACTGTGTATTAAAAGATGTCCATAGATGTAATACATAACAAAGGCGTCATAGAAAATGTGATGACAAATTTCTTTTTAGAAATAATTTTCCTGCAGGATTTTAGATTTGAAAGTATTACCTTTTAAATGTGACAGAGCAGTTCAGTCACAAGTCCTAATATCTACACTACATTGCCTTCCAGATCAGATTGTATGAGTGTATCATCATCTGCTGCTCCTATCCTTACATTTAACCAGTTAATATACAATTGAGTTAAATATGTCAGAATGTGTCCTGCTTTGCTACAGAATACAAAATAACGCTGTATGAGCAAAAGAGCATTCTTCATGCCAAAACTAATTTTCATCAACACTTATCGTTTGTTGTGCAATCATATTGGGGAGATTTTCGAAAAACACAGTGAATGTTGACACACCATTCTATCATCATAATTAACACGAGGCATTTCCTAAGCCAGATTTTTTGCAAGTTTTCTAACAATGTTTGCTTAAAATTGACTTCATATGTGTGCTGAAATATATCCGTCCTATCTCACAAAAATAGTAAAAAAAGTCATGTAAGAGGTGAGTCTGGATTCAAAGTAGGCTCCAACACAAATGTGAGCACCTCAAGTTTATTTTAGCAGTTTAGACTCTGTGGGAATGTGGGTGGGTTGGAAGCGTATTTTGGTATCAACCCGTGTGCAAAAGTGCACGTTGCAAACAAAACGCAGCTGACTAGCTAATGGCATCTAGCTATTTATGAATACCGTGGAAAAATAGCAAATATCCTCCAGGCAGTGTGTGTGTGTGTGTCTCCGAGTGTGTGTGTATACCTTGCTTCAGCTGTGCCTGGTCATGTTGGTACCTCTCCATCAGAGAGTGTGTCTGTGCAGGGCGAAGAGGCGGGTAGAGGATTTCGTTCAGCCTCGGGTCTCTCTGCTTGTTGTTGATGAACTCTGTCATCTGATCGAGTGACAGCGTCCCGTCACCCCATCCTCTACAGAGCAGAGGTTACAGGCTACTACAGGGGGTCTACAGCATCACAACATCGTATGATAACCAATACAGTTGATACAAGTCAAATGTGAAGACATCAAGGTAGGGAAAATGATGCGGAAACACGTTTTGATCAATAGAACTATTACATTATCCAAGTGGAATTAGAGCTGAAACATGTCGTCGTTGAGAGGATTTGCAGTTTTTTTAAATTTTTTATCATGTCATCACAAACTGAGATCCCTTCGTTATGTTAACCGGAAAGATGAAGACTTGGCACTAAGGACGTGTGATGGGTATCTGTGCTTATTTTTCAATAATTTGCTGAACATAATAGGAGCAAATGCTGTGATGAACACTCAAAACGTTAAAGACGGGGCCTCTCTCTTTAATCCCTCTCTGAGTACAAGTGGGACAGAAGATGAATCATTATTCATCATCCATCTTATATCAAAGAAATTGGCCTGAAGCAAATAACAACACACTTAAAAAGCAGAGCAGCTTGATTAACATCAATAAGTCAGTCAAGGTCAGTGCCTATAGCTGTAAATATGGAGATTTTCTAAATACTCACTGCAGTTTAAAGATGTTGCCGAGCTCAGGACGAGGACACAGACTGTCCAGAAAGCTCCTGTAAACTTCAAGTGTTAGGTCCTCCAGTTTGATGCTGTCCCCCTGTCAACCACAGAGGACATAGGCATTAACACAACTGCGTTTTTTAATCAGAAATAACTAGAACTGCCGTTGTCAAAGACAGTGTGTCAGCATACAGCATCTCCCTGTGTTTTATCCTCTTCCTACTTGCTGTAGAAAAAAAAAACTTTTTTAAACCTTGAAAATAATCAAACATTCCTCCTCATCTCCATTAAAAAGAAGCGTTCTGTCCTCACAGGAATATTAAATGTGAGATTCAATGTGAGCAGGGAATCTGACTTTTCTGCTTTTTTTTCACTGGTTGCTTCAAAACTTGATGACCCAGATATGTGAGCTCATTCCAGCCCTCCATGCACTGAGCCGTTCTGGATGGAAAGCATCAGATAAAAGCCTCAACAGAAAAAGGGAGAAAAATGAAGGATGGAGTTTAAAAAGACTGTGTCCATAGGGAAGGAGAGAGCTTCTTAAAAGCATGTATTCATGGCATATTTAAACTATAAACCCCCATGTGTTTCTGCTGTTTACTGCCACTAATAGCAACACAAACTTGTTTGAAGTGTTTACCCGTCCGTAGGGCAGCCTGCAGTTCTCCAGGGCATTCTCTACTCTCTTTCTGTCTGACGAAAACAGTCGAACAATGCTGCAAAAGACAATGACATCACAACATCATCACCTCAACCTTAACCACCACACCAAAACCTACATTCAGACTTCTTAAAATATCTCCTCCCTCTAATTAAGTAACAGATTTACATCTCTAACCCCCCATAAATGATCTCTTCTTACTCCAAGAAACTTTTACCTACAACATGAACGTCCTCGCTTCTCAACACCCCCGATCCTTTCTGCTTCAACTCCCAGACCCTTCAAGCCATCTCGGCATTCTTACTAACTTCACCTCTCCTCCCTTGACTTCCAAGATATATTTCAACTGACCTTAATTCGGCACGCGCTTCGCTTCTAAAATACAGCTTTCCTTCATAAGTGAATTATCCCATCTCATGCTCTGGCAGTGGTTGATTACCAGGTCAGTGCTGAATTAAGCACCTTCGTGAATCCTGTCCCTGTTTTTGCTTTCCCAAGTGCACAAGGAATTAGGTGTATTTTTGGAAGCAAGGGACAGGAAAGAGCAAAGTTTCAGTTTGTGCGAGTCTCTACAGATTTCGACGGGCTATTTTCTCCCATCCCCTCCACCATCCACTGTACCACATGCAATCATTATCAAAGTTAACACAGGGCCATTGATTAAAGATGAGGAAGGTAAGAATAATCAGCAACTCACTTCTTGACAGGGATTCTCCCCTCTGCGTTCGGCTGGAGAGTTAACCTGACGTACCTGCAGCAAAGAGAGTACACCTGATCAGAGCTGAATATCACAAGATATACTTTCCTTCATCAAAGTGACCACCCATATGCATCATTACAAATGCAGAGTTCACATAAGGAGAAACAACACTCTTTTAGCACCCTTTTTATGTGATTTTATGCTTATTTCAGTATTATTTCAGCATTTAACCTGTAATCTGGAGTAAACTATGGTCTCCTAACCCTAAACCATGATTCAATTCAACTATTTAGTTGGTTTGTGGTGCGAAAGCTCTTCTTTGTGAAAGTACTCATGAGAAAAACAAGTTCGAAAAAATATGTTGACATGTGAGTAAATTGCATGAAAAGACCACGATTGAGTTTAAATATATTTAAAGGATATGACTTCCATTATTTTCGGTCACACTTAGGATAAGGCAACACATTAACCATGAACTAGCTTCTTATTATCTTATTCCTATCAAGTGGTTTACAACAACTCCCTAATTCACTATCAATAAGCAGTGATTAGGAAATGATTGATGGAAACACAGAAGTTAATGGCCTAGTAGTTGCAGAATATGCATTAGTCCTATTGTTCCTATTGAAGATGTAATGAAAAGAAATACCTTCTTCAGCAAATGTTCCTAAATCAGGAGAAAATAGTGCTTTTGCTGGGGATTATTTCATCAACGGATTAACAAATATTTAGTGAGTATTTCAGGCAGCAGGATGGCGCATGTGGGATTGAGTCAAAATAACAGTGTGTGTTCATGGAAATGAAGGAATATGTCTCTCAGTGCTAGAGTGTGGCTCCCCGACTTTTTTCACTGAGTTTCTGGATAACAATGGAGCTCTATGGCACAGAGGAAGAGGATGTCTCAGACTGGATACACAGATGGCGCAAGTCAATAGACTGAAGATACAGTTTTAGTGGACTCACGCTTTCAACAGACTGTGGTCTCTGTTGAGATTGTGGCTCAGCAGGTTGGAAGACAGAGAAAATAGTTCCTCACACCACACCTGCCGAAATCAGACAATCCACCATCAGCACCACCACCATCATCATCATCATCATCATCATCATCATCATCATCATCATCATCATCACTAGTGACTTCGGCACCTTAGCTTCGTCCTCCTGTGAAGCGATGAAGTTGAGCTGGTTCACGTTCACAAGGTCTGAGGCCGTAACCACGGTAACCATGCGGTTCTCAAGCCGGCCAACCAGATTTCCCACTTCCAGCAGCTCTCGCAGCTTTGCCTCCTATTGGATGACGAAGATTAAAAAGCTGTCGGCTAAAAACAAAGCCATGCTGAAGGTGCACAGAGGAGATAGCTGATGACAAAAAAAAAAAATCTGTAAAAAACACCAGGTGGTTGGTTGAAGATAATGAAAGACAGAAATCGGGCATGGTAAGACATCTGAAAGATATGTGTTAAAGTCTGTTGTTTACCATGCTAATGGTACACGTGGTATTTTGCTTCTTGGCTGAGGAGGCTGTCAGTTTAATTTGGCACACGTGGCATGTGCCATCTCACATGGAAAATCTACTTGTCCCATGCAAACTGCCAATGTGTTGTGTTTTGGAGCTAAGATGCCCTGCACTATCCAATATATAGAATAAACAACATGTTTTATCGAATTGATCCAATCACATATAATCAAATATAATCCAAATAAAATGTAGTGACTCCCCCCAAACAGCGAAAAGTCTAAAATACATTAAAATAATGGCATCAGGTACGAGAGTGAACTGAATGATGAGGTGATGGTACCTTGGGTGTTTTGGTGCTTCTCCCCGTTCTGACATCTTTTACGAGGGTCAGGTCCAACAACTCTGTCTCCTACAGAAAACACACAAACAGCTGGAATTAAATGATTCATCCTGTTTCCTGCTAAAGGATTTAAGCCCACCTGGAGAGAAAGTGTGTGTCTGTGTGTGTGTGTGTGTGTGTGTGTGTGTGTGAGAGAGAGACGATCAATGATCACATGCTGGCTGTATGCTTTTGCTCTTTGCAAAATTATTTAAAGAAACATGTTCCTCCACCCTTATATGGTAAATCTGAACAGTTCTTGTATTATCTATAGCAGATTTATATTTACAGTACACACCTTCATTGATCAGTCTTTGTGCTATATAAATCAAGTTATTGTTATTGAGTACATGTTTAATATGCACCACAAATTATTAAATGTTTGGTTTAAACTACCTGCTGCATTCTGACCGTTTAGTGTCAGAATAGCTAAGAATGGACAATAGCATTAGCATCCTGGTGAGCTTATTCCCCATGCTATGTTATATTTCTATATCAGGACATCTGATCTTGTCTTCACACATTTTGTATCCAGAGTCACTTATCACAGAAAAAAAGAGTCAAGTGTAATCTATGGCTACCACCGTTTCAGCAGTGATAAGCATATTTCTTAGCAAGTAGTGTTGTTATGGATACCTGCAGCTACTGGAACTAATGACCATGGCTCTGGGTTACTTTCAACAATATGAAATTCATTAAATATTACAATGGAAAATTATTCAGTCTCGTTTAAAATGGAGATTTGACTATAGCAACTTGCAGTATTCAAGGGTCAATTAATTTAGGTCAGTGCATTAAAAAGTCTTTGACTCAGAACTGTGCTGGACCCCAATTCTGATGACTACTCAGACCTGATACTGATGAGCCAAGAGTTATCACTTAAAGGTCATATTGATAACATTTTTATGTAAACAAATCATTAAAAAAAAAAAAATCATCCACAGAGCTTTTAGAAACGTATAGAATCAAAGTATCACTTCTTGTTAAAAAAATTTTGATTGTGAAAAAAAAATGTCTAGTCCAAAATGAATGTTTTGTTTACCTCTGTGTAGATGTGCGACATGTGGCTGCGACTTCTACCAAGGCTTTAGAGCCAATAGAATAACAACGTTGGTATCATGTGATATCTCTGTAGTCAGGGGTCAAGAATCTTTGGGGTTGTGTGGAAAAAACAGAAACATTGCTGTGTTTGACGGTAAGCGGGTGGCATTTCGGTAGCCTACCAGTCCCAAGTGCTAAGTGACAAAAGGAGGAGTAAGACCAGAGTGAACATCGGTTCAGCGTTTGATTGTCGGAGTCAGCTGAAGGAGTTTCAAGGACTGAAAAGCCATGCCGAGGTGGCTACTTTTCTTCTTGACCGGTAAGATATCTAGCTAGCTAGCTAGTTGTGCAACAAACTGGAAACCTATGGAGGGCCCATGCGCTTCAATCAACAGCTGTGTTGCAACGTGGATGCAATGAAGGGGGGGAGTGCGACATCTAGTAGCTGGATGTTATCAATGTTGTAACTAGCACCTTTAACCAAATGTGCGACTCGTCAACTGGCCTGTTAACAATATAGGCTGTAGAAGTGATGCAAGATGGTGCCCGTGTCTGTATGACGGACCTTGCTTTGGTCAGTCCAGTAGAGGTAAAATCCATGTGGATCCACGTGGAGGGTCACTGTAGTCACGGTGGACAGATCCTAAAAAGAAATACAGGTATTATACAATACAACATCAATATCAGAAAACACCTTTCAAATCATAAAAAATACCACGAATATATAAAAAACATTAGTGCCCATAGAAAGTATCACTTTATGCTTAAAATCCCATCTCACCATCTTAATGTTGATGCATTGTTGATGATAATGATGGTGATTCACCAGAGTGAACTTTTAAATGTCCTTTCCGAACAGAGAACATCAAGTGATTTCTGGGCACCGAATCTAACTAAAGTCCTTTTCAGTTGCCTGTTACCGTAGAAACCCAACATGACAGTTTGTAATTGGTTCCAGGTGGAGGCGGTGCAGATGTTCTGCCGTTGGAAAAGCTGTGAAGCACACCCTTCACTGGACCAGTTCATGTGGCCACTTACTGGGTGAGGAAGGAAAAAAATAAAAAACATGATCCGCTCAGAAAATGATGCACACAAGTTATTAGATGTAGTATTGCTGTAAAAAAATTTATTTAAAGGCAGAATGAAAAAAAAAAAAAAAACAATGTATACAAAAAGTGATACAAAAATCCACCTCTCAATTATCACTTATGACCCACAAGTGAGTGCTGGTGTCTGTATCTGTAAAGACCCAGGTGGCAGATCTTCAGCATGCATCCAAGAGGAAGCTACGTTGGGAAATTAAATGAAAATAAAGTGCGAAACCAAGAGCGGACAAAGCTCACACCCTAACCCCCATATGAGACGGGGAGCTGGGGCCAACTCTGAAAGCTGTGTTTAAAAACCACAACGGACATATCCGCCTTTAAGCTCGCAGCCAAATTGAAGTCAGATTGAACAAATGACTAGATGGCAACAATTAAGAGAGTTTAAAGCTATTTTAAACAATAAGTAAATGAAATAAACATAATGGAGAAGCCACATTTAGCAAAGTTTCGTAAAAATTCTGTCCACTTCGTGAGGCTTTAAGCATAAACAGTGACAGTGTTTTATTATAATGGTGTGCATGCATAAGTAAAATGCAAAGCAAGTGCAAAAAGGAGAGATTTAGGCATGTGTGAGGAAGGTCATAGGTTATTTGTTGGAACAAATAACCATTACAGGTTTTAGCTTCAGGAACAGTGTGTAGGACGCCGTTTTTCTACTGCATAGAGAAACGATGTAGAAATGAACCCCAGATCTCCGGGCTTGGTGACCAGCTTTGGGCAGGATCTCTTGCGGGCAAATATTCTGTCAAAACATTTGTATATACTGTATGTCAGTGTTTTCTTTGCATGTTTTTCCAAAAGGTCATGGATTCTGGTGTCAGAGCTGCTTTCCTCATAAATAGTGCAGCCTGCATTCAAAAGGATAAAAAGTAGAAGCAAAAGCCCAGAAGATGGTTAACTACATCCCTGGTTGTCACTCGTTGGCATAGCAACAAATTCTATTTTTCATAAAGCCCAGCTTTACGTGTTGGAGAAACACACACACACACACACACACACACGCACACACACACGCGGTTCAACCACGGTGAAGGGATTCAACAGTATACTGGATGAGTTCTTCCTTAAGTATGATTCATAAGATTATATGGCTCAATGCATTGATTTACACAAACCACCAATTTTTTTCTCACACACACACACACACACACACACACACACACACCAGATCTGTTTAGGTGGTGGAAGCCATGCCAGTTACCATGGCAACCGGACAGCACGTTTCTCATTGTCAGGGCTCCATACTTCAGCATACCAACACACACACGCAGCCACACAAATACCACCAATTATGTGTTTGACTGTGCACAGCATTGAGTGACAGCATGGGAGGGAGTTCTGCATGTGTGTGTGTGTGTGTTTTATAGATATTTAAATGCACACACACGCACAAATACATCAATGCCAACAGGTGGCTATAAAGAAGCCGACCACATTAGTGTTTCAAACACACACACACACACACACACAATCACTCCCTTGTCTTTCCTGCTGGCGTCTAACCCACAGGTATTTACTGCCAAAGCTCCATCAACAAATGAATAGTAAACACATCTGACAACATGACACATTTGCTCCTCTTCCTCCTCCTCTTCTTCTCTCACTCCAATTCAATTAGCCTGGAATCCAATCAGGCATGCATAATGATCACGTTCTTTCAATGCCAAAGTATACATACATATTTTAAAATATTTAAATAAACCCCATCATTAAAAAGCAAAAAATAACAAAGATCTTAGAGTTATGTTTTTTTTTTTTTTTTTTTTACCACCTGAGGAAAATCAGTCTCCTTACCTCGTCCCATTTAATGAAGTTGCTTCCGTTCCTCAGCGTGTGAGAGACCGTGGGAGGCTGGAGTTTCAATGCATGGACCCCCGGCTGAGCGCTCGCCATGTCTTCACGCACATCAACACGAGCACACACACAAACTGGAGGATACTCAGGCTCAGACACTTGGATGGTGCATCTCTGTCATGTCCGAGCCCAAACTCCTCAGAAGTCAGGCGCTCAGCTGCAGCGGCATCCTTTTTGTCCTGGCTTGGTCTTCCCTTTCTCTTCACTCTTCTTCAAATTTCAGTCCTTCTCTCCCCTCTGTGTCTCTGTCCTCACTCCTCTTTTTTTCTTAACCCTCCCTCTTCTCTTCTTCCTCCCTCTCTCTGTTTGTCTCCCCCTCTCTCCTCTGTTGGTGCTGCATCTCACAGAGAGACAGACTGAAACAGATGCCTTCGTGGGAGACAGGATACGTGTGCGTGTTTGTGCACGGGTGTGTGTGTCTGTGTGTGTGTGTGTCCGTGCACTGCCTCCACAGATTGACTCATCGGCGACATGCGCACAAGTGCAGCTTCCCACAGATGGGGGAGGGATAAGAGAGGGAGAGCAGGAGCGACAGGGAAAGATGGAGAGAAAGAAAGAGAGTGGGAGAGATGGAGAGAAAAGAGGATAGATAATAAAGAGCTTGTGGGAGAAAAGGGAAAGAGAGGGGGTGTTACACATCAAACCTGGATCACGGTCAAAGGAAGCCACTTTTGAACATACCAAAAGTATGTGAACCCCGAACACTACTCCCTTCTGCGATTCTCATTCCTAAACCATGGGCATCAATCTGCTGCTGTACCAGCCTCCACTCTTCTGGCTCCAGACTTTCCATCCGATTTTTGGAAGCTGGCTGCAGGGATTTGCTCTTGGCCAGCATTAGTGAGATTTGGCACTGATGTTGGCCGATAAGGCCCGGCTTGTACTCAGCTGTGGTGTTGGGTGGAGTTGAGGTCAGGGTTCTATGTAGGCTAGCGAAGTTCTTCAACACCAAACTGGGAATTCATTTTTTTAAAATCTCATCCTATGGTTGGATGTTTCATTTTTGGATCCGTACCACAAATAGATCCATCCTACGTTCATTCTTCATAGTGCCTGCACTCTTGGCTTTTCTGTTGCTTTCTGTTAGTTCTGAAAATTTAAACAATGAATATGTACTATTTAAAACTGCATTTCCAGAGCGTAGTTTCATTGTGTTCATTGATGACATCCCCAGTCATCAAAGGGTGCACCTATTAAATAATATATAAGGTTGTGAGTTAATCTTTTTAATGATTCTTGGGATCAGGGGAGAGATGTTCCAGGTAAATACTTCACAAACTGGAAGCTAAATACTTTCAGCTCGACTCTAACCTTAAAAGACCAGACAATTCTCTAAAATTCAGTGGTAGGCTAATGAAAATATATTCAGGAATATTATTGATGCACTCACATGGGTCATGCCTAAAAGCGATACAGTAATACGCAGGTAGGATTTACAAACACGGATAATTATAACAGAGGAAAGAGGAGAGTGGGCGAGACAGAGGAGATTAAATAACTGAGTATTGGACCAATATTGAGTAAAAAACAAACAGTCAATGACAAACAGGTAGAAAGAAGTTGCAATGTGTCTCTGCCTGTAAATATGAAATCTGAATTGGCAGTTTTACTGCAAGGGCAGTCCAGTAAATAAGAGAACATGGTTTCCAGTGTGAGTATAATGACTCAGAGGAAACAAGGACATTTAAGGACACGGCTGTCTCAACCTCTGTAATAAATGGCTCTACGTGTTGTGATGAACAAATAGCTGAGGATTTAAATCCAGTCATTTGTTCTGTAAAAAAAATTCAGTAGAACATGTGAAGTGACTGCAGAACAGCGGACAACATAGACACATACATATAATTAAAATGCATCCTTTGTTTTATCACACAGGTGATGATTACGAGAAAAATAGACAAAGGGCCCTAGTTTCGTGGCGCAGCGCAGGGCGGCGCAGGGCGGCGCAGGGTGGCGGAGCCGGCGCAATGCAAGTTTCGACCCGCGCAGCCTTGCGCACCGTCAGTTTGGCAGTTTGGTGGATCGCCTGCGCCAAGATGGGTGTGGCGCAGCAGGGGGAGGCGTCACAGATTCAGCTTGGCGTAGCGGAAGTTTCGTGGCAAAAAGCCTCGCCGAGACTGCGCTGAAAGCCCGCCAGCTCCGACCTGGTCTACTTTCAGCGCAAGGCGCAAATAAAGTCCATTCATTCAAGGCGAATCACAGCTGGCGGAGTGGAAGTTTGGCTGACGGCGCGCAGTGCGTACACGTCAACGAGACCTCACAGGCAGGTTTCCACAGTTCCAGGCACATTTAAATGCAATAAATAATCACAACAAACACTATTTAATGCAACTAATTGAATCAACACGTGAATTTATATCTATATAGATTGTCCCGTCACATCTGACGTCAGATCAAAGGCGGATGGCACGCGTAACGGAAACTCAGCCTCTCGGACCAAAACATCTTGCAAAGTCCAGGCGGACACACCCCGTCGGCGTGGCGCAGGTGCGCTGCGCGCCGACTAGCCTAGTCTATGAAACTAGGGCCCAAGATGTTTTACTTACCATCATTTACATTTTGATTTAGCAAGTTGACAAAGCAAAAAAATAAAAAAATAGTTTCCAGATTTTCTTGAAAGAGATGTTAAATTGGGATTTTTCAATGCTGGAAGAACCACATTTTTAATTCCAGAAATGTCAGACAGATATCCCAACACCTGACCAAATAAAACCAGCGCTAACTAACACACTGTATGGATACTATAGAGGTAAATCAGAAATAGTTCAATATTATTTCAAGAAAATGCCATAAAACGTTAAACAAACGTTAAATTGCTTTGCAATAATTGGCAATTTGCAACAATACAAAACTGGAACCAGAGACTTTTTTTTTTGACAGTTTTGCTTGAAAAATGACTTTGAGTTCAACTCTTTTCTGGGTATTTCAAGTGGAAACACCCACTCAGCCATTAGCAAAAAGCAGTGATAGTAGGGTGCCAAAGTAAGCTCATCAACAGGGTTATGAATAATGTGTGTAGCTGATGTTGTGAGCTTTGGTAAGATTGAAAACCGAAAGGGATATTTGGGATTTTTTAAAGCAGGGTTGTACGTGTACTCCAATGTCAATGGAGTCTAGTGGCTTTGACGCTTGGCATTTTAACTCGAACATAAGCAATTCAACCACCCATCTTGAATGTTAAGACTTGGATACAGAAGGAACACAACCTGGGAGCTACTGATTGAAAACCGAATCAGAACCAAACATAACGGACACGCCTTTTAAATGATTATTTTACCAAAATTGTCAGTGAATTTCCTGTAAATTGACTTTTTCATTCTACAGATAAATAAAGTTGAAATGTATTTCTCTTATATTTCTTCCAAACACCTTTCATGCTATATTAAGGTATCTTTAAACACACAACCCTGCTAACCAACCACATAGCTGTCAGCCTTACACTACATGTACGCAATAGCATGCAGGAAAATATTGATTTCCACATGTCCACTTTATAGGACACAAGAACACAGAACATTCTGCCAATGCCACATCATGACCCTGCAATCCTCACACTGCCTTAAAGTACATACACATAGATAAGACATCACATTTTGGATATGCTCCCCTACAAGGCCCAGTGTACCAGCCTGCAGCATCCCACGCACTCACACTTATGTGCATAAAAAAGACACGTGCAGAGACTCATGTTGCCATGATACTGTTCACACCCGACACTGTTACTCTATCCAAAATCAATATGTTGTTGAATATAAACTTTCCACTACATACCAAGAGATGAAAATATTGAAAAGATGGAAATGAACGTCATCGTTATTAGATCGGGAGAAACCTACACAGCGAAAATGGTACAAATGCTCCCGAGTCCAGATAACAATCCAATATAGTTCACATAATCCCAGCAGGCGCTTTGTTGCAGTAAACACCGAGGAAGAATTGAGCAGTTTTACATCTGTCAGCACAAAAGAGTAGTTAAGGTGCTCTGTGTTGCACCATGGTGGGGTGGGAGGTTTGGTCTCAAATGGGTTCAGTTCAGAATCTTCCTGCTCCATTGGCATACAGAACGTCCAAAGAACCGGGTTAAGCTAACATTTATGGCCCATTTGGGGACAGAGAGTTTTTTTTCTACATTCATAATTTAAGACTGAATATCAAAATGGCTCTTATGTCTGTCAGGATAAGCAACACAAGTGTTTAGACAATGGCAGGTGGTACATTATAATCATTCCTAGTTTAATCATGTAATTAAGGATATTTGGTTTCAGTTTTTGACAGCTTTAAGAAAAAAACATTCATTTAAAAATGTTAAAAACTGATTTATATTTGTTTTTTTATTTCCTCACGCTTTCGATATTTGTTATGTTTCATGGCTTGCAATAAACAAGGTCATACAAAAAGAAACTATAGACTGGTTGAAATGCAAATAGGATTATATTCATCTGTAATTACATTTTGTTTAAATCCGATTTTTCTTGTAGAACAAATGGAAGCAGAAGCAGAAACATTGACAAAAATGTCACAACAATTATGCAAAGTGCACTTGGATTTTGACCAGCAGAACTTGCTGTGTTTGACTTGTTAAATAAATTGGACGACGATGCCTTTTCAATTATGAACATTAATTTGGTTTAGATAACATAGTTTGTCACTGTCCGACCAAATGTGTTGCTAACCCTGACGGACGGACTGCGTTCTGGTGATGTCACAGCAGCTCAGCAGCATCATGACAGACGAGGGCCAAAAGAACAAATTAAGAGTGTTAAATAAAACCTGGAATCTTTCCTTCAATAATGTGTTCTCTAAATTGCCACACACACTGCATTACCAGCAGAAACCCATCGACAGAAACACACACACACACACACACAACTCAAGACACTCCTACTGCCCACACACTGGCACTCACACAGACAGAGGTGCACACACAAAAACAGGCACATTCACTAACACACACACTTGTACACACCCCAGTCTTCACCAGCAGATCTCTGTGCTGGGAGCTTATATAAGGGAGAGTGGGAGGCTGAGAGCTATTTCAGGACCAGAAAAGACGCAAGCGTGCGTGTGTGCAAGCGTGTGTGTATACTACCCATATGGATTTGTATTGGTGCAGCTGTGTGTGTGTGTGTGTGTGTGTGTGTGTGTGTGTGTGTGTGTGTGTGTGTGTAGGCCTGCTGAAAGGACTATAAGGGCTCTGATTCAATGGGTTTCATAACCAGTCAAGTTTGAAGTGAAGTTTGGCTCAGAACTGTGCCTACGACGCGCTCAGTCACACCCCTGAGCTGCCTGCACACACATATATAAAGAGCTGCGTAGCAACAGGAAATGCCCACATGTTTACTTGTTGTAGCCACAGACATGTCAAGTGCACCCGGATGTTGTGGCAGGAGACTGACAACAGCCTTTTCTAAGTCTTCTTTTAATTGCAGTCTTCTGCCCAAAGCCTGTTTAGGGAATATACAGACTAAGGGACAGTCTGAAAAGACACATTGCTGCTGAGTTTTGTAAATCTAACTGATTAATGCTGCAAATACCAGAAATTAAATTGTAATGCACAGAGATCTCAGTTATGGATATCCGATCAAATAAACCCCAAACTATATGCATGGCTGTAGACCTCTCAGGGTAAGCCAAGTCGACAGTGGCAATGTTAGCTGGTTGGTCCAAAGCTTTGATCCAGAGGGAAATATCTCCTCAAATATTGGACGGATTGCCATGAGATATTTTTTTTTACAGACATTCTGGGTCGGAGGTCTTCCATCAGGTAAGACGACTACAGGGTGAAGTGTTGTAAAAAGAAAATATGACCAACAGACCAGCAAGGTTTGCTTTCCTCAAGAATTCTGACAGCAACAGGATAATTAGTTGACAAATGAATAGCCGGTGATCCGGGGAAACGCAGAGACAGTATCTTGAATTGTAAGTGGAAATAATGGTAGAAATAATAGAACAAATCATTCTCATGTAATTCCATGTACAACAGAAATATAATGAATTTCTGCTGGCGTTGGCTCGTCCTTTTTCTGCTCAAGAAGCGTGATAACAGAGTCTATCCTGAGATGCTGTTGAGTAGAGCTACGCTTGCTTCAGCTCTGGAGGAGACGGGATTCTCTCACTTGATGCAGGACGACTGCAACAGCGAGCGGTAGCCGGAGGGCCGTGCTGACATAAGCGTACAGATACAAAGTTTGTCCTTGTTAGTGTGAATTCAGCTCGTCTGTGGGTTCTGGAGAGCCGGGCTGTGAAGTGTGAAGGCACATTTGGCTGCTCTCGCCTCCGTCACTAAATCATCTGTATGTTAGGCGATACCGACACAGGCCAACAGTCGCTGACAGATGAAGGGTAAGCAACAAAACGCAATAAAAGCTGTTGAACCACATTATTGAGAGAAACGCACAATCATGTCTGAACCTTCCAACTTCAGCCCCCCCCATTTCTTATTTCAGTCTCTTTGTATTAAAGCCAACATGTTGCCTCGCAGCTTCTCTCAGTCAATTACAGTTTTGAAGCATTTTCATTTGAGTCAATGAAGGAAGCTATGATGTTATGGGATATTGATTAACACCACAAATGTTCCTCTGACTCACTCAATACTCAATACCTTTAAACATGAACATTTTCATGACAAGCTAAATATATTGAATTGCTGTCTTGGTGAAAAGTCTCTGCATTTGGAAAAAAAAATGTGATTATTTTAAAGTTAGCTGCTCCTTTTTTAACAACGTACATTTTAGGTTTGTGTCTAACCTTTGCTGAAAATCCTCAACAAATACAGCATCAGACACTGACTACGTAATAATTATTTGTTGTATAGCAAATGTCCTTATTTTTTATTATTAATGGTTTGTTTTTTATTTCACTTGTATATTTTTAGTGTCTACTGTTTTCTATTGTCTAAGTTTATTGTTGTTGTTTGAATTGCATAAATGGCATATATGGCATATTTTTTCACTTTGATGTACATCATTTGCATGAAAAGCACAACATCAATAAAGTTATTTTTATTATGACGCTGTGGTCAGAGAGAAACTTTAATACTGGTAGTGGAATATGAATACATTTAATATACTGTAATACCATGGAAACAACCATGAGGTAATGGATATGAGAGTTCTATGGGGTTCTTCCACCTAGTGGTTGAGGATGGCATTACAATGGCTATCTGCAGCTGACCCAAGCAGTGTGAACGGGCAACAAAACTAAATTCAACTTCAGTGTGGAATTCTGATCATTTAGCTGCACCAAATTAAAAAGTCCACCACAAACGACATTTTTACATTTTGCGTTTGTTCTGGTCATCTTATAAGTTGTAACATTATTACACTAAACAAAGTGTGGCTTTATTTAGTTGATATTAAGTGCTTTTTAAAAAAAATGAAGTTTTCTTCTCTAGCACACAGAGTTAAGCTGCAATTGGTTGTACTGTAAACGCAGCATCTATGCGTAATGCTGAAATGTAGCGCTGTAATCTTGGACTATTGATTTGTAAGTACAGTTTTAGACCTGCAGATAAAAATCCTTCCATTTCACATTGAAACTAAAATATCAAAAGGCGAGTGTGAGTCATTTCCTGAGGCGAGGGCATAAATTCTTGTTGAAAAAGGCCAGAAAAGAACACTTACATCTACAGAGTAGTGTTAGGTTATTGGGCAACTAATTATAATAGCTTAATACGGTTTCAGAATGTGAAGAATGCCTGAGGAATGACTGATGATGACTTTTCAAAGTGACCAAAAGAGCAGAGAAATTAAGTCACAGGTCAAAACTGCACACATTAAGTTGGTGGCTGCCAAGTCTCCTCTAATGTCCTATAAAAATGAGTGAATCTTACTCAAACTCTGGAATAAATTAGATATGTTCCAGTTTTAATTCATCAACTTTTTTACAGTTTACTTCCCAATAAAACCAATTTACAGGCACTGAAACTAAATGAATCAAAGCTGTCACTATCTGTCAATCATGCATCCACATGCAGCCCGAGAGCTGGAAAAAGAAAAGAGTGGTGTGATTTATTTCAAGCTTTCATCTCAGAGGCACTACTAATTAAACAGCTATCCCTAAACACTGCATGAGAAGCCTGTGGGGCATCATCTAGTGCTTCCAAATTACACACTTCCAATCTGTTTTCAAATATGGACTTAAGTAACGAACTAATACAATCTAAAAAAAAAAAAAAAAGCACCAGAACTCATTTAATGAGCATAGATATCAATTTGTTCCCAGTGATGGATATCTCATTTTCAAACGAGACTCTTTAAATTATTCAGTGAGGAGATAATGAGCAGGCATCCCACACAGGCCACAACAACAACTCGCACGAGCCTGGCAGTCATCGGCACACCGTCAGTAATGAAACCGCATCATCCGAGCGGTGCAGAACGATGCTGGGAAATGAGTGGAAGGGTTGAAAAGGTTAGGCAGCGGCGGTTCCCTCATCGCACTGGTTTTCTTGAAGGGGAAATAAACAGCGGAGGAAAAAAACAATCACCAAAGGAGTTGAGGGGGGGGGGGCTCCAGTAGTAGGTATCACCAAATAACCTCTGGCTTATTGATCTGGAGACTGAAAGAACTGGAGCATTGCTGCATTTGTAGTTCTCTAATTAACCATAACACTGAGCTGAGATAGAGGCATACCGGTATACAGAATTCTACATACTTTAGACTGCAATTTTTAGATGTCACCTTTTACTTAATTTCAGACACAATTATTATTTATCACTAAGTATGCAAATGTAACAGATTTTTTTATTCCCAGGCAGGTTGATGGGCGTGTTTCACTACTTTCTGACAATTAGCCAAAAATAAAACAACGGTTGTAGTTCTTCCCTCCTGGTGTTCCCTGAGATGTAGCGTTTACTGGAATAGGACAGACATGCATACAGATGGACAACCTGAAGACATAATGCCTCTGGCCACTGCTGTCGCTGATCTATTGGCATAAAAGTCAAAATACCAGATTAATCAATAAAAGGGTTGCAACTAACGATTATTTTTACTATTGATTAATCTGTCATTTATTTTCTTGTTTAGTCTAAAATAATGATCCTGTTTCCCAGACCCTCTGATGAGGTCTTTAAATGCCAACAGTCCAGAACACAAATGTATTGGAGATTTACAACAAATGCTCACGCTGATGAGCCGGAACGAGTCAATTCTAGGTATTTCTTGCTCAGATAATTCTAAAAATGATACGCTGATAAAATTGGAATTCATTGATAAATGCATTAATAGCATAATTGTTTCCACTCTACTAAATGAGGATAATTTGCAGTCCTATTAACATGAGGACTCAGAACCATCACATGGATCTGGACCAAGGGGTGTGCTGATCGTGCAGCATGTCATTGCATTTTTAGACCCAGTGTTTAATCCTCTGATTGCTGGATGGATAGATTGTCAGATTTGTGTCTCATGAGATTAAACACGCGTCTTCCTCTAAGAAAAAAAAAAGCCCTGAAGTCACAGGCATAAAGCAGATTTTCTGTTTTAATCATAAATCATTGGTTTACAAAACTGACAATCGTGTTGACATGATTGAAAAACTAAGAAAAAATAGAAGCTCTTGCCTGATCACTTAACGTATACTCGACATGTAGGTTTAAGTGTGTGGATGCTCTATCTCTCTGCATATGTCTCTGGTCCACAACCATTCTAGTGGCAGAGCTGCTGTTAGGCGTTTCCGTAGTGTCGCAGCAAACCATCTGTGGCCTTGTTTGGTTTCCGTGTGTCATTGCCATGGCGACTCATAAATGGTTGTCATAACTACTTGGTTTCAGAGCTCCTGGAGATCATCCATCTGTCCGTCTCACTTTTACCACAGCTAATAAGAGATTCTGCTGCTGTCCGCTGCTTCTGCTCTGCTTTCTGGGCATTTCCTGGTGAGGTTGTCATGGTGATCTGGTGTTTAGCACCTGGACAGTCTTGCGGCCGTAGTGCCAGTAGCTGTAGCCTGATGCTGCAGTAGTCACTGCTGTAACATACCTGTAACAAAATACAACACATGAGAACACCAGTTTCATTCATCAGACTGCTCAATATATTTGATTTTAAATGCCAACAACATAATTTATCCCCATTGTAATAAATTATTGTGTTATTAAACATCCTCTCATGGCTAGTCATTCATTATTTCTAAATGTTTTTAAATTAATTTAAATTCTTTGTTTTTTGTGCAGTGGTAGTATGAACAAAGAAGTGTCAGAAGCAATGCATGTTATTAAACGAAAAATGTTCTTTACTGTTTTGAAACATAATTTAACCTTATTATTTATATTTAACTTATTCATCATTTGACTGTTAAAGGGATAGTTCAGAATTTTGGACATAAGACCTATTTTCCAACTCAGCTGGTGTGTTCGAGACGTCTGGAGACGTTTTCAAGAAATTTAATTCAGTTCTTCTAGTTGCCGAGTTCGCTTGTCTACGGACGGAGCAGAGGTCCGGGTTCGCGGTGCGTAATTGTGGGTTCGCGTGGCCGTGGGCTGCCTGGTGTTTGAATGAGGTCCAAGCACTTTTCAGACAGCCTTGGGGGTATAAGTGCCGACAGTTTGGCCAGGTTCGATTGCCTATTTACGGGCAGTATTTCGGGCAGCGCGTCTTAGAGTTTTAAGTCTGACGGAGCAAAGTAAAATTCCGCTGCTGCTGAGAAACTAATTTCTCAAAAAATGGATGATTCATGCGATGCGAGGTTAGTTTTGTTTAAAATATTATTCTATTAACACAGATATGTACATCGACAGTCTAGTGTTTTAATTGATTTGCCTTGGGTGCACTGTGGAGTGGGCAAGACTGTTTTTAATGCCATGCTAGCTAAGAACCATTGACTTGCGCTAGCCATAGCACAAGCGAACTCGGCAACTAGAAGAACTGAATGAAATTTCTTGATTTCTCCAGATGTCTCAAACACACCGGCTCACTTGGAAAAAAGTCTTGTGTCCAAAATTCCGAACTATCCCTTTAAGAGTTGTTAAAGAAAATTGTACGCTGCATAATTTAAGAACAAATGTATAAATGTTATAAATTATATAATAATCAACCACTGAAAAGGGCTGTAGTTATTACAATAGCAAACTACCTACTAACATTCGTCTGCTGAATTTGTATAAAATGTAGGTTACTGTGACACAATCAAATGTTTGGTATGAATCGGCCCTCTACTCCAACACTGTGATTGAAATGAGTCAGCGCTCTCAACCTGAACGCTCTGCTGGAACAAACAGTATTTATGTGCTTGAAAGAGATGAAACCATTATTTGCACAATTAACTTTTGAGTTGTTGTAACCACTACACTGAAAAGTAAAGGACATTATGATTAAAGTCCATTGGCATGTGTGTGCATTTGCAATACAGTGTGGTTTACCATAAGCACTGCAGCAGCACGCTGTCTGTATACTGGAAGACTGGAGCAGCCAGAGAGGATGCAACCAGAAGAAGCTGGATGGCTGTGTTCACCTTGAAAAAAAAAAAAAAAAAAGACACACAGACTCAGAATAAAAACATGAAGGTTGCATAATTATTTGTGGGAAAACCTGTTGCAAATGTGACAAGAGTTGCTGCTGGTTGCAAGAACAAAACAATACTGTTGGCAGCTAAAAACATTCCTCCTGCCAGCCACCATTTTTTCCCCCAAAGTATCAAAATAAATTATGCAGAATTCAGAACAAAGAAAGATTTTGACAGTGAATCTAAATGTGTCAGTTTTTGCATAAGTTTAGCATTCCAAGTATTTAAGGACTCAAATTTAAAAATGATGGATGAATGGAATTACTTTTCCGTCAACCAGATGATAATTTACACCAGCGTTGATCTGTTGGTTTAGTTTCTTTCTTGACCTAAGTGTTGATAAGGCAGCATGCAGTGATTAAATGGGAACATTTGAATCACACTTTGAAAAATGTTAAAAAAACAAACAAGCTTTTTACTTATATTACCATCAAATTTTCTGCAAATTAATAAATAATTATTATAATAATTAGGGTAAAATGTGTGCAGATCTGTGCCAGGTTTTCAGTCTCTGCATCTGGTTGTGCACACGTTGTAAAGAGCAAGGAAATCGAATAATAACAGTAACAAACACACATGCTCATTATATGCTGCATTTTAAGGTTGCCAAATCTCCACTTCAGAACAGAACAGAAATATATAAACTGTTCAAAATCCAGTGGACGATGAGAGTGGGTGGTTGTGTGTGTGTGTATGTCACCTTGCTGAAGAGTGTGGGCTTGAGCTGTGCTGTAGTGTAGCAGGGGTTAAAAAACTTGCTAAGGGTCACCTGAGGGGGAAAAGAGGGAGAGATTGTAAGTACACTTAAATAGTGGAGGCATTTTAGTGGCCATTGTAATCCAGTGTACATTAATATTACTTTCTATTTCGACATCTTTGTCAGTGTGTTTGATTGGAGTGAAATGTAACGTGTCTCACCGGTGGAGGAACAGTCTTGTATCTGACCCAGAAGACAGCAGCTATCAAACCAATGTCCCTAGAAATCACTAGAGCCGTCAGTAGAGCTATAACAGAATAAAGGACACAATACATAACTTTATAATACACTTTGCTGGAACATCAAAAACAATAAAAGCAGAGAAAACAAATCTGAAAGCAATGGACCCAATGTTGTTTGTCTCACATACTGACATTAAGAATACCTGGTATGAGTTCAGCATAGGTGAGACTGACGTATAAAAAACTGATGAGAATTTTGTCAGCCAACGGGTCGAGAGCGCTGCCCAATGCCGACTTCTGAGTGGGCCATGTTCTGGCAATGTAACCATCCAACTGAGGGAGACAGAAAAGTAGATTGAGATGAAGACATTTTAATATACGTTTTTTCAACAAATATGTACAACATAATTGTGACGGCCTTTGTAGAATGTAGCTGATTAAATGAGCCAGTTTGTCACTTTGAAAGCTTGAATACATTAAGGTAAGGTCATTTCCGGACTAAATGTTGTCCAAGAGAACTAAATGTCAGTTTCATGAATATGTTTTTCCATGAATATGTGTCTATATAGAAATTTCTATTCTCAAAAGATGAAAATGAACTGCACTAGAGCGTGTCTGTTGTTGTCTGAAGCTCCACGGGACTGTTTTCATGAAAGTGTCAGTCAGTACCATGTCAGTAGCTCCAGCCAGTGTGAAGAGAGCCAGACTGAGGTGAAAGTGCTGTTGGATGATTAGATGGCCCAAGAACGGAGCCAGCAAAATCCGGCTCACACACAAGAAGTTGGGGATTGTCCACGGGTTCTCATACTGCAGTAAAAACAGATGAAATGCAGTTAATCTGTAGATCGACACCGGGTTAAGAAGTCAAAGACATAAGAGCATCAACATGGCGCACTGTACTTTTTTTTTAACTTTACTTCATCTTTTTTGACAGCTACTAGTTAGTTATTTAAAGTCATATTTTACACACAATTCCACTGTTATTGATAAATATTTTGAGCTGTACCTCAGCCAGCAACAACATTAACATGCTGTTTATTATGCCTCAGTAACAATCCTGTGATATGCTAAAATATACACTGCTCAAAAAAATAAAGGGAACACTCAAACAACATAATGTAACTCATATTTCATAGTCAATCATATTTCTGAGATAGCAGCCTGTCCAATTAGGAAGCAGCACTGATTGGGAATCAATTTCACCTGCTGTTGTGCAAATGGAACCGACCACAGGTGGAAACGAGTGGCAATTAGCAAGACACCCCTATAAAGGAATGGTTCTGCAGGTGGTGACCACAGACTGTTTCTCTCTGTTCTCGGCCTTTCTGGCAGATTTTTTTCTTTTTTTAAATTTTAGCAGTGTTTGCACCACTAGAGGTAGCATGAGGCGGTTTGTCCAACCCACAGAATTTACCCAGTTAGTGCAACTCATCTAGGATGGCACATCAATGCACACTGTGACAAGAAGGTTTGCTGTGTCCCCCAGCACAGTGTCAAGAGCATGGAGGAGATTCCAGGAGACGGGCCAGTACACCAGGAGACGTGGAGGGGGCGAAGAAGGACAACAACCCAACAGCAGGACCGATATCTGCTCCTTTGTGCACGGAGGAACAGAAGGAGCACTGCCAGAGCCCTACAAAATGACCTTCAGCAGGCCACTGATGTTCAAGTTTCTTGCAATGGGTTTGGCATTTGCTAGAGATTGGCTGATTCGCCATTGGTGCCCTGTGCTCTTCACAGATGAGAGCAGGTTCACCCTGAGCATGTGACCTACATGACAGGGTCTGGTGACGCCGTGGAGAACGTTCTGCTGCTGCAACATCCTCCAGCAAGGCTGGTTTGGCGGTGGGTCAGTGATGGTCTGGGGAGGCATTTCTTTGGAAGGTCGCACAGCCCTCCACGTGCTTGCCGGAGGTACCCTGACTGCCATTAGGTACCAGGATGAGATCCTCAGACCCATTGTGAGACCATATGCTGGTGGAGTGCTGGTGCTAGGCCTCATGTGGCTGGAGTGTGTCAGCACTTCCTGTATGATGAAGGCATTGATGCTATGGACTGGCCTGCCTGTTCCCCAGACCTGAATCCTATTGAGCACATCTGGGATCATGTCTCGTTCCATCCACCAACGCCATGTCGCACCACAGACTGTCCAGGAGTTGACTGCTGCTCTGGTCCAGGTCTGGGAGGAGATCCCTCAGGAGACCATCCGTCGTCTCATCAGGAGCATGCCCAGGCGTTGTAGGGAGTGCATACAGGCAGGTGGAGGCCACACACACTACTGAGGATCATTTTGACATGTCTTTAAAAATCTCCACAAAAGTTGGATCAGCCTATGATCTGATTTTACACTTTGATTTTCCGTATGATTCTGAATCGAGACCTCCATAAGAGAAGATTTTGATTTCATTAATCATCCTGATGCTGTTTTGTTGTCAACGCATTGCACTTTGTAATGAATAAAGTTTTCCAACTGGAATATGTTATTCATTAAGAACTAGCATGTGGTGTTTAGGTGTTCCCTTCATTTTTTTGAGTAGTTTAGTTATATTCCTATGGTAGAACATGCTATAAAATGAGCATATCGAGTACATTGTGTGACACTGGTGTTATTACGTTTCTTATTTTCTGATGACTTCTGATGACTGACTGATCAGTTTGTTTCTATCTCAACACACTTCTAACAGGTACTTTCCCAACATCTTTTGACATATTACACACATGACATTCCTACACTTAACTGACAGGCTGTTCTGTACTCACCAGCTCTTTGAACTTGAAGAGGCCCTCTCCCGGAACCGCATCCCGGGCTTCATTCTGGTCCGCCGCCGGGGAGCTGTCCGGTGTCTCCTTGTTTTTTCCGCTGCAAAGCCCACGCACTTTGGGGTACAACAGAGACCGGAAGCTAGCCACCGACCTCTCGTGACCTCCCCAGTTCCGAAGCACGGTTCCTTGCGCGTGCCAGGGTTTCGCTTTTACCTGCTGGAGGATCCCGCTCCAGCACGCGACACGGCCGTCCGTCCCTTCGACTCTGAAGAGCCACGAGCCGCTAAACGGGGACTGTTTCAACCTTGCGCTGTCGGTGACAGGTGCGTGTCTGTGCCGCCATGACGCAGGCTCGAGCCGACACACACCCGCACTCCGCGCAGACGCAAGCCAGCGAACATTGGCTGCGTTGCGGCACAACGGCGCGGAAATCCTCCGAAAGCACATCATCATAATCCTCACGAGCCCTCCGTCACAGACCTGCTGGCCTCGTAAGGTTCGCCCGCGTTTTCATGATGAAGTTTCAGACTCTGGCTCTCAGAGCCGACGGGATTCCAGCTCCAGCCAGAAGGCTGCCATATTGCCGTAAACTGACACTGCACGCGACGATGACGACGTCGTAAAAAGGCCAATGACGCTTTCGGAGCTTTTATTTTGAAAATAAATGATCTTGTGATCAGACAGATCCAATTTTATATCAGCAAAAGAAAGGCCGCAATGAACAATGAAACTATAATCATCCGTTTGTTTGTAATATTTGTTAATAAAACACATTTAACACTGGTATTTTAATGGAAAACTAAAAGCATCTAAGTCCTGTCAATAGCATAAAAACAACAAAAATGCTGAGACTTACAGGAAAATAAAATTATTTATTAACAGATTGTTTCATATGAAGTGCATACCACACGAAAACAAACCATAAATAGGGACAATATAGAACATTTCAGAAGCATAAAGATAAAAATAAGAAGCAATGTCATACTCTTGCAGGTTTTAAATAAAAAAATACCATAGCCTGACCAATACTGGATTCATGAGGCGAACTTCGATGTCAATATTTGAGAACATTTAGAAATGTGATAATAATATATTGGCATACTGCAAAAACAGGTCTGCACTATGGGTAGGAAGGTAATTTCAGTGTTGTTTCAAAAGTTTAATCTTTGATGAGCTTGTCGCTTCAGCAATTGTTAATTTAAAATGTTCTAATGGGGTGCGACTTTAGATAGTTATATCGTGACATGAAATGTGTTCTCATATCATTCAGTGTTTGAGAGACAGCTACAGTTGATGGACGTTCATCGATTCAACCTTTATCTAGCAGCGTGGTGCTGCTGCTGTTGCAGAGAGGAGCGGAAACACAGAGTGATGAAAACCTGCCTCACTGTAAGCAACTCTTCCACCTTTACCAAGCTGCTAAACACCATGAATTTATATATATATATATATAGATGTCATTTTATGTACATTAAAACAGTGACTTCTAAAATATACAAAAGTTGAACTGTAGTAAAGTATTTGTACAACAAAGTCATGTGGAAAACAAAACTTATAAAACAGCTCTCAAGAGTATTGTCAACTATTAAGTATTTATCAAATGTAAGCACATCTCATCAGATATTCAGCACATTGTCAAAAACCTACCTGAGTTTGAAATATTGGAAAAACTAAATTTCGCTACAGCCATACCAGTCACCATATACTGTAATAACACATGTACACTGAAAGTAAAGTATCCCTGGCTGGGTGAACTGGACTAAATCCAGACAGTTTTAAAATGTAATGAACATTGAAGTGTTTGACACATGAACATTGAAGAGGTGGGGGACTCAATTACATTTGCTTGAAGTCACTTGAGTTATGTTTGAATTTCCACTTTACTGCTGCAAGTTCAGTCAAATCACAAGTGGGAAAAGTAACACCATGCTTAGTTTGAAGCTTTGCGTGTGTAAATAACGTGAGTGTACTGGAGTCAGGTGATCTTAATTCCTCCTTTTAGCAGGAAGTTTGTGCTCATTCAGGGACTGATGGTTACTGTAAGGTCCAGCACAGAGATGCCATTTGTGAGGTTTCAGTAGTGAGATGATCCGTCCAGGTTTGTCAGTTGTTTTGGTTGTTAGTTATTACATAAAGGGTACACAGTGGTCAGCTGTAAAAACCACTTCAGTTATGCTAAACACTGACCTTGTAGTGGGGTCTGCAGGAAGAAGCAGGTGTGTATTCTGAGTCTGTTGGAGCTGTCAGTGATCAGATGGTCTGCAGCTGGTAGAGGTTGGCTCCTTTCTTCAGCAGGAATCCCTGTTCATTCAGGGAACTCACAAGACCTTCAAAATCCATCACCTGGAAGGAATCAACCAATGACTGAATAAATCATCCAGCATTTCGAGTGGGAATCACCAGAGGACCCACAATACAATATCATCATGATCCTTAGACAGCAAAATGATCTTATTGAAATTTGTATTGCTATAACACATGTCGTGACAAATTGGGGATGTATTACCTTTTTTTTCAACTGCATTTTACACAGTTTATCAACATCTGTTTTATCTAAAGTAATGTTTTCATTCTGCTGATCTCACTTCAATCATTTTTATTGCAGCAAAATGGGTTTGTCAGTGAAGGACACGTGTCAAAATAATTGCACCATGACCTGGACCAAGTGAATTCTTTCTACTACAGCTTACATAATCTAATCCTGCTGACTTTACCCATTATCGCACCAGGAAATCCAGAATATTGCCATGCAAAATATCACAATACTGAATTGATTTCTCCCCACATCCTTATGCAGTATACATTTAATGATACAACTTTACTGCAACACAGGTTTTACTGCATGTATTTAACAGACTCTTGGCTTGGATTAATGAGAACATTTGTGCTGGGATATATATGTTGTGATCTTGAGTAACTCCTACTGCATTGAGTTTATATGAAGGCAACTAAATAATTCTCAGTCGGAGTTTACATGTAATCTCACTATAATGTGGTCTATCAACTCTTCAGCTCTGCTTCATTTAAAAAATTGTCCAGAACACTTTTGTATAACTAGCTAATTTCTCACAGATTGTAAGGTGAAATAACATGGAGAAGTTTCATTTATGTAAATCTGGTCTACAATGTTTAATTTAACTGTTGCAAGTGCATGAACATTTCTGTGCGTCTGAGAGCGTTCACCTTGATGTTCATTCTGTTGGCCACCGATCGAAGCGTCTGGAGGTCAAACTGCTTCTGATTGTTCCTCTGAGCATGTAAGTGCAGTGCGTTGACCAGTCGCTTTGCAGCGCTGCGCTGACTCATACCCGTTCCAAGCTGAGAACGCTCAAAGTCCAGATTGCCCAGACCATCTGAATATGTATCAGCCAGACTGAAAACACGAAATCACAAACACAGGGAGAGAGAAATTTAATTCCAAAACAGAACATTTAATGGCAGGATATAATCTTGTTTTTCTTAATAGATCCTCACAGTTATCAGTTTTACTGTAAAGTGGTTTTGTAGGACTTACTATGTGTGCTAGAAAGAAAAAAAAACTATAGATAATAATGTGAATAAAATCAATACTTTTTTTTTGCAGGACAAATTTAATTTAACAGGCAGATTGTATAATATTACTAAATAATACTAGCTTCAAGCTTCTGAAATTAGTGGATTTCCTTTTTTCTTTCACTTATATGTAATTTAATTTTTTAATTTCACTTATAGTAATTGGAGTATATTTAAGTTTTGCATGGCTGGTCTTACAAAACAAGCTATTTGTTACATAATGCATGTGTCTGGGGCTTTTATTGTGATAGGTAAGACTGAAGGAGTGGATCTGGTATGTGCTGCCTTGCTCAAGGTTGAAAAGAGTCATAAAATTTGCCATCTTGGTTTGGACCTTTGAGCCTGTGTTGCTTGTACAGTATTAGTGTACGTTCTGAATATCTGTTCATCACACACCTTGATTGGTTGATATCAATATCATTTAAAGACATCACCTCGGGCTTTTTGTCACAGAACTTTTTCCTTATTTTCTGATATTTTATAGACTAACCGAGTAGTAGATTTGAAATCCTGAAAATAATCAGCATATTAATCTACAAAAGAAAATATGTGTTAGTTGCAGCCGTAATACACAGAGACTCTTGTAGTGTCACCTGTGTTTCATGATCTCCACCACATCTTCAGCATCACTGTTGGTAGCCATCTCTCTGAGCTCCAATCTGGCTCTTGCCTGCACAAAAACACAGTCGACCACTTAAGTACTGGGACACAAGAATAGACACATGAAGGCTGAAACTACAGCAGAAAAAAAGTATAAATACATATCTGAGTTTCTTAATCCATTTCATGTTGTTGCTGGGAGATCACACTGATTACACCGGACATAAAGAAACCTACCTCAGTTAGTCTAATTAAAGACTCTAGTTGTCGTGTGGTGATGGGTGTGGAATCAGCAGAGTGTGCCTGAGATCGCAGTGACAGGTAGAAGTTCTGAAGTGTCTTTGCTGCCTCAGGAGAAAGCGAGGGATGGACATACTGACGAGCGTAGCTGATATACTTCCTTAACAAAGATGCTGGGATGGGGTCTATGGTTTCACCTGCAGGGACCTTGACGCAGATACACACAGATTACAGAAATGATCATTATTTTTTTGACAGATATTACTGTAGTCCAAGAGTACAGTTGATTTGATTTTACCTGCAAACGTTCAGACAGCGGCATGTCTGAGTGTTCTAGCAGGATGGAGGTCTCTAATTGACTGCTAGCCCTGGTAACTGTGGCACTGCTGGTTCTGCCTCTTCCTGCCCTGTTTGCCATAATGTATTCAGACAGGTGGCGATCATGTGACTCATCTGGGATGTCCAGGAGGAGGAAGACAACGTCGAATCGAGAGAGAAGTGCTGAGCCCATTCTTAAGACAAGGAACATACAGTAACATCCTCTAGCAGTCACTCAAACGCCACAATACATTTTTGCATGTCTTGTGATGCGCTAACTTACTTCAGATTTTCAGAAACGGTCTTGCCTCTGTTGTAATGCCCTCCAATGGGGTTTGCAGCAGCTACGACTGACGTCCTGGCAGGTAGAGAGGAAACTATTCCGGCCTTAGCCAGACTCACAGACTGCTGCTCCATGGCTTCCAGCAGAGCCTGCTGTTGGTTGCCCAACTTATCAAACTCATCAATACAGCACAGGCCTAAACAGAACAGACAGAGAAAGAGAATGAGAAGAAATGAGGCCAGGACAAGAAGACAGTGAGGTAGAGAAACAAAACAAAAGTCGCAGTGACCAGTCATATGGTGGTTACTGCTGATAATGCTGTGAGGCATGTTAGGCAATAGAAATGCCCCGAATTTTGTATCTTGTATCTAAAAAGAAATTGGCCAAGAAAATGTCTCTCTAGTATAAACACGGATCCAATCCAACTTTTTCAGTCCTGATACAGATGCCCTGGCTTTGGGTATCAGCTGATGACTACTGATCGTATACCAATGTTCAATTCATAAGCTGTATGCCTCAATGTGAGGAAGTGACTGGGATCAGTGTGTAAGGCAACATCAGGTTTTACTTAAACATTTCTTTCCTAACAAAAAAAAAAAAAAAAAAAAAAAAAATATATATATATATATATAAAAATATATGCATTTACTGAAATGTTATTTATTATGAAAACAACAAATCTTGCACCAGCAACTTGGTAAAAAAAGGAGAATGTTACCACTTTCTTTCTTACCTTGGTCAGCCAGCACCAAGGCTCCGGCCTCAAGAGCAAAATCCCCTGTTCCTGCGTCTCGGGATAAACTCACTGTTAGTCCTAAAAAAAAACACAACATTTAAATTGAAATGACCAACTTGATCATTTTCAACAGATTTGAAAATGTGAGAGGAATCATCAACTGCATCCTTTGGGGAGAGTAGTACTGAAGGATAATTTACCTGCGGTGCTTGTGCTGTTGCCACAGACGTAGATTCCTCTTGGAGCCACGTTACACACTGCCTATACACAGCACACATGAATATATAAGTATCCTGTTTATATTGACACACTCAATCCCTTTCACATAGCAGAGTTTCAGAAAATAACCTCACCTAAAGAGTACCAAAAGTATATTGTTGACTGTCTTTTTTATTGTCTGCCAAATATCACTGCTCTATTCAAAGTCAGTTTTCAGCGTTACCTGCAACATTTGACTCTTGCCCAGTCCAGGGTCTCCCACAATCAGGATATGTGGGTCTCCTCTAACTGGGACGCTGTTCTTGTCTGTGTGTTTCTGTTTGCCTCCAAACAATGTCAACGCTAGAGCAGCTTTCACCAGCTTGGGACAAACAAGAACACAGGCTGTTAGTCTGAACTTGACAAATTAAGATGACAGAAACTGCCCCTTGTGAATGACAATGGCTGTATTCTACCAAAAACACAAATATCCCTTTGTAATCTCAGATGCTAATGCAAAGCATCCAACAACTCACCAGGTGGCCGTAGATGACAGGACACAAAGACCTAAAAGAGGTGACAAAATTGGATATTTGTCCTGAGTTACCATTTATGAGGACGTCCAATCATGTGAATGTATCCACTGAAGAAATAAAGTCCCCACTGCATCTTATATTGTCTTATATGAATCTGATCTCTCCTGCTACAGAGCTGCTACACTGAAAAAACAATGGCTTAATTGCATTGTTAACGCATGATAAAAAACACACATCATTCAAACTGGACAGAAACCAAACACGTATAGGTTAGACTTCCCACTGTCTACCTCTGTGAATTGAGTATTTACTTC
Organism: Chelidonichthys spinosus; assembly: GCA_029853015.1. Classification (NCBI taxonomy): domain Eukaryota; kingdom Metazoa; phylum Chordata; class Actinopteri; order Perciformes; family Triglidae; genus Chelidonichthys; species Chelidonichthys spinosus. The sequence continues at coordinate 9,165,737 of CM056832.1, read as the reverse complement.
GAGGAAAGCATTGTTGGTGATTGTTTGAACTGTAGAATGAGTTTTATTTTGTTGGGTGTTGTTCAACCTCTCAACATGTCATGCTGTTAGAAATTAATATCTTACTGTACTATGAGTCTCAGAAGGTCCGGCTGTGACTGGATCTCCTGGACGGCATACAACTCCTTTAGACTGAACTCCTCCCGTCCAGAACAATCTTCAAGTGACCCTCCTGACCCCTGACCTGACTTTGACTGTCGACCTACATATACATAAAAAATAACATATTACATGCTTATTGTTCTGTTCAATAAAAAAAACATGTAACTGCTCCGCATAATTCAAATCCAAAGCTTCAGTACCTTTAGTATTGCTGACTGAAGTGGCTTCAATGTAGAGGAGGAACAGACACTGATCCTTATTCCCACGGGAACTACCTGCATACAAATAATAGGAGTGTTATGTGTGTGACTTTGTAACCACTGTGACTGTGGTTAAAAATACTTCTTAAATAATACTTCTTATTCATTTCATCCGTCTCAAATTATGATACTGAAGTGTGGGTTTATACTGTATATATAGGCACAGATTTTTACATTAACTAACTACCAGTAAAATGCAAACGATTTCTCCAGACTAAGGAGCCGTTTACACAATAACGTTTTCAACAAAATAAGCAAAAGTATCTTTACTTTCTGGCTGTTCTTTACACAACAACAAAGTTTTGGGGGCGGCAAATGAAAAGTTTTGAAACCGGGTTCCAGAGTGAAATCTTTTGAATGGGCTTAACCAGCAAAACCGATCCCTGTGGAAACGGTGACGCCACTGCTCCACTTCCAAAAGTAGCCTTAACCTCCTGGCATGAGTATGTGTGTGTTCCAGTGTGTTTGTACCATCATTGGTGACTCTAACTATCCCAGTCACAGTGACCGTGTCTCCAGGGACGCAGCTGTCACAGAGGTCGGCGGTCAGGTGACACTCCACAGTGCGTGGGATTCGTCCGGTCTCCCTCTGCTCTCCGCCCATAAACTCCTGCACCCTTAAGTAGCACACATACACACACACCAAAAATATAATAGACGCATTATAGAATATGTTCTGGAAATAGCTGCGACTGTCACAATATTCCACCTTTAAGTGCCACAAAAGCAATTTGTGACACTGGTGATAGAGTACGTTGTGAAAGTCAGACATGATGTTCTTACTTGATGATCTGCCAGTCTACGGTGTGAGTGAGGGGGGAACTCCGGCTGGGGGCGAAGGAACGACTGCGGCAGTCAGGCTGGATACACTAGGAGATAAAATACACATATACACGCATTAAAAGTGCAAAATGGACAACATATTACTTACTAAACAGAGCACAGAAAACATGTTGAAAGAAAAAAGTGTGTGTGTGTGTGTGTGTGTGTGTGTGTGTGTGTGTGTGCATACCTTAGTAGGTGTAGCGTATTTCCCATGCTGTAGTGGCAGAGACTGTGTGTTGGAGCAGCCCAGACACCTGAAGGCCATCCTGGTACACAGAGGTCTGATATTGCTGACTCTGACCACTGTTCCCCTCACACACACAAGGCGTCCAAACACACTGGCTCGCAACGTCCGCAACGCAGACACCGGCTCATAATTATACAGCCTGTGGGCGATTTACACAAACAAAGTCATGCTCATTCGTGGTCCGCAGTTGTACTGGTGATGAGTCAAGGCAATGATCTGTGTGGATAACCTTGCGCTGATGTGAGGGATGTTACTGATTGGTGTAGTGACAGGAAGCTCTTCCCCTTGCAGCTCAGCAGCCTGTTTTTCCAAATCTATAGTCAACACCTGGAAAACAACACACACACACACACACACACACACTATCAGACGAGTATTTGATCTCTCAGTGGAGCACCTCTATGCTTTGCCTCTTTACAGACCTCATGGATTCAGGTTTCAGTGGCCAGTTGCACAAATCGCCTAATGTTTTCTCATAATGTATGACGCTTCAGGCTTAGTTTCTCTTTAGCTAAGGGATTTACTTAAGGTGGTTGTACAGAATCCCTTAACATGTTTCCTTAGTTAAGGAGAAACATTAACGTGTTTACTGCATTGAAAGAGGTTTTCCAGCCGTAATATGTAGTTTCCATACAGACCGTTTGTTTGCTTGCACTGTGATAGCTGTTATCCTCTCACAGTCCAATGACATGCAGGATAGGTTAATCGATGACTCTAAATTGCCCGTTGGTATGAATGTGGTGCTTGTCTGTCTCTATGTGTCGGGCCTGCGATGGTCTGTCGGCCTGTCCAGCGTGTACCCTGCCTTCGCCCAAGATGGATTGTACTGACACGTCAGTCCCATCTATCACTCCTCACCCAACGTTAAATACATGAAGGCTATCTCATCAGCCTCTTGTTCCTTTTGTCTTGTTTTATATCAATCATTACTTGTTAACGAGCTGAAAGAGCACAGCTGCAAAGTAATCCAACCCAAGGCGGTTGAAACAATCTCTAATTGACTGCCAGTCAAATATTTAATGTAAAAATCAATTGCTCATTGTAAAACATATCCATTTTGTCCTCCAAGTCGTGGATCACTCATCTCCTGAGGATGCATTCATTTTCTTCATTTATCACTAGAAACTCAGCCACGTTGTGGAAAAGCTACAGTCAGAGGTGTTTTTCTCCTTACTTTTGCATCAATGCATCAAATGATACAGAAGTAATCTCTGTCAATCTGTATCTGCATTTCAGGAAAATGTTGAATGCCGTGATTACAAACAGCAACTGACAATGTGACTACATACTGTCCCTTTAAAGTCACCGTAACTTGGATTTTATGGAAAATTTGATCTTTTGTGCAACCGGCCAGTTCTATAGTTATTAGATTTAAAGAGAATTGTAAATAATGATAGATAATGTGAAAAATAACATGCCAATAATTCATTTTTAGCTTGCGTTTTCACATTAAATCTTCACTAATTAAGAGGCTTAGAGTAATGAATAAACTATGCATCCTGCAGATGACAACATGAGTAACATCTGTGTGTCTGTGTACCTGGTGAATGGCTACTCCCAAACAGTTGAGTATCACCTCTGGCTGTTCCTTCAGCTCTTTGGTCAGATGGGGAAGTGCTTCAAGAACAGTTTTGTCTCCAGTCAAGTCTGCATAATCCACTAGAACACTGCCCTGCCGCTCAATCTCATCCTGTGCACAAACACACAACAGGTAGCATTTATAAAGGAGGGGAAATATTTCCATCAAAGTAAGTGTTTGTCATAGAGTCAAAAAGCTTATCATTACTTTAACAGAAAGTTACAAAGCAGACGGACTGACCTTGTCATACAGTTGAATCTTGGAAGTGAAATATTTCTCAAACACTTTGATCTTCTCCAAACTAGGTGAGCTCTCTATGAAGCCTGCACATAAAGACATACATATCACACACACAGAAAACGCCACATCATCATGACCAATGTATGTGTCTACGGATGTATGCATTTCATCATGTGACACAAAGTTGTAAAGACCTAAGTACCTTCTGTGAAGTAGAGTGCCCATCCTTTGTATGGACACAATACATCTAGAGTAGCCTGACAAAGTACTGAAGAGGAAGACAGACACTTTGGATTAAAGATTATGACACATATCGTTGCAGCTTTTCAGTTTCATTAGATAAAATGTCAGAATATCAGCTGCTAATATTTCATTTTAAGAAACTGCCAGCAAACATACGTAATATAGATCCTTTATTTATTTATCATTGTAGATTTATTCATACAAATATACACTATTATTTAAAAGTTGATTACTGGATATGTACACTTGAAAAGCAAATCAAACTCACCCCTCTGGTTGCTGATGGTATGGTATCCTGATCCTCCTCCCCCAGCACCACCTCTACCTCTCCACCCTCCTCCTCCACCTGCTGAGTTTCCTCTCCATGGTCTACTCCTCCACCCTCCCCCTCTCCATCCACCACTACTGCTGCCGCCTCCTCTTCCTCCTCTCCAACCACCACCACTACTACTACCGCCTCCTCCTCCTCTCCCTCCATTACTACCACCACTACTGCCTCCTCCTCCTCTCCATCCGCTACTCCCACCACTACCGCCTCCTCCTCCTCTCCATCCACTACCACCACCACTACCGCTCCTCCTCCTCCTCTCCATCCACTACCACCACCACTACCGCCTCCTCCTCCTCCTCTACATCCACTACCACCACCACTACCGCCTCCTCCTCCTCCTCTACATCCACTACCACCACCACTACTGCCTCCTCCTCCTCTCCATCCACTACCACCACCACTACCGCCTCCTCCTCTCCATCCACTACCACCACTACTACCGCCTCCTCCTCCTCTCCATCCACTACCACCACCACTACCGCCTCCTCCTCCTCCTCTCCATCCACTACCACCACCACTACTGCCTCCTCCTCCTCTCCATGAGCCTCTCCTGGATTCCTCTCCACTCATTAAGTTCCTAAAACAAAGCAAAGAGGAACAGAGCAAGTGAGAGAGACTGCAAAGTACAAAGCAGTGTAGTTTATTTGACAAGCATGCAGGTGTACTGAATGTATACCAAACTAGAAATGTCGTATTCTTTGTCCACATCATTTTAGCGTTCAATGAAATAAAACCCGTTAGCACGCATTTGTAACGGGCAGAAAGTGGCAAAATCAAAACCAGAGCATTTATTGCATGTTGCAACAAACTGTCGAGTAGCTGCATTATAAAAAATTGGCAACGCAGTTATCAGCCAACACATTAGTTAACCACCTCGTAGACTGATTTAAAGCCATAAACAACAGAACTTCCTACTTTTAACAAACGCAAACTTCGGCACTATTAGCACATTTCGAACATTTATAATTCAACCTAGCTTAGGGTTGAACGTTACTAGTAAAGTTCGCAACCATTTCTTTGCTAACACCTTAACACCTTATTAAACGGGAAACAAACGTACTATGTTTATTAAAACACAACTGTATTGTTACTAAATTAGCCAGTTAGCTAGCGTAGTGGCGACTTTTCCAACTGATCCAGACACTTTGTAGGATGACTGAATTGTGCGGAGACGTTTTACTAGCTAAATGTTCCGTTGAAACACTATGACAGTGACACGAACGTGATACAGACCTTACGTTTGGCTTTCTGTAATACTGTGACGACTGAATAATGTCTACATTATGCTACATTAACTCAACGTTTGACTTATTTATGGATGTTAAAGATACACCAAGCAGGCTGTAAACTCCCTCCACTGACGTTGAATCTTCTTCTATTGTATCGTGCACCAGAAAAGGTCTTCAGGCCCTTTACTGCCCTCCTGAGGACAGAGACGCTACTACAGATAAGAATACCATACTATTAATTGAATATCATACAATGTGCTGATTTCGTTTTACTCTGGAGTTTATGGAAATTGTTTTAGTAGTTAATTAATGGACCAGCAGTAACAGTTAAAATAAATAAAATATTAATAAAAATAAAATGAACATGTACCTTCACCACCATCCTATTGGGTAAAAAGTATTTGGAGGAGAGCTTGCTTCAAGCTTAATAGACCCAATAGATAATATATGCATAACCCTAACATTAGGATACTAAAACATATTTGCTGTGCTTTATAAAATGACAACAACTTTCACTGAAATAAGAAAAGGTTAGACATTCCTCTGCTGCTATCTTCTGGACATTTTGTGTCATTGCAGTTGTTTGGTTTATATTTCTATTACTTACAGGTTGCATGTAATACAAACCATTCCACACAGAGGTGTTGCCACTAAAATGTAAAATGGTTTGTACCTAACAAATACCTCTTCACCCTCCATTGATACATTTCATCTAAAGATCCATATCTTTTCTTCAGCGTCTTTATTATTTTCATGAAGACATGTCTGACACACTGTTTTTCTTATTCTCTTATTTATGCCTGTGATTTTTAATCTTCCTTTTAGTCTTTTTTTATAACAGGTTAATTCTAAATTCACACAAACTCATAATTGATAGAAAATAAGATTAATATGATTGATTAAACGTGCCATTTGTTTAAGTTGTTGGCAGTGAAACAGTTACACAACGCAGGGATAAGGATGCATTAACACATGCACATTTCTACACTTGTGAAGACTCTCTATGTCATAAATGGACCCAAGATTAACTTTAGTGTTATTGCACCCAGTTAAGAGAAAAGAAACCACTCTAAAACTGAAATTGGTCCACAGAAAGATAAAATTGGATGAGAGCACACACACACACACACACACACACACACACACCAGTCTCAAGGGAGTGGTTTTGAAGGGGACGGAAAGACAGAATGAACAAGAAGAAAAATCAATACCTGAACTACTGTGGCCTGGAGTAGTTAGTGGTAATAGCAGAGGGCTGAGAGGGATGGATGAACACACACACACACACACACACACACACACACACACATATAAACCTCTCAAACCACGACAGTCCGAGGTCCCATCTCTTCAGCTGTCTTTAGGATTTTAGCTTTGGGTGATAATGGGTGTGGAGAGAGATGGAGAATCCGGAGGCCTAGCGGAGAGCCTCGGGAGAGATTGGAGTCGAGACAGCGAGAAGCTTCGCCACTCAGGGAGGCGTTTAATCTCCACCCGATCAGTCAACAGCAAACGTCCCACACAATCAATGTGAATTCAAGACGAACAAAGAGGGATCATTTTTTAATGAGGTTCGTTTTTTCAGCCAGAGTTAGTGACGTCTAAATCAAGGTGGAGAGTCACTGCTGCTGAGCTGTGATATAGATGTTTTGAATCAGTCCGGGTGAGAGACTTCATCTGTGTGTGTGTGTGTCTGTATTAGTGAGGGGACACGTCATTTTCACAGCAGCAACCATCTAGTGTGGATGAAGAACTGTGTGGAGATGCTTCCTCTCAATAATTCAATCAGTTTCTCACCGAGAGTTTGAGTTTGTCACAGTGCCGACCTACCGAGTAAGGACAGCTACCCCCCCCCCCCCCCACACACACACACACACACACACACACACAACCCCTCCCCTTGTCTTATGCTCCAGCTGGCTTAGAGTTTATATTTATATGACATACAATTATGTGCAGTTTTGTGCTAAATGTCCCACTGGCTGCAGGCGTCAGCAGCAATAGTGTCTACTCAGTCGCAAGCAGAAAACAAATGGAAGAAGTTGGGGAAGAATTGGCAAAAATTGAGGTTCATCATCTAAACACACATTCAATAGGCCTTTTCTGTAGCATCTTCTGATTACGTCCATTTAGTACATGTACATCCTTTCTGTTACAATAAATTATAAATGAGATTAAAAAAAAGTGTGCTTATAATGTGTGCTTATAATGGCTCGCTGCTGTAACATTACACGCTATTCTCCACCAAATTTGTGTATATAAATGGTCACTTTTTAGGGCTCCTTATAACTTTACACGGCTCAAATATTTACTGAGGAATAGTCACAATACGGAAGTGAAAGACGCTCTAACTTCTGTTTCACTGGGCCTTCAAAGAAGTGCATTTATCTGAGTTAGTCCCTAACCGGATTTATGGTTGAAAAAAGCACTGAAACACTGAAAGCATTAAAGTGTGTAGTGGCAGTGGGTGCGAGATGCCTCCCCACAAGGTATTGCATTGCACAGTGATCAATAGTGGCTCCAGGGGACCGGGCAGTTGGCCGTCACCTGTTTGCTGCAAAGACAAATTGGGCTGTCAAACCTTTCTCTTCATTGTTTTTAACATCTCTCTCTACAGCAAACAACCGTTGGAGAGGATAAAAATCGTGGAAGATCATTCTCGAGCTGGGAGCTTTACAATGATGTGATGCCTGGATGGACACATCTGCAATATGCGTTGGTCTATATTAATATTTGTAGCCTGCAGGCTATTTATCAACACGTTCAAGTGATAACGGTGCTGTATTTTCGTTTTAACAATCTTGGTTTTACGGCCTGCAACTTTACTGTTGTTGTTCATCAGTGGTGTTAAAAAGACATAAAAAAGCAGCATCCAGCTAACCGCTCAGCACTAAACAACAGACAGACACAGTGAGGAGAGCTGGTGGAAACTGTTGAGTGTGAAGAACCTAAAGATCTGGATTTTTCCCTCTGGAGTTAATTGAGAGCAAAGCAGAGTGAACAGCTAGCTAGCCTGAAACTTCAATGTTACTCTACTTGTTGTGCTGCCCCCAAGTGGCCAAAAATCTGTTTTAAAGGTATACTGCAGGATTTACCTTGAATCTAATATGAAAGTATTCCCACTCAGTCATCACTTATGACAACCCAGTCTCATTCCTGATACCGACGCCCCGAGGCATCATTTAACATTTGTATTCAATACAATCGCATTTCAATAATAACTCCAATGTTAACCCATCTGTGACATCATTGGATAGTGTGGAAGAAAACTCTTCAGGTCCAATTCAGTGGCTGGTTCAAATGAAGTTTAATCACTGACAGTGGAGAAAAGACAATGTCGCGGTTGCCACACAGCCCAATCTGCCCTGATGTGAGGCAAGAGACAACTTATACAGAACCAAAGGGGCAGGTCTAAACAGTGGATTTACATAGATTCAATACGCGTTTCACCCAGGGGAAGAGACGTCCTGAGACAACATAAAGGTGTGACTTCCTCGGAACAGCTGGGTTCTTGCTAGATAGTGTCACAACAGGTGCCATTCATGAAGGCCTTGATCAAGTATGTGGGATGAAGGTGTTTCGGAGACGGTCCAGGAAGGGGGACAGATCAGAGGGTCTCATCATTAACATGACAAGGCTTACATACAACGAATGCAGCTCAGCAAGACATTTGAGGTTCCCGAGAGGAAGTAATATTTAAACAAACAAATTGGAAGGTAACACATTTTCTTCTACAATAGTCAGAGGAATTGAGGCAGTTATAATGTGTGTGTCTTGTGTAAAGTCAACGTTGACTTATACTATAGTTTTGTCATTTAACGTCCGCACTTAACTAACACACGTAGACATAGTTATTTGAGAAAGAAACTGTATGTAACCAGAAACGGTACATTTCCTGTGAAGTCTATTATAAAAAGATATTATATACACCCTGACACTAGACACCTAGAGCATCCGAGTCTGAAGCTCAGTGGAAGCTGGGAGTGAGAACATGTTGCCGACCCAGTAGAAGTAGTGGTGTCTGTATTTGCAGATATGCTGCCCCTCTGCCTGGATTTTCTTATTTCCTTCTTAATGTTCTGTGTCCCTAAACAAGGATGAATTCTACGGTTGGCTCTAACTTTTGCCGCCGTATGTGATGCTGCATGTGGCGCGCTGGGCTGTGTTCTGGCAACCGTGGCCAGGGGACGCCTCAACATGTCGAATTCGGCTTTCTGTTGTACTAATCTCAACCCTCTGGTGTCACTTCTCGCTCCAAAACAACAAGACGGCGACAGCCAAAAACCTAGATGGCGAACTCAAGGCTTCAAATCCATATTCCACAAACCAATGGATAATGTCATTATGTCCATTTTTGATATACACTCAATAATTGTGATTTTTAACTGCTCTCTTTTAGTTCTTTTCAGTTATATGTCTACAGTAGATAAAAAGACAAGACCCCACATGTGAATAAATGTGTTTGTTTGTTTAACTTTTGACCAAGCTAAGCGAGCAGATTCCTCCTGTTTGCAGTCTTTGTCCCATGCTAGCCTAAATACACCCTGAACTAATCTCTGCACTGGACATTTCATCCTCTAACATCCAAGAAACCTATTTAGGACAACAATTTGGTCCCCAGTTGGACAGCTGTCCCAAATCACCAGAATGAGTCCACTCCCCACCACTATTTCACACTACAAACACACACACACACAACACACACACACACACAAACACACACACACACACACACACACAACACACACACACACAACACAAACACCACACCAACAAAACCAAACACACACACACAAAAAACACAACACACACAACGAACACAGCACACACAATTCACACACACCATTAAATGTGAAATAACCCACCAAATAAACCCAAACACACACATGAGTAAAAGTACCAACACGCACAATCTGGAAAAGGCTGCTCTGGCAATTTGCCGTCAAGTCCTGCTGACATTTCTGTCTTCTCTGCAGGCCACCAGACTACAATTACAGATGGAGGCATTCCAGCTGTTATCTGAGAGCAACATATGCATGAAGACACCAGCAGTGACTCGGAAAGACAGAAAGCGAAACCTGCCCTCTACGTGCAGCAGCAGCTCTTCTCTCACTCACACGTTTCCCTCCGGCCCTCTGCAATTTAAACACAAAATTACCCCGATGACGCTCCTTTGCTCTCTGCTTTTCTCTCAATACCTGTGTTTAAAGGAGAGGACGCATAATCATCTCTCCTTTTGACTCCGAGGAGTGAAAATGAGCAATTAATTACCTCTGCGACCTCTCTGCACCTCCCGTCTGGCTTTCTGGCTCTTGGCAATGCAAAAGGCCAGAGAACATCTGTCAAATTGTTTCCCCTCTCTTATTCTGCATTTCTTTTTCTTTTTTTAATACCTTCAGTAGGCTTCTCTCACACACACACACACACACACACACACACACACACACAGAGAAGTGCTGAAGCGCTTGTGAAAGAACACTGAATGTTCAATATTGCTGTGCAAAGACTGAGTAATATATCAGTTAAATGTCTTCATTGACACTGTATGAGAGAGAGAGAAATGTGTGTGTGTGTGTGTGTGTGTGTGTGTGTGTTTTATGACTGCATATTAGCTCTGAACCCCAGTGGGTCTGTCTCTTCATCTCAACTAATTTGTGTTTTTACTGCACACTAATGGACTATTATGAAACACAGAGACACGCGTAAAGTCGTTGTAGAACCAGCAGTCTGCGTGTGTGTGTGTGTGTGTGTGAGTGTGGGCGGATATAGTAATGTGTGTGTGTGTGTGTGTGTGTGCATGTGTCAACTTAGCTGAAGACTTTCTCTCGAAACACCAGTTTCCAGCGGTGAGGATAGATTGGTTTTTACTGAATATGTGAAATGAGCTCCGGCTAAAGTCTTTCAATTGGTTTTTTACATTTCCCAAGAGGCAACAATTAGCTCACAACAAGTGCCACTTTACAAGACCCAGATTGCAAATGCAGAGCTGAGAATGAAATGTTCAATTAGCATTGCATCGCACAGATTTTGGCGGGAAACATAAACGCGTTACACGCGGTAATCGTCGGCCGGTAATGACTTTGATATTCTTTAAACGATTATATCTGTTGAATGCTTTCCCTGGAGAGCAGCGCCGCTCAACGCGGTCGGCTTAATCGTCTGGGGGGAAAGATGTGGGCGTGTGTTTTTTTGGTTTTAAAGCTCAGTCAACTCTCATGTGTTCGGCATGGAGGCAATTAGCGAAGCTTAGCACGAAGACGGGAACAACAGCTGGCATCTCTTTCCTACAAGTTTGAAAATACTCACACCAATAAGGCTCACTCATTACTCACTTGGTAATCTGCACACAAACAGTGATGTAACCGAGCCTGCTAACCATACTGTGACAATAAGACCCACAACAAGTGGTCCGTCTATCTCTCTCTTTAAAGACATAACTCAACTTTGTTTGCTAATTATGACAATTACACAAATCGGTTGAATGAAGTGATTTGGACAGACATGGATTTAAACTGCAACTTGAGTGGTTGGCGGAGGCACACAACCACGATGAGGCAATCCTAGTTGCATTTATGTTGGAAACAACCAAGCTGCTTGTTTCTGAGTGAGCTTTAGAAGTGTGTTTTCACTTCAGTCTTTAGCCGGCCTAACGTCCGCCCAGCTCCACCTCTGTTCATGACGGATACGAGAGAAGTATTGATCTTGCCGAAAGGAAAGCAAATAAGCTTTCTCCTCAAATATCCGAAGCACTTGGAAAATAGCACTCAGTCAGTGTTTCTGTTTCTATCTAGATCATTGGTTCCCAATGACACCCAACCAACCACCCAACCACCCACATGAACCCACACAGTCACACTCTCAGACACGTCCTTTTCTTGCAAACTCCCCATTATCAATTTTGTGTGTGACGTCCTCATGAGAAGATTAAACAAGGAACTTTGAGTGGAAGCATTAAAAGTGACACTGCAGCATACATCTTCGGAATTGTTACTGTAGCAGCATTCATTGCTTTCAACCAATTTTCACAAAATTGCCTCTGCCTCCATAAAAATGGAAAGTTTACCAACTCCAGGGGAACAAACAGAACACTGAACATTTTCTCTGAAAGAATGACACTTTTAGGGCCAATAATGTCAGGGAAATGTTTTTAAAATGAGGATCCACAAGAGTATCTGAGCTTGATGATGAACTTGGATTCTTGGGATTCAGTGGCAGAAATCTAGTGGGTTGGAGTTTAAAAATACAGTGTTAGTAATATGATATGATTAACATTGAAAGGTTAGATTAATTCATTAATCCATTCATTCATAAACACTGTTAATTGGCCTTTGGAGTCAGACTTTGGAGATGCATCATTTTCCTTCATGTAGTATCTGCGGTTGCCATGGTACCACAGATACAACAAGTTCAACCATCATCATGTAGCCGATCTGTTGCCACTGAAAACCACAGAGGTGCACACACTGACTGAAAGCACAGTGAAAAGGTATAAAGGAAGCTAAAACACAGAAACAAGTGGATGTAAAGGGTTCAACAATATGAACAAGATTTTCCCTAAAATGATTAACCTCTCTCTCTCTCTCTCTCACACTGATATGATACCCAACATGGGTATAATGAAATAATGATGAAACAGAAACTTTAACAAAAAATAAATTAGCACTTCATGTTTGGTTTATTGGATTATTGAGCTCAGGCAAATTTCAATTTGTGGGAGCTGTTTTTTCAGGCTTTACAAGAATATATGACTTTCTCCTGAAGCTAGGAGAGATGAATCTTTGTTTCTCCAGCAATGACGCACACACAGACAACGGCAGGAACAATGTCATTTATGAAAAGGGCGACCTGGACGACTATAGTATAAACATTGACTCAATTGAGTAGAGTGCTTTTACACTTTAAAATAACGTAGTGCAAGGTCACACACTCTCTTAACGATCAACACATTCTTACTCTCTCACAAATCGTCGACTAGTTGTTAATGCGTGTAAATATAGTGTCCTTTCAAAATGAATCACTGCTTATTGTGTGAAAGAGACGGCGATCAGCAACATCAGGCTTGACTGTGCTAACTTGTAAGGCAAAATACATAGATATAAATGTACTGTACTTGATATATAATAATATCAATATTATATATCAAAATAATAGTTTCTGATACCTGATCGCCTCATTGTCACTGCTACCCAATCCATTGAGTTGGGATTGATCATCTTTTGCAATCTACCAGTAAAAGGGGCACTTTCACGAGTCTGATCGGCCTCGCAGCATGAAGTTGCAGTCTGGCAAAAGTTGAGCCAAACTGAAACAACGCAGTGGTGTTGTGAAAAAAAAATGAATGTTAACGTCAGTCTGAAGATGGCCTTTAAGTCACAACAACCTCACCAGGAGTTTCACCTTTGCTTCGGTCAGACATTAGACATTCAACACAATTCATGCACTTGCTCGAGTTATCCAGGATGCTTTCTTGGAAAAGTAACTACATTTACATCATCATCATCATCATCATCATCACAATCTAAATTCTCTCAAACCCTTCCAAAAGACCTGCATGCATGACATACCATGTACTGTGTGTGTTTGTATACTGTGTATGTGTGTGAGAGAGTGTGTCATTCCTGCTTGTCTTTCCATGGAGCGTATTTGTCTGCACGAATGACTGAATACATTGTGTGCATTGGTGTTGTGATTTCTCGAGCCCCTCTCTTAACTCCTCCTCTCAACTTGTCAGCTCCTCCACTTTGGCGATGAAAGCCTTTGTTAAAGCAAATACCAACTGCAAACTATTTCTGCCTCAGGAACCGTGCTGCCTGTTAGTTGAAGGTAAACACACCGTGGGTGTTTTGTACCACAAATAGCAGATTTCTCTGCTCGGGGCCTTGAAAGCAGCTGGGGATGTTTTTGTGTGTGTTTTTTTTTTTTTGACAGATTGTAAGTCGAGGAGAATGAGAAACACCAGCAGTGTCACACTCGGTGACGGTGTGATGCTTAACGTTCTTTCCATTAAAACACATAACTAATGGCCCTCCATCTGTACCAGCTAACCAGGCCATGGAGCCCTCAAGGGATCTGTGCGCAAGTGTGAAAATAGGTGCATTTCTGTGTCTGGGGAGGATATATGCTGGTTAATTAGCCCGTGGTCTGGCACCAATGCCCAGCCTTTACCCAGAGAATCCTTTGTTTTCATCGCTGCTAACTGATGAGGGAAAGGACAGCGTGGGGCACTTTTCTAGCACCAATTTCACTTAAAGTAACGAGCCATTAGTGTGGTAACATGCTGTAACGTGTCTCTTTTGCACTAAATCAGAATTACATCATTTATGAGGCTGAGAAGGTTGGCTGCTTGTGACTTGGTTGCTCGTGGGAAGGAGCAGAAATTCTTTTTTCGTTGTCTGGAGAACATTTTTTCTGGTGATAAGTTGCAGTTTCTATCAGAAATGAATTTTTCCACTTGTGGATTGAATGCAGAAGAAATTGCGAGGCTGAAAATCATTTAAACACATCTGAGTTTATGTTACAGCAAGACCTGAGTTTAAATGATGACTTGTGTCATTTCGGTCACTTGATGATGCCTCCTGATATTTGGATTAAACAGATTTACACCTGGCATGACTTCATGTTGGAATCATAAGCAGAAGTTGTTCATCTGATTAACAAAATACCTGAAAAAATAATATATGTTGTGATTTCATCCACTTTCACCTGAATAAGAGGCAGAGAACTGTTTCATAAGCGTTAACATTAACTTCTGAGTCATTTCTCAACTCTGTTGACTGTTGTCTCATTGGTTTGAATTGTTATAATCTTACTACACTACCTCTGCAGCCTAATTTAGACAGAATACTGGATGTTAATGCACACACAATTATAAAATTTGCACTTCAATTGCATAAAAAGTGTACAAATTAATATAACATTTACACACATGATACATTTTGACTGCAGCCATAATGATAGATAGATGTGCTGTTGAAGAGAATTCTGATCTTCTTTAACAATATTTTATATTCCAGACTTTGTAGGCAGCGGATAATAACTCCCCTGAGTTTTTCCTGAACTAACACTGAATCCATAACTCCATCAAAAAGAGCATCATAACTCTATTTCTTTTGTATGTTGTTTCACACCAATGGCGCTTTTAAAGCTCCCGGTTCTTCCCAGCTCACCAAACTCTTTTCCTCCAACATATCAAGAGTGAAATTTGGGTGACATCCGGGGTTTGACGGTGCTTGTGCCATGACAGATTAGTGAGTAATAAGTAGGCCTACTGCACATCGACAGCCGGGACCATGTTACCAGTGGTGACCCCCTTATGAGTGCAGTGCAAAGCAGCGTCTATGAGCTCGGGAGTGGGGCACGCTAACACGCACAAACATACACTAAAAGCATGTATGACCAGCTAAAACACAGGGAAGCAACACACACAGAGGGAGATCGACTTGATTCTCTGCTGAGGTAGATTGTAATATATCTTTACGTAGCGTCATAGTTGTTTGCAGCTATATCAAAGCCCTGAATGTCATATTGAGAACATTTAATATCACAAATATGCTGATAACATTTTGAACCCTCATTCTAATGCAGCGCCTGTAAGTCTTAAAACCGTCTCCCTGCTTAGATTCCCGTTTCCCTCTCTTAACATCACAGCGTTAAAATCTGTGAAGCTGTAATCCTCCACCCTTCATCTGTCCCGGTTTTGTTCTGCAGGCTTCCCTCGTCCCTGCTGTGATGGAGCAGAGGCACAGCAGCTTGTTTCCGCCGCGCGGCGAATCATGAATGCTGACTAAGTCTCCTCTTGTTCCACGTACGAGTGTCAGATAAATGCATGAGCTAAATGCTACTTCAGCGTGATCCTAAGTGGTGTGAAGCATAGGAAGTGCGCACAGAGTTGGATAGCAGTATTAATGATACAAAATAAGTTGTGTGGCTCCCTTCTGTTTGTTTGTGGTTATAGCTTTGAACTGTGCCGGGCTCCTGCGGGCGCTTTCAGATACCACCAGTAATGTATTGTTTATGGCACAGGGCCTCAGGCAGACAGAATGATGGATTGAGCCGTTCTGTTTTCTTCTCACAATCTGTCTTCAAAGAAACAAATCGATCTGGAACAGAGAAGAGGGGAATGGGAAAAATAGACTTTCTTTATAGTGTTTTGATGTTGTGATGTGTTATTTTGTCAGGAGCGTTTTTCGGGTAAAATCAAAGTTTACCCTTCGGAGCAGAAAAAAGCAGTGCTTACGTATGAATTTAAATGTGCGTGAGTCATGTCAGGGTGGTGTGTGTGTGTGTATCACGGTGGGTAAGCAGCAGCAGGGAGTTATTACAGTAGCTGCAAGAGCAGCGCTACATTCAAGGTCCTTTTATGATACTGGAAGTCTATTCAGATTAAAGTTGTTATTAAAGCTTTTATCCAACTTTTATGGAGAGACATTGGTTTTGTTGTATGTTTTTTTTTTCATGCACAAGGCGAAAATTCCTGTTCACTTCACCAAGCTCCTGTCTGGACCTTGACCTTGAGTTTGTTTGGGGCTTTATACACGGAACAAATAGGCTAAGAAGCTGTCAGTGGCACAAAGCCTTTTCTGGGAAATAGTTTATTTATGTATTACAGTGTCTGTGAAATAGGAGTCGTGTAGCTGCCAGCACGAGTGACAGCCGACATGAAACAGATGTTGAACCTTTGCACATTTCAAATTCACAGTAATTATGCATACACACCCTCTGCACATCCCTGTGCTACATTCTCAAAAACACCACAGGGCTGCAAAGGTCTCCGTACATCTGTGATCATCTGTAAAACCAGAGCTTAGGTAACATCTGCGGCTCAAAGCAGCTGGATTTCCCCCCCGTAAAACTTTCCAGAAATCTCATATTATTTTTATCAGCGCAACTGTCATTGATTTTATTTTCTGTCGATAGAGTTTGACTTTATGTAGACGACTCTTTTCTATATCTGTTATTTCAAACTTGCAGGTAAAACATAATTTACTGTGTGTACAATATATTATATAAATATATTTTATATTCCAATATAAAATAGGTTGGAAGGTTTTTACAAAATGAGTATCAGAATTATTCAGATTAAAATACATTTCTCTGATTACAGACCATGACCTAAACTTCAATTTGAATCAATACATTGAGAGGAAGTGTTGCGCCTTGTTTGCCTCCTGATGGATGTGTATCCTAACAATACACCAGCACATACATGTCTGCAGTGAGAAAGCATCTGCTTTTAACAGATGAATTAACGCACTGAATGTGGTCCATTGTCACGCATGGTTCCAAAAACATAATTTGTGTTGTGCTGCAAACTTTTGATAACAGTGACGGTCCTTCTAAGAAGAAAAATATGGCAAAATAAGACTCTACTGATCTGCTACTGTACTTTGTATTCAGGACGGAGACGACCAGTAAATTGCAATAGGAATTAGAGAACAAACACAAAGGGAGGTTCGAAACACATTACGTATAACTTCAGTATCAGAGAAGTATAATGTATGAATTCAAAACGTCTTTATACACACAGATACACAGACACACACACACACACACACACACACACACACTCTCTCTCTCTCTCTCTCTCTCAGGTTCATAGCGGAGCTGTTATAACACTCATCACCTCTTGAGGGCAGAATGACTCTGCAGTAAAATAAAAACATTTTAATCTTGTTCTTCACTTCCACTCCTGATTTCTTTCTTTCTTTCTTTCTTTCTTTCTTTCTTTCTTTCTTTCTTTCTTTCTTTCTTTCTTTCTTTCTTTCTTTCGACCTCTCCATTGCACGCTCTCTCTCTTTCTCTCCCTCTCCCCCCACCAGCTAACAGCGTCACAGGCCTCACTGCTTTACCAATTCCATCAAAAAGCTATTTAACAAACCGCAGACCTGGGCAGCCGTGCCTGCAATGCTGCAACCCACTATACCTTAATTGTTCAATCTCTCTTTCTCTTTCTGTCTTTCAGTCCCTCCCTTTCCCCCCATTCTTTCTCCAGTATCCCCAATATCCCCAGTCTCTTTCCATATTTCTTGATTTCTGTTTTTGGTCTTCCCCTCTTTCTTTCCTTGACCCCCCAACTCCACATCTGTCAGCTCTTCACCTTTTCCACCCTCCTCCCCTGTTTATTTCTTGGCTTGACAGGAAAAAGTCCCCATGTTTTCTAATGATTATTTTCCACATAACTTACCACGCCTTGTCATGCTTTATGAGGTGCACTGTGAGTGTGACCAAAACTTGCGTTTTATGTCATTTTAAATCAGATTTTTGTGATAACTCACAACATCTCCACAAGGGAATTGTTTCTGGAAGCTCAGCACGCTTTGAATTTTAAAAAAATAAGTGAATTTTAAAAAGACTTGTCTGTCAGAAATGATAATGTTCAACAGTATTTCCAACTGTGACAGACAGAAACCCACGAGTAAACACATACTTCAACATTCAAGGATACACCTCTTGAGATGAACCATCTTGTTATAAATATTTCAGGATAGGAACTAAATAACAAAGGAAGCTGTCAATGGAATAATTTGTCAGGTTGGGAAATGTGCTCATTTTCCTGCCGAGTTGGATGAGAAGATTGATATGACTCTTGTGTCTGTACGCTAAGAAAGGAGCTGCAGCCAGTTGGGAATTAGCTTAACTTAGCATAGCGACGGTAAACAGGGGTAAAACAGCTCGTCTGACTCTCTGCAAAGTTAAGAAACTGCAACACAAACTTATGAACACGTACAGTCTTTCTGCTGTAAGAGGTGCTAATCAGCATCAATGCACAGACTTGAGAAGGTACCAAGGTTTATCCTTGAATTTTAAAATAAGCATTGGCCTCTTAGTAACCGTCGTTCTCAGTTGACATACATATTGTCGTACTACACTGTCTTTTTTTAAAAATCATTGATATGGACGTAAAGGCCTTCGCCCAATGATAGCTGGGATCGGCTCCAGCCCCCCCGTGACCCTGAATACAGGATAAGCGGTAGAAAATGGATGGATGGATGGATGGATATGGACGTAAAGCATCCCAAAGTCTCTTACGGCTTTCTCTGGGTTTACACAGCTTCCTGCTCCACGGTGGCTCTTAAAGGAAGATGTGGTTTCCCTGCGTCTCCAGTCCTCCTTCCTCCATCTCCCCCTTGACATTTCATGTTCCTTGTACTTTTTTGTTGAACCAGTGATATGTACGAGCTTGGCTTTTCTTCTCACTGCTGACTGCGAGATGCTAACATTTGCTCTTGCGTCAGGTTGTGCCGTCGGTTGTTTTCTGGTCCATTCTTCTGGTCCAGAACGGCTAAAGGTAACGCAGCCAGTTGGAGTCCTCCTGGTTAGCATTCGCTGCTTTTAGTTGCATTCATGTCTTAATATGAGATGGACCAACACTTTAAATTGTAAGACAGTGAGGTATTAAAAGCTTATACATTTTTTTTTTATTTCAGTCACATCTTTTCAAATCTTCTAGACCATTATGTTTGTCTCTAGGAGGCTCAGCTCTGCACACAAATAGTCAATTTTGTTTTCTATTTCCAACTGTTTCCCTATTTTCTTATTGCTTTGGGTGCAGTTTACGTCCACATTAATCTTCAAGTGAGTTCGATGGTGGGGGTGCGGGGTGGGGTCACTCTCTGGGAAGCAGTCATTACTCAGCAGCACTCTGTGGTGTGAACGTTTTACCCCTGATAGCGCCAGGTGACACCACAAACTGAGCTCGTTTCTCGAAGCAGCAGAATTAAGAATCACGATCGGCTGTGGATGCCAGGAGGCGCCTGCAAAACTTAACATGCAGCTATTATCACGTGATTTCATGCTGTTTTTAACTTAACTGGATAGTAAAATAGAATATCTTCTTTAGTTTGTTTACTTAAATTGTTTATTTAAGGTTTTTTGTTCAACCTGAACAACCTGTAGTATGTTTGCTGCTGGTGTATCACATGAAAATGTATCACATCTTACATTTGGAAATAAATATAAATAAAAAGAATACTTTTACACTTCTTTTGGTGGCATTACAGAGCATCAAGGTCCATGTAGAGGACGTCAGGGTGGATGGTCCTAAAACACTGGAGTTTCACTCAGGAGACCGTTGTTTGCATCCTTAATGAAACCAGAAGTCAAAGTTGACTTATTTGTCGGGTGCTTGGGCAGAAACATTGATTGCTTTGTGTTGCTGTTTTGTTAAAATAATAAAAAAATCACTTTTTGTAAGTTATCATATGAACTGTTGTATGAGGACGAGTAGTCAAAGCACTCTTTTCATTACTTTAGGACCTCTCGTCCATGTTGGCTTAAAATTTTAACATGACCTTCCTTTCCATATGCCTCAGGCGAGTAAGTGAACCTTGAGTTGATCATGTTAGTTGTTTGCTGTATTTTGCATGTATTATAGCCACCTTTTTGGTCTATCTACATGCCCAACACACGTCAGGTACTGTTGGTGCTTCAAGCAGACCATGGCCTGTCTCGCCATAACTCAAAGGTCTCGGATGTTTCGCCCTTGGTGTGTAACTCTCCCCATGCTGTTGTGGGGATGTGTTCATTTGTGTGTGGTGGGGAAGAGAGGGTTTTGTTCAGCAGGAGGCCTGGGATTGTGCTGAGACATCTGTACCTCCACCTCCACCATTCCCTCTTTTTTCTCCCCCTCCCCTCTGGTTCTCTCCCCTCTATCTCTCATCTCCTCACCTACAGCACTGGCTTGAACTAAGCAGCACTGGCAGTAATAGACATCGAATTACAATTAATCCCGCCTCGCTCGATTTGCCAACAGTCATTCTGCCGAGAGAAGAGGAGGAAGGGAAGGAGGCAAAGGAGGAGGAGGAGAGGAAGAGCGTTGGAAGAGAGACGAGGAGAGGAAAAGGGAGGAATGAGGGAAAGAGATAAGGGGCGAGAGGAGCGTAAAGAAAAATGAAGCAACTTCTGTGATCGTGTTTTCATTCAATATTTCACCATGCTGGATTAGTGTTTGTTTATTTGTTGCAGTCATACCGCTGTAATGCCTATTTGAATTTGATGCAGCGGGGAGGAAGAGGGGAAGGAGAGGAGAGCAGGGTATGGGGAAATGACTACAGGAAGAATTGGGGGAATTTATTATCATAGTGTTTGTGCGTGTGTGTGTGTGTGTGTGTGTGTGTGTGATGGAGCAAAACACAGCGTTATTTTCTGAGATAATAGAGACTGAGGACATACTGGGAGATTAAGAAAGATAAGGGCGACGTGGGTAAACCCCAAGCAGCTGTGCACAAGCCTGCGAATAGATCTAAATAAAAAACACAGTGGTAGTTAGAAGAAGGGGACGAGTGTAATCTGTTTCTGCAGTATGTGAGGCCCAAGAGCTCGTCCTTGGTGGTCAGTCTTTTCCGCTAAGCTAGTGGTTTCCTGTGGCGGGAGGCTGAGGCAGAGGCAGAGAGGCAGAGCGCTCTGCTTGCCGATGTCGA
This sequence comes from Chelidonichthys spinosus, assembly GCA_029853015.1. Lineage (NCBI taxonomy): Eukaryota > Metazoa > Chordata > Actinopteri > Perciformes > Triglidae > Chelidonichthys > Chelidonichthys spinosus. The sequence continues at coordinate 9,144,224 of CM056832.1, read as the reverse complement.
GTTTGCAGCATTAAACAGGTGGCACATTACTTGCTGGCATTTGGAGAGCAGCGCTGCAGGGCAGCTTTCGCAGGCTTCTGCACTTCCATGCTGCAGGCGTAGTTTCCTGGGACGGTGATGGGCTTTTTCCTGGAGGCCCAGACACTCTCTTCTGCTCAGCTCTGTTTTGTTCCAGGAAGAGCCCAGACCTACCTAGGTCCTCATTTTATTATCACTAGAGTCTAAAATCATGTTGCCTGTGTTCTGGACATTTCTTCGGTGGTTCAACCAGTTAAAAATTCAACAACACGCAGTGCCAGGCTGTCAGATTCTTTATCACATAATTATTCTGAGCAAAATCCTCATATTGCAAATGACATTACATCATCAGGAGACCACTTTGCCGGGAGGAAGGAGGGAGGTGGTAAGCAGTGGCAACTAGCATCCAGCCAGGAAAAAATAAAGTCACAGCGGGTCGTAGTCAGCAGCCGCTGGGTCTAAATTGGGATTAAGATGGACCTAACCTGGGTCTGAACTGGGTCTAACCTGGGACTAAACTGTGTCTAAACTGGGTCTAAACTGGGTCTATGCTGGGACTAAACTAGGTCTAACCTGGGTCTAACCTGGAACTAAACTGGATCAAAACTGTGTCTAAACTGGGACTAGACTGGGTCTATGCTGGGTCTAAAGGCTGCAACAGACAGTTTGTTGCTCCAGTGGGGAGTCGGAGCAGTCCCCTGGGATCAGACCCCTAATGCTGGGGTTTGCACTGGCTGAATTTAAGTAAAAAATTCCTGATGGCTAGCACAACATAAAAATCAGAGTTGGTTTCACATTTCTGCCACTTTGGATTTAATCAAATAAACAAAATGAAAACGAACAAAGTTAGTGGTAAAGTAAGCACACATACCCCTCTTCCACCAACGCGAACCTAGTTCAAGAACCGGGTCGGTGCCCGTGCTGGTTCGCAGTGGGTTCAACTTGCGAACCGTCTGAGAACCTGTTTGCGTTTCCACCGGCTAAAGAGCCCAGAGAGCCACGTCATTACGTCACTGTATACGTCTGAGGTTTCCCCGCAGCGCTCATTTCAAGCATAGCAGACATGTCTCTTCAGAAAAAGTGTTTATTTTGGCAAATAATACAATAACAATAAAATACACAAAATACTAAAATCACAACATTAAAGTGTAGAACAGTGTGTGATCAATAGATCGGAGTGTTTGATGTTTAGTCATCTGCAGGTTGGACCTCCGTTCAATATCGCCGATGTCCGACAGCTCTACAAACACAAACCAGAGAACAGCGGTTTAATCACAAACGTGTCCACGACGCTGCAAACACAGATGTTATGTTACGTTGGTAGTTGGTAACGTTTAGTGAGCCGACGGCAGTCAGAAAGTGGCATGCTAACGTTGTTGTTAGCAATATCCCGCTAGCTGACTAGCGAGCCGATCAGCTTCCATTACCCGAGGAAGCAAAGCCACTAGTTGCTGCTGTTACGAACGTAATCACTAGCTTGGTAAACTAAACAGAAATGTGTCGTTGGTTTGCAACGAGGTGAACCATTTTAAAAGTGAAACTTACCGGGAACAGTAACGTTAGTAAAACTCCGCAGCGGCGTATTTTCCCCCGTCGCCTTGAGCGTTAACCCCGCCCCCAGCCCCTAACGTAAGCCGGGGCCGGTTCCAGCCCAGCAAGGAGTTGGGGCCGCTCGGGAACCAGTTTTCCAGGCCGAGAGCCGGCTCCTTGTCTGTGGAAACAGGAAGAACTGGTTCGCGATTGGGCACCGGCTCCGAACCGGCCCTCAAAATGCCTCGGTGGAAAAGGGGTATCAGATGTCTGACTTAAACTAAAGCTTGACACCATGTTTGGAGACAGCATTTTTCTATTATTACAGGCTCTCAGAATTGTATTAGTAATTTTGATTATATCCTTGCCTTGTTGTTAGTGAGATCGCTTTTTCAAAGTTGACTCAGAAAGTTTGTAATTATACATCAAACTGTTATTAGTCTCTTGGCGTGGCTGACGAAAAGGCAGTCATGCTTTGTACCATTTGTTCTTTTAATAGACGCAGCAGTCAACTCACAGCAGCTGCATGAAGAACCTCAGCAAAGTGTTTATGTTCCTGTTTGTGTTTTTACCTCGGTAGATTGAGACATTTGTTTTAACTCTGTTTATGCAAATATGAAATCTAAAGTTATCCTGATGGAGGGACATAACCACACGAGTGTGCAAGCCAGGTGGGAGGCTGCGTGCGTTGTATGATTGGATGCTGTACGGACAAACAACAAAACTATGGCACCAGAATCATTTAGAGTAGTGGCATGTTTCATTTCTGCTTTCCTCCTCCTGAAGCGAAACAAAAAAACCCTGCAGCCTCCTTTCTCTTTCATTGTGGTCATTTATATTTCATTTGCTTTCTCCTGGCGAGTTAATCATTTCCTCTCCACTAAAGAAAAATTAAAATGTAAATTAATTGTATTTTCTTATGGTAAAACCGTCAGAAGTCGGGGACATTAATATAGTGTCAAAAATATCTCAATCCCAGCTGGCTATGTCATCGAGATGCAGGTTTTGTACTGGATACTGAATGATACATTTCCTTCACTTAAGCTGCTTGTACGCATACAAGATACTGAGGTCATTTTGCTATGTTTCTTCATTTACCTGCTGTACATCCTTCCTATGTCACATCCCTCAAACCAGGTTTGAATCACAGGCTTACATGCAGCCAAACAATGAGCACTGGTTCACCTGATTATCTGATTCGTGTGCGACAGCAGACAAGAAGCTTTTTAAAAACCAAACCTCTCCCTCCGGCACATCTGCTGTCTGACAGGGTAAAAGGGGTGATGGCACTCTTTCTGATTTAACTGATGAAACCTTCTGCAAGGTTACCTCATGTTGAGCATCTACAGCACCTCATTTAAAGCTATTACTTGGAACTCTCATTTTGTGTTGATTTTGGGGCCCCCTGTGGATAAAAGTGATAGTGATGCTGAGCATCAGAGTCCCTTTAGGAAATCTCTGACTTTATTGAAGCAGGATGTGACAGTCTGCACTGAGCTGTGTTGGTTCTGGCTCTCCCGTGCCTCACTTCCTTTTAGTGGGCCGGACATTAATAACAGGAGCATTCAACATGTCTTTTGCCAGCAATTCTTGCTTAAAACATAATGACGTTTTCAGTAATCTAGTGTGTATTATCATGAAATGAATTTATTACATGCATTATAATACATAATGCCAAATGGTGCCAGTGTACCTTCAAATCCGATGTTAAGGCATAGATCTAGTTATTAGACAGAATATATTTTAATATAATTAGCTGTTTGTCTCATATAGGCTGTATTATTGTTCTCAAAACATGGAACCCTAATTTGTAGCCTACTTGGCTTAAAGAGATAAAACTATATGGCCATAATAAGAAATAATTTCTTTCAACACAAAAGAAAGAAGCCAATAATTTATTTGACCCTAAGAACAACAATATGCTTTGGCCTACAATATCTCCTACTAGATATACCATGTCACTGGCATACAAACACATAAATACTTCATATCCTTCTTTTTTTTTTACATTCTACATTTAGTTGATTTAATTTAAAAAAAGGTTGAAACAGAGAAAAGCATCAAATCCAGGAAACGTTTGACTTTTTTTTTTGCTGAATGAATAAGTGAAAAGATGAATTGATAATCAATACGTTGCCTATTATTTGTGTTGTCACCGACTAATTAGTCCGCAGTGAAAGGAGTAATGTCAGCTGTTAACCTGTGACCCCACATCGACTAGCCATCGATCAAAGTGGCTACAAACATCCAACACAGACCATCTTCTAAAGTTCTAATATGCAACCATTAAAAACTATGTATAGAAAGATATAAGAATAATAACTTTCAATCATAACTTATAAGAAACTAGAAGTGCATGGCGATGCAGAGAGATATCATGTGACCCTGACCAACTTCTACTTGATGAAGAAGACCTTGAGAGGTGATAGAAATCCCAAAAGTGTGTAAGAGTTTTTTTTCTTTGTTTCCTTAAGATGAACATTTTTCACAATTTCACAAAAAGACACACTGTGCAGGAAGATTCATATAGATTGATTTGATTCAATCATTAAAAAAAAGTCGTTCCTTTTGAATAATTTGCAAAAAGACACAAAATGTCCCCAACTTTGACACATTTTATATATTAAATATGAAATGTCAGCATTCAGAGGAAATCATTACGTGTTCCTGAATGCACTTAAGCTTGAAGCCAATTTTCTGTCTGTCTGCATCCTCACCACAAGGCCACTTGAGTTTTTCCCCTCCCTTTACTGGTGGATTTATATATGCAGATGCTATCTTTTGGCACTTAAATAAAAGTCAAATGGATGGATTTGTGCTGGCCTGGTCGAAGGCTGAAAGGCTTTGAAGACCTGGCTCCTCTGATGAACAAAGCAGACAGAGTAAGGAATATAAAGTGTTGATTAAAGCGACATCAAATGAAGCCTTCACTACTGGTTTGCAGCCAACATTATGCTCCCACAGTCCAAGGTCCTGTTACTTTTCTATTCTCCACTAAAAGGGTTCTTATACTATGGGTCAGTAAACAAAATGGGTTGTGGGCTGATAAATGCAGGAGTGGGACTATTTTGTTCCTTAAATTGCTCTGGGTGTTGGAGAGAAGAAGGTTACACTTGTCATTTAGTTGCTGAGTTTTAAAACTACTGATGCTAAACTGAAAGTTTGGAAACCTTTTTGTGTCTTTCTCTCAGCACAATTTAAAACACATGCACTGATTTTAAACTAAATCCAAGTGAATGGACTGTTTTAAATCAATATTACACTGTTACCCTCTCTTAATAGGGTTAACACTTGGACAAAGTACAAATTTACAACAAAATTACAAAAATGTGCAAAATCAATCTATATTATGAGTACACTTTTTTTTACATTTTAAAGTAACCACAAGAACATTTAATTGGTTTTGAACAGGCCAATGTGCAATAAACTCATATTCTTATGACCATCAGGGGGCGACTCCTCTGATTGCAAAAAGAAGCAGATGCTGTACGATAAACCGACAAGCATTTGAATATTCAAAACGCCTTAAGATTAAGGTGAATTTCCGGGGTGAGATTATAAGTACAACTGATGCCCTCTTCAGTGATAAAAAACAAGTCGTGTGCATCAAAGTCTATTTCTGGGGAACAGCAAGGAAAAAAAGTGGCTTTGAAATTGATTTGAACAAACTGGCCTTCAGTCTGGACTCTGGTATCGACATAAATCTTGTTTCGGGATGGAAGGGAGACCCTGCAGGAGATGGCTCTGCCTCCTGCTGTTTCTTCTGACATGCGGTGAATGAAAAGTAGTCCCACAAGCAGCAATTTGGAGCTCGAGCTGATTTATGTTGGTCAAGTCAAGCGGTGATATATTGTTGAGAATTTAATGCCTTGTTGTAATCAATGCCTGAATTTGTAAGGATCCCCTGAGGGAAGACTAATCTGTGATTATGTTTCATGGCTGCCTGACTTAAAAGTAGAGGAAACGCCCAAATCTGGACCACATCTAGGCTGAATGCAGACTTGTGATTTAATGTAATTGTAAAGTAAGTAGTTGGCAGAAACTAATACTCTCTCCCATCAAACTTTACCTTCTCAGTGGTATGATTTATGATTATCTGTATTTGTATCAGCAGAAGCCAAATGATCTCAGGAGACACATTGCACAATCCTCTAAACTTATTTCAGTTTTACTTTTTAAACATAATAATGAAAAAATTGGACGGATGTGTATCTCAGTATATTCTCTGCACTTTCCTCTCTCAAAAGTTGAGAAATCCTGGAACATTTAGGTCTAGGCAGCATTTTTTCAAATATCTGGTTTTTCAAAAAACTGCTAAATAACAAACAACCAAACACATAACCCCATTGATGGGTGTAACAACTGCGACCAGATGAGGTGCCAACATGTATTGTTGCTGGGAAACAAAGGGTAAATACAATATAATGTTGCTTTAATCAGTGTAAGCCGAACACTAGCTTCTGGTTCCCGTTCCAAGAAACTGCTCCTGAAACACGATTCAATGATTTGCCCTTCAGCAATTTTGGGCTTTGCCACTTCCCACGTACAAGTCATCTTCTGTAAGCAATTCTGTGAAATAGAATATTTAGTAGAAAACAAACACAATTAAACAATCTGCATTAAAAGGTCTGATCTGAGTTTTACCTTGGAAGAGAATCAGCTGGCAGACAAACAAATGGTTTCCAACTTTCAGCTTTCCTGAGCTTGAGGTCCAGCCAGCCCTTTGTTCTACTTCACTAAACCTTTGGCTGTTGAACTGTGTGGTGCTGAACTGCACTCATTCAGCATCGATTGGGGACCGCGGCGAGTAAACTGCTGCCCTTGCAGAAAACGAGTGAAGATGTAGCCAAAGCGAAGGAAAACCCAGTCCAAATCAAAAGGTCAGAATCAGAAGGATATTGGTGCAGTGCAGTCAAACTGGGTCCAACACAGACATGTGGACTCAAAACCAAAACTACCAATGTGCAGCCGAACGGGTACAAGGAAACAGCAGTGAGAGGTGGAATTGGCATCCAGCGTGGAAGTCGAGGTTTCTGATGAGCAGCCAGCTCCTTGCCTGACTACATAGCTCACCAGTGTTTTTAATAACCATCTCCACTGCACTTAGAAAAAGTGGAAAAATATTTTGAATATCAAGCCCCCTGGCTAGTGACTACTACAGCACTAGCTGTCCTGAACTAAGTGACATGGGAATCACATGCATACTGTTGAACATTGTAAGGTTGCTGCAGGATCGTCAAGTAAAAACAGCTCTGACTTCCACTCGGGCGGTCGCTTTTTATTTGATACTTTTAACTGACATTTAGAGACATTTCACGGCAATTCATGTAATAGTTGTCAAGACATTTCACTTAAACCCCCGAAAAAAGTCAACCTGCTTGTGTTGCAAGAGGAAAACGTCGGAGGGTTGCGTACAAGTCATTAGGATCAATCATCTGGGGATCATGAAAGTCTGAACAAAAGTGTTCCAGTAGTTTTTCAGATATCACAACCTGGATCCAAATTGTAGAAAAGTATTTCCATCCCCAGAGTCATGCTGCTAGAATGGTGAGAACATTACTTCAGAAATAAATTAAAAAATGACAACACAGCCATACTAGCTCAATTCATTTGGAAATATATTCATCCATCAATTCTTTCTTTTGCCTCAACAGTATTATCTCATTCTCATGCTTTAGGATTCGATGGGATAAGTGAAAAGTCCAAAGACAAATGCTCCGATAAATAAGGACTTGCCTGAAAAATGAGACCCAGTGATGACAGATATGAAGTGACATTTCTCTTTTTATACCAGCAGGCTGCATATTAGTGAGAACACAAAGTGGAAGCTGCAGTAGTGCGTGGCTCGAGCTGCCGTTACGACATCAAGTAGAGAGGAAATTTATATTTCGCCTTAAAGGCTCAATAACAGCAGTCAGATGTTTGCTGCTTCCCCAAGAGCCGGGGATCGCTAATGTAGTGATTTATGGCACTTGAGATGTCTAAGGTATACAGGATAAATGTAACGGATCCGTGGTGTCCAACAATGCCCTGCAATATCACACGTTCAGGTTCTCAACCTTATCTTTCAATTACTCTAATAATCACTCCCACACCTTCACTCCTCTTCTCCTCTTCTCCCTCCATTCCACATCCGTCTCTCCCTGCTTCTTGGCCGTCCGTCTGCCTCTGTGCCCGAGGTGCCCGTTGCTATTTGGATGATTTAGTCCGAGTGGGAGAGAGGGATTTCATTAGCTGTTTACCTGAGGCCTTCCGCTACCTGTGGTGCTATAAGGCTGCTTTATTAAAAAAAAAAAACGCTGTGGAGGAGTGTGGTGGCTCAGCGGGTTAAGGTTCACCCCGTGCATCTGGCCGTGGGTTCGAGTCCTCGGAGTGGGTGTGTACCTTTGGGCCAGTGACACCCGCAGAGCTATGAGAATGCTTCATTTATAATCCCAACATTTGATGGCGATGAACCAGAGGGGTTCAGCGGGTTTGTTTGCACTGTGTGCTACGGGTTCGAGTCCCCTGAGTGGGCGTATACCGCTGGGCTTGTGATTTCTGTGGCACTAACACAGTGTTTATTAAAAACATCCATGCTACGCAGGGGGGTTGAGGTTACGCTGCACACCGAGTGGTCAGGTTGTGAGTTTGTACACATCAGAAGAAAAGAAGAAAAAAAAAACTTATGAGAAAGGAGCTATTTCATTAAGTGTTTCCCCGAGAGACACATGCTGCCTGTGGCACTTCAAGCCTTTTTTTATGAGTTCTGTTGCAGGTTATTAAAGGAAAAATTCTGGTTTATTAGATTACAGCTTGAGTTTTATTTTCACTATTTCATTTGATCATGACATTTCTTAATGCCTAATGTTTCTGCAACTCTAGACACGCTGTTCAAACCAGGGAAAGACTGCTCTCTTGGTAAGTATAGACAGAGTCAACCTCGGCATGAGACGGTATCGACAGAAGTTATTTTAATAATGAAAGACTTCACCTGTAAGTCCTCTCTCGGCAGGTGATTGTTTAAGGCTATTTAAATCTTTTCTTCTTTGCTTTGCTCTTATGCACCATTTCCCCACCCACATCTTCCACTCGCACACTGCTTTACTGATCTCAAAACCCCACTTTAAAGGAGCAGTGTGCAAGATTTAGTGGCATTCAGTGGTGAGATTGCAGATTGCAAACAACTGAATAATCTTCCTCCGCTCACCAACCCACGTGTTGGAGAACTAAGGAGAACCAAGGTAATGTCAAAATCACTCGAGCCAATGTTTAGTTTGCTCATTCTTGGCTACTGAAACATGGCAGCTGGCTCCATAGAGTCGATAAAATGTGGGTAAGGTAAGAGGTAAAGTTTCAGGTGGTACACTAATGAGAACATAAATATTACATTACATTTCTTACCATAAATTCCCCATAATCCCCAGACTACTTCTTTAGCGTCTGTATAAGAAGCACCAGCCTTTCAACTTGCTCCAATGTAAATCCATCAGCATTATTATCACAAGGCAAGGACATTACAAGCATATATATTTGAAGTCTAACCATGTTTTTTCTAACCCTAACTAACTGGCTGTGTTGCTTAAATCTAACCGCAACATTAACAGCAACCACATGTGAACCTTATGCATAAAGATGTGCAAAAGCATGTGAGAGTTTATATAAGAGCATACAAAGTCCATCCTTTTACCCAAACACATGCAAGAAAACCAATGCTCCCGGTGGCACTTCAAGTCTGAGTTGCTCTAGCTTATTAAGAAACTGTTTAAGTTGGTATGATGGATGGGATGCTTTACAAGGGGATTTATTTGATCAGGCAACTGCACCTGCAAAGAAAACAGGAAGCAAAATTAGGAATCCGTTTTGTTTTCCGAGCAGAATGAATCAAGCATGGATCGTCAGCAGAGAGTTCTCTCTCTCTCTTTCATAAGGAACCAGCGGAATTTGTTCGGCTGTCAACCTGCAGTTAGTGGCAGAATTAATCAAGCTTATCTTTGTGTCGTCAGCTTTAATCAACACTGCTTGACATGTTCTGTGCCCTTTGACATTGTTGGTATGCAGCAGTAAGCTCTCAGAGACAGCTGTGATGTGGTGTGTGTGCAGCACATATTCACAAATGCAAACATCACAAATGCAATTAGTGCGTTGCACATATTTTATATACTTGTGCACACCCACGTGCTGTCGCTAGTGCATGGAGAGAGATTAATCCCCTCAACATACACAGAACCACGTTCCATACAAACAGACATAGTGGAAAAAAGAAAATTACAATGACTCCCTTATGGTGATTTTCATATTAAGCAAATTATCAGAGTCACTGTAAGAATGAAAGAATACAAAAAATGATCCATCCAAATATCATTACATATACGTTATCACCCTCTAAATGCAACCTGCTTTTAACCTTGATATCATATTTTTTTTACGAGTGTGTTAGTGTTAAAATATTAAGTTTGCCAATAGTGGTGTAGCTTGTGGATAACCCCGTTGGACCACTTTGGTCCAGACTGCAAAATCTCAACTGCCAGATCTGAGATGGTTGAAATAATCGATAGGCTGCGTGGTTTGCTTTGATGGGCTCTCCAGAAATAAGACAACAGCAAAACCCTTTTTATAGGCATCATGCTTGCACAATAAAAGGAGCTTGGTATTTCTTTGAGTCTTCCTCTTGTCGTCAGCTGGAAGAGATAACGCTGACTGACAGGTGGCAGGGCGGAAAGGTTTCATTGGAGGCGCATCACTCTGGGAGAGGCCTTGGAGCGCTGCGCTGCCTGAAAACCACCAGCGCTACAGTAGGGCGAGCATCCTGGGAGGCCTTCCTTCCACTCTGATGCTCCCAAACACACCAACACACACACACACACACACACACACACAAACGTACCTGGCAGCTGGGGGAGAAGCAGGGATCACAGGAGGTGAGCCGTGTCTCAGCTGGAAGCTGGAACATCTTTCTTCTTCCCTTCATCACTTGTCAATGTTTACTGTTTCGCTCTCCTCCCTTTGCTCTCCTCCCCCACGACCTTTTTCTGTGACCTTCTCGTCTGACCTCCTGTAATCCTCCCACCTGCTACTCGTTCTCCTTCCCTTATAGCCTCGTCCTATGTTGCTACCCCCTGTAGCCCTTTCCTGCCATTTCCTCCCTCCTTCACCCTCAATCCAATCTTGTCACCCCAAGCTTTCCTGTCACCTTTGCGTCTCCACTTCTCCCTTGCTGCTTTCACCCCTCAAGTCCTTCCCCACCAGCCTCTCCCCTCCTTCCTATAACCTCTCTCTATAGCCGTGAAAACCCCTGTCTGTCACTCATCTTTTACCCTGCTTCCACATCACCATCGGCACCTGACAACAGTCAGTATGCCTGACCTACATGCACCACTATACCTTAACCTTTTCCTATTAAACATGACTGCTTTACTTACCAATTCATCTGTTTAGTTTTAGACAGGAAAGTCTCAGTTAAGTTGTGGCTCGTATTGACATTTGGAGCGTCGCTCTGGTGCTCGTCGACAGTGCTACAGTTCTCCCTCATCCCTAACGGCAGTGCCAGGAGTGAGAAGCCCTGGAGCAACTACTGTAGGATGTCACAGGTGATCTCCCTTGTTGCTCTAAATCTCTCAATTCCTGCCCAAACTCAACTTCACTATTTTCTGGTTCCTTTTGATGACATGAGAATATGAAACAATGCATTTTTATCTGATCGTGTACTAAAGCAAAATCCGGTATCAGTACATAAATCTCACCTGATGTGCCAAACATGAAAAGGCCCATATGGTGGAAGATAGTTGCAATGCCGGTTGGGGACTGTGAGGGACCAAGCAGTTAGGCAAGAAGAGTAACAAGAGAATTTCCAAAAAAGGGTTTTTATTTTACCCCAAAAATAAGCATTACAACAAAATAAAGATAAGGTTCGGGCCCTTAAAAAGGTCAAACAAACAGACTCCTATAAGACTAACAAAGGGGACTTATATACTGGCTGATCAGACCAGGTTTGAGAAACAGGGGGAGACTAACAATAACACGAGTACATAACAAAACAACAACCATTTATTCCCAAAAGAAATATAAACTTCATCAACATTAACCAAATAAATATACTTAATATGATCAAACATCGTCACCCCTTTGACCCAGCAGACTGCCTGCATCCTTAAGCTAAAAAAGAAACCGTTATAGAAAAAAACAATCCAAAACAACTAAATAAAGTATAAAACAAAGCAAGTGTCCTGTATGTTAGGGTATATAAACCACTCTTAAGGAAAAACAGCATGTGTAAGGGTATGAGGTTATCGTTTTAAGATGGCCGTGTGGCCATGGCTGTTCCATCCCAGGATCGCCTGTTGTTTAGTAGGTAAATACTAATTCATGCAATTTAACTAAATGAATGCTACCTCCACCCCTCTTTAATACAGGTAGATACAAATTATATTATTGAGCTAGAAATTCTCTACATTTTGGAAACTTTGAGATGTTAAAACTTAAAACTCTTTGGCCAATATTAGCGATGATTGATTTAAACCCATGAAACCAAAGAAAAAGCTATACGTGACATAAAACTATTGTCCTGTCATGATTTAAGAAAATAAATAAAATATCCAAAACCAGCCAAAGCTGTGATTTCTTTCTCGGGATGGCCATCTCAGACACACAAAGCATCTCAAAGCACTAATGTTTTTCAATGTGTCTGTTTACTTAGTTTAAAACTCCCAACTGTTGCAGCCTCCATATTGCAGCCGTTTCAGGTGAAAACCTAAAAGCACCCGGCAAGTGCACAAGCCTGCTACTGGGAGCCAGTGCTGCCTGTTTCACAGCCGGATATTCTACTCAATTCACACCTTCATTCATGTCATATAACCCTATTGTGCTGGTGTGCGGAGAGTGGAAAATAATCGTATTTGAGTGCTTATTCTGTTTCTTCGTCTGGTCTTTTGTGCTCAGAGAAAGGGAACAGTTGGAGGGGAGTGGGAGAGGTCATTTACGTCTTTCTTTCACTCAAGAGGAATGAAAAGGAGAAAAAAATATGAGAACTGATGAATATGTTCTTTCATTCATTTAGGGGTACTGACACCATCAAAGAAAGTAGCAAAAACACCCTCTTCCATTAATACCATCAGAAAGGTACAGATCCAAGTATTATATGTGGCCTATTAACAGCATCCAGTGCTCCTTGTGTGGCAATTCAGAAACAGAGGTCTTTATTCTATGAATAATGGTGAATAATTAGGTAATTTGCAGATATAGTCCATTCTCTACAGTCTGTGTTATACATAATTTATATATTTCATTATATTGACTTTTGTAATTGTGTTGAGGAGTTTCTGAGTAGCAGTTTTAGTAGTATTTTTCAGATAAACTTAATTTGAAAAGATAACGGTAAAGACAAGAACACGTGATCAACTCATTCGTGTTCTATCAATACCAGACGTTACTTTATGTAAATGTAGAATGACTAGTATAGTTTGACTTTTATAATATTATATGCATCGACCTGTTTATGATGCACAGCAACTTCGCTTGTTGAAGAGTCGTGTAAACATGCGAGACGAGCAAAAGTTCACCTTTCATTGTTGTTTTGATGCAATCCAGCTACTCAGATTTCCGAATTGAATACGTCACACGGCCGACGAGTCCACAGAAGAGGCCGCGGCCACGATGGGGTGCTATCTAAAGGCATGCACCGTTTTCGGTGTTACACTAACTAAATACTCAGCTTATTGCAGCTTATTTTGACTCGCCTTCCACCATTACAGCGGAATCGTGTATTCTTGTTGTAGTTTCATATTTCTGTGTGATTTGTGAAGTGAAAACATCTCAATCAATTTCTGTCACGGTTGATTGCATCTGGGTGCTTCTGTGTTTGTCACAACAACAGGCAGGAAACATCCTATTTGATGTGTAAGACAGAATCCACTCAGAAAGTCCTTTGATGTAATAACCCAAGTATCTAATGACTGGAACAGAAAAAACTGCCTCTTTGCTGACAACTTTAACCCGACTTTAGTTGCTATTTCAAACATTCTCATCATCATCATTAATATGACGGGTTAAAAATTCAAAACTGAATAATAACTGAGTTCAGATTGGGTTTAACTCAAGCAGAATTTTGAGATGACCATTTTCTTTCTGCCTTAAACGCTTAAGATTACAATAATGAAAAAGTGCTTTTGATGTATTTCAGTTGCATCGATATCCCACAGCTGCCTCTTAATTGGACATCAATATAACTCTAGAAATAATGATCCCTTAATGCTTGAGTGAGCTCATATAAGTCATCAGTTTGTCACCTTATGAACTCACAATGTGTGTAGAGTACCCTATGTATGCATTGCCTGTCTGTCTGTCTGTCTGAAGCCTTATACCAACATGAGCTTATGTGGAATCAATCAATCAAGGAAATGTTTGGATAATTTATATTGTGTGGCGGTTTCTCCTTACTGCAAATCTCAAAGATCCTCAAGGTTTTTCATTTTCTTCACCCATCCACATGTTAAAAATATTGGCTGTGCCAGACAGGTGAAAATCTGCCACACAATACTGCTGCGACGGGCCGTGATTTAGGGTGACGCCATTTTGGCTGTGTGGACCCTCATGGATGCAGCAAGCATAAATCACGCTTAAGATACTCTTGTTTTGTGGTAAAAAAAAAATATGCAACATGCTTTATATGGAACGATGATTTGTAATGGTTGTGTTGATAGAAAACATGCCGCATGACATTCCTCTCATTTTTGTCTTTGAAAATTTGTAAGCTAATCTGAAGGCCACATGAAGTCTGGAGGTCTGTAGCGATTGGCTCTGCAGAAAGTTGGTGACCTCTGTGCACTATGTGCCTCAGCCTCCGCTGACCCCGTGCCGTCATTTTACGTGGCCTACTACTTCTTGGCTGAGTTGCTGTCGTTCCCAATCGCTTATACTTTGTTATAATCCCACTGACAGTTGACTTGAATATTTAGGAGCGAAGACATTTCACCTGGACTTGTTGCACAGGTAGCATCCTATCACAGTACCGCGCTGGAACTCACTGAGCTCCTGAGAGCGACCCATTCTTTCACATGTTTGTAGAAACAGTCTGCATGCCTAGGTGCTTGCTTTTATACACCTGTGGCCATGGATATACTTTTGCCAATATAGTGTACATGCTTTTCTCAAGCTTCCACAAGCTGTGATTGAGACATCGTGGGGGGGTTTAGCTCAGGAGGTAGAGTGATTTGGCTGGCAACCGCAAGATTGACGGTTCGATCCCCGTCTCCTCCTCCTCCTAGCTGAGTGCCTGGTGTCCCTGAGCAAGACACCTCACCCTAATTGCTCCTGACGAGCTGGCTGTCGCCCTGCGTGGTTGACTCCGCCATCGGTGTGTGAATGTGTGAGTGAATGTGTGAGTGAATGTCAGTCATTCCTGTAAAGCGCTTTGGACAAAAGTGCTTTGGACAAAAGTGCTTTGGACAAAAGCGCTTTGGACAAAAGCGCTATATAAATGAGGCCATTTACCATTTACATCGTATAAGGAGAAAGCAAAGCGACAGGGATTTGAGACACACGGTGTGCTGAAATTGCTCACATGGCAGCTTGCTGACTGATGCTGCACTTTAGGCACTGAAACATTGAGTATGTTTATGTAAATGTGCATTTCAGGCGAATTAATGCAAAACTAGCAGAAACAGATGTTTTTAGTTATTACATATCGTAATCTGGAGCAAACATTAAAAAATAAATAAAGCAACTTAATTCGTGTTGGACTTTAAAGCTTATCGGCCCTGTTTTAAAATGAAACCAGTCTCTACTTTCTTTCCTTACTCAGGTTTTTTTTCGCTGAGGTTTTGTATTCAGCGCCATGTTCCTGCTCAGTCTGTCCTGCTGTCTGCTGCTCTCTCTGCCTCAGTGACTCTCAGCCCTTCTAGCTTTATGTAAACTACTCAGCAAATGCGGGCCATTCCCATGCTCTACCCCTGTCTGTCTGTCTCCCTCTCCACCTTTATGTTCATGCATAAGAATGTGCATTTGTGTGCATCCATGTAGACAAACTACTTATGGAAATACCACTGCTCCCCTGTCTCTCATTTTCTCCCTGTTTGCTCTGTATCCACAGCAACCATTTAATATTTGTGCATTCACATACAATCTTTCTGTCCACATTATTACAGCTACCTGACAGTCCAGAGTCAGAACATTGTATCTTAAAAATGTGAGTGATATCAAGACTAAAAAAAACAGCCTTTGTGTCTGTGTAACCCTGTACATTCGTGAGAAATGTAAGTATTTTAAAAGCAGGATGGCCCAAGAATAATCACACAATATTGCAACTGTATAGACATTTTTGAAAGTCTTCTTCAGCACATTGATTTTAGATTTACATTACTTTTCAGTGGCTCTCATTAAACCTGCACTCTACTAGACTATGGGTGAAGCTGTCCTCCAATAATGACCGAAGACTGAAACTTTGCATAAGGATGTGCTTACTCGAGTACATGTGGACCCCACAGTAGGCTATATAAGGCAGTACACCCCACTGTTAAGCTATCCATTTCTCTTCAGCGAATAGTGATGTGTCCACTGGTTGCCAATCTCCAGGAACCTCGTTAGTGCCTGCTGACTTGGCATGGTTTCAGGACCTTAACAACCCCTTCTCCTTTTCATTCTCACTTTGCCAAAAACTCAATCCCAACAGTGGTGAGATTATTTTGGATGCTTTGCTGCGGTCATCCCTGCTGAGACACACCGGTCAAGCATGCAGATGAGGATAATGATGATGATGATGATGACCATGTGTGCTGGGACCTGCATAACTCTTGAGGAAGGACTGAGATAGTCTCCTGCGAGCCCCTGTCGTCTTGGATGGGCTCCTTGGATCAATTTCATCTGTCATTAAGAAATTAAACATCTGGAGTGAAATCACAGTTCAGACGTCATTTCTTGCTAGCTCAACCTCAAAAGCTGATGTGAAGCATATTCGGGTAGCCGTGTCCTCATTGTGCTGGATTAATTTTTTCCCATTTCTTTTTGTAATCTGCCTTTGCTTCTGTCTGCATTGATGTATGTATTCCACTCCTTTTAAAGGTTTCCTATCTCTCCCCCTCCCTCCTCTGCACTCAGGTGTGTTATTTATGAGTCAGCCTGCTGGCCTGTGAATGTCTCTCCCTCCATTTTTTTTGCTCAACTCCTTCAGAACTCATTAGACCGTGAAGGGCAATCTACACAGCACTGAAAGAGCGGGAAAGTGCCAATTTTTCCTCTTCTTTTCCCCCCTGCCTTACAGCCATTACATATGGACGTGGATGTTTTTAAAGGCGGGCTGTGTTGCAGAGACAGGGAATGGTTGCTGGGACAAAATCAATTTAGCTGAACACTAGGAACCAAATTGACACAAAAAATACTGTTGGGAGTATAATAGCTGCTGAGCTAGCTGGCTGAGTTGTTGTTCATTCTCCTCTTCTCACTTTTTAAATAACAAGATGGTGAAACCTTGTATATGGCTGGACCACATGTGGTCAATGGTATCACACTAAGGTGTCAGGCTTATTAATAAATCTAACACAGCGTTAAGGCGACTATATTTCATGTTGGTGACATGTTTCAGGTGCAGCCAGTGGTTGAGTGTTGGCTCATACTTTTGAAATGCTAAGCCAACCAAAGTTATCACAGTAAATACCCTATCTCCAACAACAATACATCCAACGAGCCGATTAATCACCTGAAGGTGATTAATCGGCTTCACTTAGAGTTTTGCTGTCTATGGGGGTGAAGTTAGATTGTTTAGATGCTGGCTGCAGGCTTGCTAACGTTAGCTACAGCTCCTAAGGGGGATTTCGCTTTTAGGCTCTGATAAACAGTGAACTCCTTAGCTTTTAGATCCACCATATTCTGTGTTTTCTAGACATGTTGACTGAGTCATCTTTACATTTCACCTTACAAACACTGAGTGATGTCGTGTCCGTGTCAAGTTTTGAATGCAACCGTTTCTGCTTCTCTGATGACTGTACGCACGGCTTCATGAGCAACGGCCCTTGGTGACGTAGTACACTCAACTGACCAATGGTGCAACTTTTAATCACTGACTTACTTACTTAAATTAAAAAGCAGGAGGTTACAGTTTTTTTTCCCCCACAGAAGACCAAGTCAGCGATATTAGCAACTTGTTTACTTACTTACTTACTTTTGTTACATAAGTGTACCGAACAAATGCCACTGTCATGACAAACAGACTGATTTTATAGCAAACATTCTTACTTTCTTTTACTAAACCCAACCAAGTACTTTTGTTGCTTAAGTAAACCTAAAAACTAAGCAAACTACAATGGAAGTTTATTTTGAAAAGAGACTATATTCCTATACCAACTAGAAACTGTACGTTTCTTGTGAACACAGAAGTTTATTTTGACACTATGCGTGTAAAGTAAGTGTAAGTGTGTAAAACATTACTGTCCCACTGTGACACTATTAGGGTACCATTATAATTCATTATTAAAGAAATAGAGCTGTTTGGGTTTTAATAAGGTAATTATTCACACAGGCTTTCATTAAGATGTCCACATCATGTGTGTTTGTGTGTGTGTGTGTGCGCGTGTTTATGTGTGTGTTTGTGTGTGTGACAGTAAGTCCACTGTGCTGAGAAAAGGGTCAACTCAAAAGGTGAGATTGAAGCCAGACAGAGGCTGACAGAGAGAAAAACAGAGGGCAGCTTTCCTTGTGGCTCTTGCCACAAAGCATTTTGGGATTGGAGCTGACCCCGGACCACTGTCAGGCCACAGCCTCTCCCACCACACTTTTGTTTTCTTGATGAAACACTGTAGCAGAAAACATTCTGTACGGTCTCATGTGGGCTTCTGACACCAACATCATTACAAGTTTGTGTATCCCAGTGCTCACACTATCATACTGAATAATATGAGTATTAATGTTTTATTCTACATTTAATTTAGTTCAACTAGAAAACCGTGAAAAAAAAAAAAATAAAGTTCACAGGGGCAGGAGAAATAACAAAATACAAAAGCAGAAAGAACTATTTTCTGTTTAATTATGTTCATTATTTCAGACTTTACTCCAGTCAATGCTTTGTTTCTTGTAAATTACACAATGATTTTATTTTCTACTTAAATAATATATTTAAAACAAGAAAAAGAAAAGGGAAAATACTTTTTAATAAACTGGTCACAACAGTCAATGCAACCGTGGCAAAAGCTTGCAAGTAAACTTTATTTCATTTTAATGTTGGATACCGCTGTTAGACCAACATAAACAATGTCTTGCCGCTGCTACACAGTCTCCTGTCCTCTTCCCTCGCTCGGTCCAGAACCACACTAAGAGAAAAAGCCTCTACTGTGTGAGTGAACAGGAAGGAGAGTGACACCTTGGGGAGTGGAAGGCCCAGTTTGCATCTGGCTCTTGAGCAGGTGGGAAAGGGGATGAAGGTTTAACGAGAGTTTTAACTGATGAAACAAAGCTGGAATGGTGCAGTGGAGACAAACTAAATAAAAAACTGCACCCATCGTAGCGGTTTGCTTGTTTATAACTTGGTTGCCTCGACTCGTGGCGTAGGCTGACAGGACAAAGGGCTTAGTTGGGCATGCAGGGGGACATGAACCTCTCCCGGTCAGTGCAGCATTGGACAAAGATGGTCGTTCTTGCCTCTGGCTGAAGAACTCAATGACATATTGTATATTCTTAGAAAATGTCTTCAAACTGCCTGCAGACTTCTTCATGGCTGGAGTTGTATCTGATTGAACACTTGTTCTCTCTCAAGGCTGAAAAGGGGGATCTGGATCTTGGCCCTGCAGGCAGAGTCGGTTTTTGAGCCCATAAGAGTGCCCATTGAAATACTAGAGTTGTGGCTGCATGAAGGGGGCCTCTGTAATCCAACACCTTTGTACCGTGAGGTGTCTGACTCTGACAGTCTGCTGTCTGGCCTGAGGGAGGCAGGCTGTGTGAAGCTGGGTCATCGGACAAAGACGGCCAGGTCTCCAGTAGAGACCTCTGTGCTGAGAGCCACAGCAGAGAACAGTCTGATCAGTGGAATGATGAGTGAGAGTACAACTTCCCCTCGCTGATTGGCAGCACTGCTTCAATCTGCGCTCTCAGGCTGTGATTCAGGACTGAAGGTTGGCCATGATTTTTGGTCTAGATCTGACCCTGGTGTTCCCATTACTGCCCATTGCGTGAAATGTGATTTGATTATTATTTCCGTATTGCGTCTCTTTTTGTGTCTCCCTTTTAGTCTTTCATAATGAAGCATGTGGTGACTGATCTGATCTAGAATGGTGTGATAAAAAATAGATTTGACTTACACTGATAAATGAGCAGCTTATCTTCAGTGGAGGATAGTATTGGGCGGTAGCCACATAACACACCTTTGATCATAGGGTGAGTATCCTTTTTGTCCATGGCAGAGACCCTGACGGCATCCATTTGTGAAGAGATTAAATGGGTTGTTTGAGTTATTAAGGGTGTGTGGGTTTTTGGACCAAAGTACTTTGCCGGAAGGGAAAATGTTCATTTCATGATTATTTTTTCATCATGGTCGGCGAAACTGACCATCTGGCTTTTCAGGATGAATGGAGTGCGTGGTGTGGGTTGTGTGGACCCTGAGCTATTGACCAAAGGCCTGCTCAGCATGCAGTATGTATTATTGTTTCCTCTCAAGCAGCTATTAGAAGCCATCTATGCTCTGTATCTCCTAGTACTTCAATAACACACTTTTTTAAAATTCTTCTTCATCTCCCATTTTTGTATCCTCATGCCATCCTCATGCTCTCCGCCACCTCCTCCCTTTACCTCCTCATCTCCCATGCTACTCCTTTTGCTATTCTGTCTGTTTCCTTTTATCTCCTCTTCTCATACATGTACCTTCATCTCCCCATCTTCTCTCCTGCGATCTCAATACCATGTTTATATATATAAACATAATTCCCCCCACCTCTTATCATCTGTCAGGCAGGAAAACAGCCATTTGGGGTCCTGCCGACACCAATTTCCACCAGCGACACACAAACACACACACACACACACACACACACACACACACACACACACACACACACACACACACACACACCAATTTCCCCTGCCATATAGCCAGTCACTGCTCTGTCTAATGTAGTTCTCAACACAATCTCACATCATCTTCTCAGCCTCTCTACTCTCTTATCGCTACCTTCCTTCCTCCTCCCGTATCCATTTCTCTGTCGCTCCCTCCCTTTCATCCTCTCCCTCTTGTTTTTAGTTCCTACCCCCTTCTCCCTCCCTTCTTCCATCCACCTATCTATCTATAGGGACTGCTCAACTCGCCTGTTTTGTGTGCATACGTATATGTGTGTGTGTTTATAATATTAATTAATCATTTTAAACCTATATGATAAACCCTCATGCCTGTGGTCTTAGAAATGGCTCTGAATGACAAAATAAGGAACTTTTTACTCACATTTTGTTTATGGGCGACATGTTAATAACTAACGACCTCCACATTTAAGATAACTAGTACACACACATGGACAGAGAAGAACAGGAATGAATACAGAAGTGAAAGCATAATTATTATGTCAATATGATCAATGTTCTGCACCCAGTGACATTGCAGCACCCAGTGGGGATGTCACTGTGTACTGACCACACCTTGGAGTTCACGTCTACATCACTGCAGCAAGGGGGGAAGTGGAACTAGTCTAGGTGTCAGAAATGACCAGATTTTTAAACGAGGTGATGTTAAATAAGGTTTTTTTGTCCTTGCTGTCATGTTTTTCAACGGGAGTAATTAGGACATGAAACATCAGTGTGAAATTAGGTTCAAAACAATTATTTTTCATTTCATTCAA
Organism: Chelidonichthys spinosus; assembly: GCA_029853015.1. Lineage (NCBI taxonomy): Eukaryota > Metazoa > Chordata > Actinopteri > Perciformes > Triglidae > Chelidonichthys > Chelidonichthys spinosus. The sequence continues at coordinate 9,122,895 of CM056832.1, read as the reverse complement.
CTGACATCCCAAGAGGAAGTGAGACTGACAGGAGTTTGGATACAGACTCTTCTGTCTCACTCAATGACGGTTTGAAAGGACAACGATGTGACCATCATTTTGAAAGCCTTTCAGCTCGGACAAGAGAGGATATCAGGTCATACTTATCTGTCCATGAGAATCTCAGTCTGGCACAGGTTGACTCATCTCTACTGACCTCTAAAATAAAATGACCATGAAACACACAGATCTTCTCTTCAAAGGTTTCAATTTTATCAGTGAGATTTATCACAATGCAGGTGAACATGACACCTTTCTTCTGAGGCTGCTGCAACTAACATGTACAGAAAAATCCTCCAGAAAAGGAATGTGAACAATTATTGTCTGATTGTCTGTCATGAGCTTTGTGTAACAGTTAGCTTGTCCATGTATGTTTTAAAGGAATAGTTAGTTCCACCACATAACTTCCCCCTAAACACCCCAAACTGTCATTTTTACATTCCTGTTTATGTGCAATTATACAAATAATATGTACCATGCTACTGGTTGAACTTTAGAGCTTTTGTCCACTTTGGACAGAGCCAGGGTAACTGTTTCCCTCTGCTTCCTGTTGTTATAATTAGCAAGGCTATTCACATCTCCATTTCTCTATGTCCCAACATTTTTAAATGTAATGACTGATGTAGAGTATATGCACATTAATATCGGCCTTATTCACGCTGTTGTTGTGATAGGAGACCAGCATGATGTAGAACTGACAATATAGCAGCACACAAATACACCATAAATCACATGGAGTGAAGTGGAAAAGCCGCTGAAAGGAGCTGGAAACCGTCAGTCAGCACAGAGGGGAGCAGAGCGAGAGACTCTGGTTGGATAGGATCTAACTAGAGAAAACAAACACCAGTTTGGGGGTTTGTTTGTCTCGTCTGTTCATTGTCAACTGTAATTGACTTCACTCACTGAAAAGAAAACAAATTAAGGAATGGAGGGAAAGAAGCAGGAAAGAAAGAAAGAAACTCAGTTTCTTATAGAAAAAAAGAAATCCTGTACAAATCACATCTATATAGCGTGTGTGAGTGTGACCAGCATTCAGCACGTCAGCCGCCTCTGGCAAATCAATACACACTTACACACTCAGGGATAGATTAATGGAAAGTAATAGTTTGGGGTCTGAGTTGTACTGATAAAGCACAGAGTGAATCCTGCAGGCAGGGATAATTGAAATATGATGATTTACCTCAACACACAGTATTGATGCTGTTTATCAATACAGCATTGTAACATGGACTCACACGTATCGTTTTTAAGTCTAGTTGGTACGTGTAGCTCCTGACAATGAATTAGTGTCTCATGTCGTCTCACGTCAGGCTTCAAAGGATCCTGCCTGGTGTGTCCTTTCGCTAGACACAGACACATTTCTACCACATCATCTCACCTGATGTTCTTTTTTTTATCCTGGCTTGGAACAGCCTTCCGCGACACATAAAGTCTAATATGAGAAGGGCTTGTGAAAATCAGGTTTGGGCTTTTTTTCCCCCATTTGGCCCTTTGTCAGTTATTTTTGCAGTTTTATTCTCGAAAAGTCTGGTTGCATTTAGCCTCAGATATCCTCTCACACAGATGTATCTGGAGGAAGACATTTCTCAGACACTTTGGGGGTCTTCTTTGAAATGATAAAGACTTTGTCGGACCAGCATGACGCATTTTCACTGGCCGACCCAGCAAAAGCATTGTTTGTTATCCACTCGTCTTCTCTCAGAGTAGTGGAAAGAAAACATTCAAAATACATATTCAACTACTTTGTCTATTTTCATCTGTACATTTCCCCAAAAGTTAGAATTTCAAAATGCCTCATTTGCATATTTAAACACAACATTACAGAAAACGTATATTCAAATGTAGTATGCAACACATGGAATTTTACAATTCATATCTTAAAAGTCCATTTTCCACAGTATTTTCTCAAATTCTGAGCCAGAACTCTTCGTGCTCACTTCATTAGCACTTACATCCAACAAACGTTCCAGTTGCATTCCTATCTTCCTATCTATACTTTATACTACACATATATATATATATATATATATGATAGATAGATAGATAGATAGATAGATAGATAGATAGATAGATAGATAGATAGATAGATAGATAGATAGATAGATAATGAATGGTGGTCAGTTACATTTTGCACCCTATAGAGCTGGAGTGAATCCCTCACTCAAGACAGTCAGGTAACTGTAATGTCAAATAGTTTTTGCTTAGAGGCCACTATCCTGTCTCGACTGTCCAAACCACCAAAAATACAACTTCTAGAAGGCAGAATTCCAAGAACAAGCCACAAAAGAAGGTCAAAGTAGGCAGACAGCAAGAAAGGAAGGCATCCTAACCAGATGGGAACAAAGAAACCTGTAGGAACGTGTCATCAGGGTCAGGTGATGGCTGAGGCTGGACACAATGAGGACGCTTGGCTGACAGATGTGGAACAGCAGATGATATTGCGGTTATCGATAAACAATGCGGGGGATTCTGTGCTCATCACAAAAGTCTTGTCATACATAGACTCGCCTCTAACACTGTTGAAATAAGTTTGTTCCTTTCATAGTTTTGCATACATAAACATGCGATCTATGTATTTGACAAGAAATAAGCTCTGGCCAATTATTTCACAGTCAGATAATATTAATATCCTTTAACCTCACTAACTCTAGGATATTTATCAAAGGATTTCCAAATGAATATTCTCTGCCTGAGCGCGTTAATGAGCTTCATGTGGAGTCAAAACATTTTGCATTTGTGTGTGATATAGCAGCTTTGCTCGTTATCGACATTCCAGCTTGGATGTGAATTCATGAGCTCACACCAGTGCACAAATAGCCTGGCGGAGGATTGTATTACACGTTGTAATTTCTACAGAAACCTGTGGAATAAGCTCAGACAGGACCAAATATATGACTCTGTATGTGATAATCAAAGCCTGCACAGAGGTGGCATATGATTTCCAGTGAATCTGGAAGCACCCGTGCACTCTATGTCCATACACGAGTCAAGACGCTGTGTTCCCGAGGAGATGAGGTTTCTGGAGGACAGCGACGATGATGCCAGGCTACATCATCCTTCATTAACGCCGCAAGTGAGCGCTAATTGTTGCCTCATTCTCTTTGAAAGGAATGTCAGCATTTTATCTTGCATCACTTTCCCCATTCAGACTCGCTGTGTGCAAGCCGCGTCGTCCACGAATGCGCGAGAGGGTAGTGGGTCGGTAAGACAAGGCCCATAGTACTCATTAAGTCTGCAGAGTATTAGCGAAAACATGGAGAGGTCTGAGAGAGGCAGAGCGAATGAGAGCGGCTGGAGTCTGATCAAAGTCTGACTACACTATACTACAGGGAGATTACCATCACTCAGGGAGATGGGGGCGGTGGGGGGGTTGGGAAAGAGAGGGGGGGGAGTTAGAGGGATAAAAAATGAATCAATGTGAGGGAACCAGAAGAAGAGGAGGGGAAAGAAAGAGGTAAGAGACGGAGAGAGAGGGGCAGGCTTTTGATCATGCATAACTATAAAATACCCGCCTGTGTAGGGTGGTATATTGTTGCATCACTTTTGCTTCATAAAGGAGTGACTGAAAGATATGAGCTCAATACAAACTGCGAGTATTCCCCAGTCAGATCTCCCTCTCTCTCTCTCTAACACACACACCAAGATTTTTCTGCAAGTCAAACCGTCGCCCCGCATTGTCAACTCAACGAGCTCTGTCTGCCTGCGTTGATTTAACACCCTCTTACAATGGAAATGTGGCGGCTGTGCAGGCGTACGCTTTCATGTTCGTGCACAGCGCAGCCGCACTCGAGTACGAGAGCGGCGCGAGGCACATATCAGCACAGGCAGTGCTCATATGCATTTACCACAACTTTACACGGGCTACACTCCAATGTGGTATTTACATATGTATATATATATATATATAATATTTGCTTAATATAAACGCTACTGTATGGATGTGTTTAAGGGCAGGGTTCGAGCTGCAGGTCAAACTGCACTGACACCGATCAGATCCTGGCTTCACTCTTAAGAGTCATTTTTTATTAGAGCTTTCCCACAGTTTTTGACATTTCTATTATTGCTGAGAGCTGTGTCGGGTTAAGTCACGTCAAACTGTCTGCTCTGAGAAAGGTGAAGCAGTTTGAGGCAGATGAAGTGTGAGTCTAACAGAGGGCATTTGCCACGAAACAGCCTACGTGTATATTTCTGGTGTATGAATATTGGGGTAACAATGCAGAACAATTTAGACACCCAGGCCAGGATGAAGTGGCTCATGGGAAAATAAAATTAATTGATTGCAAAGACCATGCAAAAGCTAAAATTTAAAAATTTGTGAAATGTATGAATGGTAGTAGGGGGGGGGGGGGGGGGGGAACTATTCTCTCTCTCTACAAACAAAAAGCAAGCAGGCAAAGAAACCATACTAAGCAACCATGTTCTGTCTCTCTCCTCGACTCTGTTTCAGTACCACGGACAGCGCTACACATACAGTACACAGGCACCATTTACACCAGGAGGAGACCTCCAGTTCTGAAAAGTGAAGCTAAGGTAGAAGTGCCTTTAATTTGCAATTATCTCTACTGCCCATCATGTAAGTCTTTATCTCAGTGAACATTGTAAACGTGAGTTTATGGCCTCAATCACAACTTCCTCAATACAGCATGATGTTCATTTAGTAAATGAAGGTCCCATGAGTGATACTTTGGTCTTGTAGCTGAAGAGGAGTAAATTCTGAAAATTCTTTTATTCTTTGTTCAGCTAACTGTCAACTTTCAGTGATATGACAAAGATCCATCCTGCTGAAGGGTCCTTGAACAGCGCTACAGAAGTAAAAAAGACATTTCTTTGGTAAACAAAACACTGTCACAATATTCATTGATGTTTCTACCAAAGACACCATTTTCATAGATTTCCCTGAAACAGACCTCTATCTACATTCCATATTGTGGCTGAGATTAAATCCACTGATTACAGAGTCAGACACAACACGGCGGCAGAAATATGGCTGAAGGGAAGAGATGGGGTATCCACATGGCCACACACAGTGCTTCAAAATGACTGCTGAGCTTCAGAAGAAAAGACCTTTAAGTCGTCTCACACCTTCAGATGTGTTTTTTCTCTGTCAAGCTGCTGTCGGCTCCCCTTCCCCTCCTGCTCGCTGCCCTCATTCCACCTTCGACGATCACAAACAGACACACAAATACTACCGCCACGATGCCGCTACCTGAACACCGACACACTCTCACACACTCACAAGTGGAGGACAGCGCAATGATGGACAGCAGAGCTAGAGGGGAAAAATTGAGTCCGGGCGTCATGTCAAACCAAGGACTCATAACAGCTCCATACATCAGCCTGTGCGTGTGTGTCCTCACACCGACAACCAGTTTCCATGAGTACGCGCACATACAAACGTGTACACACGGATAAACAATCAAACCCACACACTTCATCGCAGATTGTAACTGACAGATGAGTCGCTGCAGACCCATTGAAACGGGGAGCGACGGCACACTCGTCTGCCAATGCCTCTCCATCCATCTCAGAGCTCATGTGTTAGAGACGAGGAGAGAGATGGAAGAGTGACCTCTCGCAGATTGCCTGAACCCATCCTTGCACACAATCCCTCAATTTTTTTTGTTTTAACTTCTCCACTCTCTTACTCCCGCTGTCTTCTCCCAGACTTTCTTCCCCTCTCTTTTTTTTTTTTCTCCCCGTCCCCTTTTCCTCCTCATCTCCTTTACCCTCTTCGTCGCGTCATTGATGCAACACTTCAAAGCAGAGTGTTTGGCGGCTTTGCTGTGCTGTCCCCCCCCCCCCCTAAGAACCCAAATGCGATAAACAACGCGGAAGCTCCTGCGTCACTTTGAGATAGCACACAAATAACCCAGAGAAACCCAATACAGCCGGAGAGATCTTAAGTAGCTCAGTGTGATCTCAGGGCAATTTCTAGAAATATATACAAAAAGCAGCTCAGGCTGGTTTTGTTAGCACTGTATGAAAAATTGAAAGGAGGGAACAGCTGCAGAATCTCATTATGTGAGACGCCTGTGGGGCTGGTTATAATGTTAAACAATGAAGAAGGTCCTACAGAACGTACCAAAATGTACTCTTCTGATAATATAACTGCTGAGGTGATCTGTGGAGTACACCTCGACATACAAGACTTTCACTTAGGGAACCGCTGTTCGTGTCTCGTGTGAAACAGAAAGATGAGTGATGTTTTTCTGATGCTCGTGACATAACGTTACTCACGAGGCAAATGCCTTTGAATCCGCATCTCAAGTGATGTTAAAAGTTCAAGTTCAGATTTATTGTCAAGAGAAAGTTACTAACATGCTTGTGTTCCAACGAAGAGGAACATTACACCCAATATATATAATGTGCAGTGTGGATGATTCTGTAAACTGCTCAGCGACCTGGCGGCTGGAGGACAGACGCTGTGACAGAGACAGGTGGACGTTTTTTGTGCAAACACAGCATGAGTGGGGTGGCTGGTGTTTTGGGATTGGAATGATGGAGTATGACTTTGTCTTATCTTCCTGAAGTCTACAATAATTTATTTTGTCTTATTGACATTTAGATAAAAACATAAGATGGCCATGACACCATAGAGTTAGATCTTCCATTTCTCTCCTATAAGCCTTCCCAACACACTTTCTAACTTTCTAACATACTGAGTATCAAAATATGACACTTTCTTAGGTTTAGGCAGAAAACACATCATGGCTGAACTTTAAAAAAGTAACATAAACATCTGAAATAACTGAAATAATTCTACTGGGTTAAAGTCATTGTTTGTTTGGCCTACAGTCACAGCCTGCAGCCTGCCTGTCTGGAAACCAAACAGCCAATCACAGAAAGGGTTGCCCAGACCAAGACCTCTGAGCTTAGTTTGGATGGTCCAATTGTACTGAAGGCAGAGCTGTAATCAATAAACAACATCCTGACATAGGTGCTGCTCTTTTTAAGGTGTACTTAAAAAAAAGAGAGATGTGGCCTCCGTCGTCTGTCGGTTAACTTCAATGTGGTGTTGTCACTAGGTCCAACTTGTGACCCAAGTAGTTTGGTTGCCCAAATCTAAACGTCACCATTTCAAACTTTGTCCAAAAGATACTCAGTCATGATTTTATCAATAAAGGAGCATCTCAAAGATCAGGGCGGGATCTCGAGAAGGTCTTCTGTGTTTTTATCTCTCCTCGTTTGGATTATTGTAACTCAGGGTTGATAGCCAAAAAGCTATCTCACGCTCCCAGCTGGTGCAAAATGCAACTGCTGGGCTTTTAATTAATAAGACAAGGTTGTATCACCTGTTTTAGCCTAACTTCCGTGGTTACCACTAAGTTTGATAAGTGATTTTAAGATTTTAATGATCACTTTTTTTACCAAATGCTGCAGCACCAACCTGGATCGTTTCAAAACACTACGTGCTTCTTTCTAAAAAATACTGTGTAAATTCTTCTGACCAAATGGCAATATAAGAAGTAGAGATGAGCTCACATTGCACAGTGAGGTCAGATCACCGGTTGGTGACCAGTTGGGTCAATTCCTTCTCTTTTGAAAAACTCTCTGTTGCAAATTTGCCTCTAGTTTACACAGCTGTAATTAGTTTTAATAGCATGCTGTCAATGCAAAAATAAACAATGAAATAAAAGTTGTATTTTCCTTGCACTTTAATTGTTTCTTTCATTTCCATCCCATTTCCTCATCGTAATGCATCCACCATCGCCTGTATCCCTCTCTTTCTCCTTCCTCCCTCTCTCTCTCAAACCAAATGACAGTCCTCTAATTGAATGATTTATTAGTTGGCTGCTCCAGAATTTATTACTTGGGTGGATATTTAACTCCCTCAAACACACACACTTTCACACTCACTCACTCTGTCCTGAGAAAAAAGACAAAGAGAGGTAATAATTGGAGCGGGGAGACACATGTAAGTAAGATTTAGGGGGAAATGGAGTGATGGGGTAGGAGTGATGCAGGAATGAGTCCTTAAACCCGCAAATGAGTCAGCAATTTTGCACTTCCAATTCCAATTCCAATCTAGGGATGGGACAGTATAGGATTTTAATGCGAGTGAGGATAAATAACCCTCGATCGGGATTCATTTCTATTAAAATTGTAAATATTATAAGATGTGACTTGAAAAAGCTGTCTTAAAATCCCTTTCTGAATAACACAATATTAAGTATCATACATGTTTGTCACAGAGGTTATTTTCTGCAATAATCCAAAATTCAATGGAATGTTCCCATTGGGTTTTTGTTGAACAAGAACAACCTTTTACTTTTGAGACTCTTGTGCAATCTGAAGTGTTGCTCCCGCCATGAAAAGCAGACCAATGTGAAACCATGTGAGTATACGCAGCGTTTCTCTTTACAAATGCAAAATACAAAGTACAACTGACTTAGCATTCTGTGGTTAAAGTAGCACTGACAACTCTAAAACAAATCACCTTCAAGTGACAGCAGCTTTTATCTACCCCTAAAGAGGAAGAGTGCATTATTTCAAGGACATAACTCTTTGATCAAAACAGAATACATCTGGTGGCGCTAAAGAAAAAGTCACGGGGTCACCAAAGGCATTTGGTGTCACTTTTTATGATGCTCCACTTTGGGCTCTGTAAACACATGCTTAGAAAAACCTCATAGTTGGGCTTCAGATAAGTAACAACCCTATCTCATGGGAGGGTGCATAAATAGTGCAATATTTCCGTGTGTTATTATTATGCATTCGACACTTAAGCAAGTAATTTTCGCCAAGGCTCCCATTGGCTCATACCCTCCATCCAATCCCCTCGTCTCTCCTGCTCCTCGTCATACCCCCTGTCCCCTCCCACTCCCGCCTCGTTGAATTAAAAGTTTAAAGTTGCAAAACAACTTTTTACATGTAATTTAATACCATGTCAATTATGTGAAACAGTTGCAGTAATGTTTCGGCAACAAAACTACGCGAGTGGCCGCAATATGGCAAACTTTATAACTACTTTCAACCTTGGCAAATGCAGCGCAGGCCAGAACCATTCCTTCCATTCCTACCTTTCACAATAAAAGCCCAAGACATATACACTGCTGGTTCATACGTTTATTTCAGACGGACTGTCGGATGCTGCTCTTCGCCAACAGGAGCCTGGTAGTACTTTGCATGCGTGAAGCTATTCAAACCTTTTAAGTGTTGCAGTCACACATTTGCATCTCTGCTGGTATGAATAGTTTTGATGGGAAATATTTTCAGGCAAGCAACTGTGTCTCAAAGGTCTTTTACTCCGTCATAAATAAACCAAGAAACCAGCCAGCAAGCTGCGGTGATAGAAGGATGTTTGGTTTGGTTTGTTTTGCCTTTTACAAACTCATATGCATGGTGTGCATAGATTCATCTGCTGTGAACACTGTCTGACTGCATCCATCCCTTTGGGCTTCTGGTGCTCTTACAATCTAAGGTCAGGATGTGATGTATCACAGCATGTATTTCTATTCTGCAAACATTTACAAAACCATTTTCTGTCATTCTCCATCATTTTCTGTTCCCATATTTCTCCCTCCGTCCCATTCTGTCTCTCTCAGAGTTATCGCTGCATATTTTTCAGACTTTCTCTCATCACCACTGTGTCCCTCTCCCAGCCTCTGTGCCTTGATCTATCTTTTAGTCTTTTGTCTCCCCCCTTCCTGGCTCGCTCTTTCCTGCCTCACAGCCTTCCCTCAGGCCTACCTTGTAGTTTTCTGTCCATCAGCACTTTGGGGAAAACGAGAGAGGGGAAAGATGAGAAGAAGCGAGTGCAGGGGCCTTGAGGCCTGCCGGCAGAGTAGCGAGGAGGGGTCAGGAGAGAGGGGGGGGTGAAGAATCTGAAGTGGCCAGAGAGCGAGGCCAGCAGACCTCACACTCCTCGATGTCTGGGCATTGACAAATGACTGTCTAATGACCTGAGATTAACTGGCTGAGAGGTCAAGATGAAAAAGGACAGAAGTGGAGAATAAGAGTGAAAAATATCACAGGGCAGAGAGAGAGAGAGAGAGAGAGAGAGAGAGAGAGAGAGAGAGAGAGAGAGAGAGAGAGAGAGAGTGCCTGAGTGAATGAGAGTGAGATGAATAGACCTCCCTGCTGAGGACAGAGAGTTCCCAGCTGTTGGGTGAAGACTGTTAGCAGTCTGAGGAGGGAGCAGATGGATGGCAGCATTTGTCTTACATGAGCTTTTCTTGACGTCTGCAGTCAAAAACGGTTGGCTGATGAAACTGACAGAGGTTCTACAGCGCGGTTTAGCACCGAAAAGTAACAACATACTGTAACCGGATGATATATGGTATCTATTCATTTCGGTTCTTTGGTGTCCTCGTTAGTCTGTTTTGCGACGGGTATGAGGATCGCGGCATGTGTGACTTGCCCCTTTCCGGCACCTGTAGTGCCGCCGCGGTCTCGGCCGCTAATGCGGGGTGGTTTATATACCCCCCAGTTATTTAGTTTGCTCTCTCTTCTGCCGAAGCGGATGCTGCGTGTTGGCAGCTCCGCCGAGCCAACGTATCTAGGCGTCTGTGCAGTGTTCCGCAGGTTTGCGCGGTGGGCCGGGATGGTGTGGGTGTGTGTGTCCCCCTGTTCGGTTAGCTGCTGCTACTGCCGCCGTAGCTGCTATCAGCTATTAGCGCTGATGCGGGCTCGACGCAACTTGTCTGGCGTTGGGCTGCTGTGTGCCCTGCCTTGCCTCCAAACTCTTGCCTCCAAACTCTTGCCTCTAATGCCTAGCCTCTTTTTTTATTGCTCTGTGTTTTTAGCCTCTGTTTTATTAGCCTTGCTATGGGTAGTTAGCCTCTGTTTTATTAGCCTTGCTATGGGTAGTTAGCCCCTGTTTTATTAGCCTCGCTTTGTTTAATTAGCGTGGCTCTGTTTAGTTGTGACCAGTCGCGTTGCTCTGCGTACTTAGCGTAACCAGTCACGCTGCTCTTGTCGCATAGACAAGCTTTGAAGCTACTGGAGTTCAATCTTGTCCGCTCGGATCAGACGTGCTGGAGCTAGCTGTTTATTGGCCCCCTTCCTCTTAGCTGGACCGCTACGGATGGGTGTAAGTGGAACACCATATTTGGTCTGACATTAAAGAAAAGAACTATACAAATGTTTTAGAGCTGACTTAATAAAAATTGTTTACTGCAAGAAATAAAGATTGTTAACTTATACATCATACGTGCCTGTATTCATTTGTGTGCGGACCTGTGTATGGGATGTTTTCGGGAAACCCCCTCTGAGATATTAAAGTTAAAGGAGTATACTGTTTAGGTGAAAGTCCTAAGGTTGCGTTATCGGTGTTATATAGTTTCTCTAGATCTGCTGCTCACAGTTAGACGGGGCCAAGTGCACGCCGCGGCGGCGACAGGCCACATTCTTGGCGTTGTCGGCAGGATCAGGCCACAATACAAAGGCACAATCTCAGAAATATAGTGGTGGTGTGTGAGGACAGCTCTCCATCCAAAACACTCGTAAAGTTTATGGAACCATCAAACTAAAATCTAGAATTGATCTGTTAGGAAATCAATCCCAACATGAAGCCAATGCACTTGGTCTCGAGGGTACAGTAGTGTTTGGGAACAACAGTGGCTATTGCTATTACCTGCTAACTTTAGACAGAAGTAGTTGACGTAGCTTCAGGACTACTAATTTTGATAACTTTATTTATGAATCCATTTTTCTTTTGACATATAATGAACATAACCGTTTATTTACTATATTTTGGTGAACATAACATCTTTTTTTCTGAATACATTTTATAAATGAATCCTTAATTTTCCATTTCATCATTGTCATGTTTAAATGCACATTACTTACTTGGTCTCACTGAACACCCCTACCCCTACTAGACTGTCAATATGCACATCAGTTATAAAATGTCATTTGACTGGGTTTTTTAAATGTATCTGTTTATTTAAAGTCACATATAAATAGGTTGTAGTTGTGTTTGGTTGCTGAATGTGACTCTTATTTAAAGTGTCACAAAAAAAACTATTCTTTGTCCTCTTTCTCAATTGCCCTTTGCTAATTCATTGTTTGTTCTGTCTGCATTCCCATTCACCGTGTTTGCTTGTGTGCATGGCCGTGCTCATGCAACTGTGTGCCAATATCTATTGAGTTGTGTTGCAGTTAAGTTGCAGAAAGAGAGACCACTTTGTTGACCCAGGCTGATGCATTATTTAATTCGATTACCCCCATCTGTATAGAGAAAGTCAGAGGACAGTGCTTGGTAAGAAAACACCGGGGTGCACGGACACCTTTAGCCCACACAGAGCAGTGTGAGAGAGAGGGGAGAGCCCATGGTGCTCAGAGATTCCTTTCTTTTGACTGAATATAAATGTGCCTGTTTGTGTGTTTGTGTGTGTGGGCAGAATACAAAAACTCCCCTGGGGATTGAAAAGGCGGTGGGAAGGTAATGATTGTTGCTGTTAAGGCCACCGGTATGTTTCCCACAACTGAACTCATCATGAACCCCAAGTGACATTAAGCTGGACACTGAATTCACAAGCAAAGTTAAATGATTCCCACCATTCCACCCTGGGTCCGACGCACACAGTTTAAATGGTATTGGTGATATAAGAAGGTAATCCTTTTAAATTACAGTAAGTTCTTCCCGTGCAGATCTGTCAATGAGCCTATGTGCTGCGGTGGGACCTTCAATGTGCGCCACAGAGCTATTATTTCTTGGACAAAGGTTTCCCGAACCAGCGAACAGCCGGTAGAAATGAGAGTCCTACTCTGAATGTACTGTAGCACGGGTCAAAAGCACTGCACTTGTGGGAATGCATATAATAGGCTCTGAAACCTTTTCTCAGGCATTAAAACCTTTTTTTCTAGAAATAAAATAAAAGGAAAATGTTGAATTGGAAGTGCAATTCTTTCTTTTTGTAATACTTATTTCATGACCTTCCTTACTACATCATATTTACCTTGTAAAGTTCCACATCTTTAGGCACGTAGAAACCACCCATTACATCAAATTTGCTAGCATCAGAGAAAAGGTGAGAATTGGTCGAAGAGGAAAAAGTATCAAGAAAGCACAAAAATGATATTAATATTAGGACGTATTATATAATATATTACCCTCGTGAATTTTTGGAGCCAGAACAATATCACTTTATTCAATTCAATTCAATTCAATTCAATTCAAAAATACTTTATTGTCCCCCAATGGGGCAATTTGTTGTGCAGTAGATAGTAAAACAGATCCATGTCACACGCAATCACACACAATCACAAAAACACTATACAATCATAAATAGTTATGTAAAATAATAAAACACATCATACACCATATAAACACACCATATATGTAAAAATATATAATACATATCAATGTAAATCACTTTTTTAAATGTCAGATGTCAGGAATAATAGAAACGCAAAATATAATGTTCAAACAAATGCTGATGAGAATTCAACCAGACATGGATGACAACAGTTCCAGTAATTGACACATATTCAACTTAATCCCAGACACATTAATAACTACTGAAGAACGTATGATCATGTGTAAACTAATCATCCTCTTCCATTTATATGTATCCCTCCGCCCCCATTTTTTCTTTGTTTTCACCCGTTTTGTTTGCATAAAGTGTGTGTGTGTGTGTGTGTGTTCTGATTGCTCTGAGCTAATGGTGTGTGTGTGAAATGATCAGTGTCCTCTCCATCATCTCAGCGCACACACACACTTTCATCTTTGCCATATTCTAGTTGTTGATGTGACTTCTCTCCTGTGAGGAAGCACCGCTACACCACTTCACACGTGTCAGGTTATGAGAAGGTCTGGTTTACAGCTTTGAGAGGAGCCGTTCGACTCACTGCTGCGTGGAGAAGCTGAAAAACAGCAAACACATAAACAACTCCACAGGAGTTAACATCTTAGTTTCAATTATGGACTATGAAAAATATAATCCTCATCCATGTTCATTGTGGTTTCACCCACCAGGAGCCAACATTGATCGATTAAACTGCAGACTGACACACATCTAAAATCCATTTAGAAGGAGGCGTGCCTTATCCCTAAACCAGACACTAAACCATCACAGAATGGAAATTCAAATATAATATTTTTATGTACCGTTACAGACCCTAAAAGAAGGATCCACCATCCCATTTGACTGTTGTTTCCATTAGTTTACAGTAACATTGCATTAATTAACACGTTTTTGTTGTGTTTTATTAGAAAAACCTGCCAGCCTGTGTTTAGTGTGCAGGCCCTTAGAGCTTTTTCTGTTGCCTGCTGAAGCTGGAAATGACACTATGAGAGAGGTGGGACTGAAGGAATTAGCCCAATTTCACTCAGCTGCAGCCAAAAGGAGCTTCTGCATATTTGCACAATGGCCATTTCCTTGAATGTAAAGGAGGTTGAGAATGAATTGCACCTGGCTCAAACAGTTTTACAGGGGGATCGGAATCGAAAGACCTGCCATGCAAGAAAAAACAGTACAGGCATACACATTACTATACTTTGAGACCTTAAAGCCTGAGGACTTCTTGTTTATTTATTTATTTATTTATTTGTTTATTTCGGGCATGTCTGTTAAATCATCATCACACATCATTGTTCACATAGTAGAAAAAAGAAATAGACATGGCCGAAAGGGAAAGCGGGAGAAGCCAAGGCTTAAATGGTCCCGCCCCCATTACCCACAGGATGAAATCGTCATCATAATCTTTTCTTATCATTGCATTTTTCACTTGACATAACTTTTCCATTTTAACTTGTGACATTTGACATAACATGTTACAGCAGTAGGTGGTTCAGAGAGCTGAAGTCCAGTGCATACAGATTACGTGTGTGTCTGCACACGTGTCCATATTTATTCATCACGATAGAGCAGCAGTCTCATCATGTAACAAGGTCCGAAGGAAAAGACAAATAAGGATGAAAAAAAAAAAATAAAGATAAAAAATAAAAATAAAGTCCTGTGTAGTTACTAGTTGTTGAGATGTTTTTTTTTTTTTAATCATTTGTTATGCTCCCATCCCGTCACAACACCATGTGTACTGATTCGTGTCTCAGACATTTATCAACTCTCATGCAATAATCTATACTGGTCAACGGTTGAATTTACATACTTCTTCTTAAAGCCACTTAGTGTTGTTGTTTTTTTGACTTCTTCTTCTAACACATTCCATTGTCTAACACCTGTGACTGATAAGTGTAGGAATTTTTGTTCACAAGTTAGTCAATCAGAAGGACCTCACAGAGTCTATATTGCGTTGTTCAGATTCTGCAGGAGGATCACGGAGACAGCGAAGCCGTTGGTTCTTTAGTGCGCCATTGCTGCTGGCATTTATTGCAGATGAACATCAGATGATACAGACGTCTGGAGAAATTCACTTATCTAGCTAAGAGCTGCTGTGTGCAACACAGTGCTCAGGTGCCAGAGGCATGAAGTTCTGGCGTTTAAACTATCTGCTCCAGAATATATATGTTACAAAGCAGGCAGGGCTTATGTGTATTTGCTTGTGCATGCAAGTGTGTATTTTTGAGATGCTGCTCCTCCTCCGGCTGGTTCATCTTCTTGTCTCCAAGATGATGAACGCAGGAAATGCCCCGCGAGTTGGGCCTTTTCCGACTCGCTGGCTTCATCCCCTGGTCCTGCAAGAAAACACTCCTGCTCGTCTACCATACATCATGTGTCCTCCCCTGTTCTGCTCAAGCTGGTGTCCCTCAAATTTACATCAAAGAAAACACTAATGAGCATCCACCATACTTTATGTGTTTCCCCCCCCCCCTCTTGTTGGTTCAGACTGGTGTCTCTCGAACTTATCATTTACTGAATGCAGGTGTGTGTGTGTGTAAGCTGCTGCTGTTTTTGTTCCTCTAATGCGGTTAAATACGTCCAAGGAAAGTGTATAAGTTCCTGAACTTCCTCTATCCAACTGCGTCTGTGCTCTCCTGGCCTTTCATTCACTGATGGTAACTTTCTATTACTCCGCCGTTGTCTGAGGATGATAGAATAGATTAATATCACACACATTACATGATTGTAGTGAATCACACTACATGATTATAATGAATCACATTATATGATTATAAAACACATTCCTAATTAGGCAAAACATACATGATTATGAAAGGCATCTATGATTCTGAGATATGCCACTTATGAAACATACAATTTCCGGATGTCATCATTCCTTCTAGACATTTTTATGTCTACAATTCCCCCTGTTGATCACTCCTAAGAGTGATCAATCCTTTAGAGTGACTTCAGAATGCCGACTCTACTTCTTCTCTGAGTAGGTTACCGGTGCAGGTGAGAGGACTGGCTCTAGTTGCTGGATCAGTCAATAGGGCTTCATATAGGTGTGGTTCCACACTTATAGCAGCCATCATTTGGTGCCTGGACCCTTCTCTTTTTGTCATGGCGGTCTCCAGGATTCGTTCAGTCAGAGAGCGCAGGAATGGAATACAACAACATCCACACAGTGCTAGTATGGCCACAGAGATTATCAGAGATGTTAGCGCTGCCGCTAACAGGTTTTTCCATCTTCCAAACATTTTTTCAAACCATGCTGACATGGGGTTCTCTATCCCTGAATGAGATTTCAACTCCTCCGCCATCATTTGCAACTTTCTCAGTGACTTAGTTAGAGATCCGTCTGGGGCTGTGTTATTAGGTATCACGGTACAACATTCGTCTCCAAACATGGCACAAACACCTCCTTTCTCTGCCAGTAACATGTCCAATGCCACTCTATTTTGGAAAGCGACTAAGGACGTGGCACTAAGTTGCTGGTGTACAGCGGCTAGAGAGTCTCTGGTCAAATTTGTCAAGCGCTGGACTTGGTAGTGAACGTAGTTAAGTCTGTCCACGTTTTTGTTTACTGTGATAAAGAAGAACAGTGATTCGAATCCTGCTCCAACTTGATCTGCTAGTTTGTATTCATCTGGCACTCCCCTCGGTACTCCAATTGCATCTATATATACTGGAGAACCTTTTTCCAAATCGATTTCGCGTTTAACACGATAATAACGGTGCAGAAAGTCTGCGCTCCCGGGGAGACTAGTCATGTTGACAGGCATTACCTTCATAGGGGTTAACAGACTTATCAGACCACATCGTCCTGTCCATCCTCTCGGGAATCGGTCCCTGATGATGGTACTTCCGCACCACCACCATATATCACTCCGCATGACGGTGAAGTTCATGTTTGTATGCACTACTTGACTGCATTGTGAAAGAGACACCTCACCCATAAACAACGAACAGCCTGAGCTGTTGCAGCGGTTGACGATGCCATTATAACTTTCAAAACAGGTGATATTTTCTGGCAGTTTCGCGACGAATGGAGGAGGGCGTTGTTGTTTTGTCATCTGAGGATAGATTTTATCGTACTCAACCGCGCATTTTACGCCTGAATCCTCGAACTGAGACCGGTTTGCGAAGTACCTGTATATACATGCTATGGTGCCGTTCTTTGTGCTATTTTCCCTTTCGAATACTGTGGGAATCAGTTTCAGATTAATTCTGGCCGCCATACATACTATGCAATCCTTCTTGGTGGCATGACCCGCGTTGTTGACGATGGCCAGCCACGCGTTATAGTCAATTATCGCACCGGTTTCCATGAAATACTTCATATTTTCTTTGGTGTGATCCCAGATCATGGTCTTAATAGGTGTGGCCGCATTAGGGATTTTAGTATTTGTTTTCGAGGTCTTCTTCTTGGCCTCAAACGCTTTGGATGTTAGCATTAATGGCTGTGTACTGTTGGGTTCGAGCGGCGGCTGTGGGGCTATGGAGAAGTCAAAATCATAATCACGAGGGCCTGCTCCTGGGTACCAGGCCCATAACTTTATCGGGGCAGCGCCTCCCTCTTTATCTACAAAATTTTTTAGATCAAACGTTAGCTGGATTTGCCGGGTTCCCCCCTCTCCCCCTGTCGGGTCATGAGTCATGGTGATTATTTTCTGCAGTGCTTTAGCAAGGCGGGTGCTAGGTTTGCACCCCACCCCTTTTGACCATGCGAAACAAGAACCCCATCCTGGGTTGGAGTCCCCCGTTAAATACCACCCGCTGGGACGGTGGGTGTCAGCGCTACCCCTCCCTCGTGGTCCTAATATTGTAGATAAGGGTATATAGTAAGTCGTGGTTTGGTTTATTGGTGGACACAAAAAAATCGTCCACATCAATTGAATCTTCTCTTTGGCACACCAATTCGTCCTTTTCACTACTTCCCGTGTTACCCGCAGAGAACGTCTGGTGTGATTGAGAGGTTGAGTGGAATTGGACGGATGTGGGCTGTTAGAGTCAGGCCGTGGTCTGTCAAAAAACCACAAGGGGAGCACAATTATCACACTGAGTGTCAAGAGGAAACACGTAGTTCCTCTTAATCCACACAGGCCTGGGTGTCTGAACGGATGCCATGGACGGGGTCGAGCAACTTCCATATTTTAGCAGATGTTAGACCATACACAAGCAAAATACCA
Source organism: Chelidonichthys spinosus (assembly GCA_029853015.1). NCBI lineage: Eukaryota > Metazoa > Chordata > Actinopteri > Perciformes > Triglidae > Chelidonichthys > Chelidonichthys spinosus. The sequence continues at coordinate 9,104,438 of CM056832.1, read as the reverse complement.
CAATGCTAAAACTGTCACTGTCACTGCTACGAGGAGGAACGCAATTACTGTCTGATTTAGTTCTCTCTGCTCTTGTTGCAATTTTTTTGATAAATTCAATGTGTTGTGTCAGCTCCCTCACCGGTGTGTGTTGGTTATTCATTCGTTTTGATGATGCGCCACTGAGATATTTTGTTGTTCGGCCAGATCCGTTCTTACCTGGTCTAGAGACCTTTTCGGAGCCTCCCCCTGTCTGCACCTGGACAGGTGAACCCACTTGTTTCCCCCCCCCTCTAGTTTTACTGCTGTGGAAGTCCTTTCCACCACCTTGTGGGGGCCTGTCCACTTGGGGTGTGTCCACTTTCTTTTTAATGTCTTCACATACACCCAGGGTTCTCCCAGTACTGTCAGTGGCGTTGGCACTGGTCCTGTTCCACCTTGGCTTCCTGCTAAGGTCTTCACCCAACCCTGGAGTTGAGCGACGTATGTCCTTGTTAGTCCTGGAACACTTCCTGGCTCCAGTGGTTCCTGGTGTCTTGGTCCTGGAATCGTTCGACCGGTAAATAACTCGTAGGGAGTAAACTTCTTCACTCTGTTTACGCTTGCTCTTACAGAATATAATGCCATTGGCAAACAATCTAGCCATGGCAACCCTGTAGTTGCCATCATTTTAGCTATTTTTTCTTTCAAAGTCCTGTTACACCTCTCTACTCCTCCCTGACTTTGTGGATGATAGACTGTACCGAACGTATGTTTAAGCCCAAACATTTCCTCCACTTGTTTAAGATTACTCGCTCTGAAATGAGTGCCATTGTCTGAGTGAATCACTCTCGGCATTCCGTGTCGAGGAATCCAGTCATTTGTCAGGAATTTGCACACTGTCTGTGCGTCTTCCCGCTTGGCAGGTACGGCTTCCACCCATCCTGAAAATCGATCATAAGCCACCAATAGAAACCGATATCCTCTACAGGGATCAATCATATCCGTGTAGTCAATACAGATTTCTTCTCCCGGACCTTTTAACAGTGGGCGGGCTCCTGCTTGGGGTGAAAATGTGGGTGCCACATTATATGTGCTGCATACGGAACATGATTTTACTTTGTCTTTTATCATGGCTGCCATGAAAGGATGCCACCATCCATTCATGGTGAGGGACATCTGTTTTGTTCCCTCATGTGTTGGTCCGTGTGCTTCTTCAAGCAATGAGTTTTTCAGTGAGGCTGGCAATACTGGTTTCCCTGTTTGTGGACATCGAAACAATCCCTCATTTCCTTTAACAGCTCCTCTCCCTATCCACATCGACCTTTCCTCTGGTGCACTTTCCTGCTGTAGCGCTACCAACTGGTCGACGGTCCAGCGTGGAGGTGTCGGCTCCACAGCTTCTGCTAACATTATCAACGCGGGGACTCTATATCCGGCTGCTATTTTGGCCGCCGAATCAGCTGCTGCGTTTCCTGCTGCGACTTCTGTTTTGTCTGAGCTGTGTCCTTTGCATTTTATCACTGCTACCTCTGCTCGGCGAGGGCCTGTGACGTTGTATGCACGACAGACTGATGTTTGGAACTAGGTGCACTTGTTTTGACTCTCTGTGAGAGGGAGAGACGAGGAAGAGTGTGAGAGGCCTGGAGTTAAATGTCCGTGGCTGAAAGCAAATGCGTGTACTCGCATTTGAGTAACGTATACTCGAGTTTCACGATATAGTCATTTTCTACATCTCACACAGACTCCAAGCCGCGATATATCGATTACATTCGATATATCGCCCAGCCCTACTTTAAACCTTACTGCTAAAACTACACAGGCAGCTTCACGTTGCTTTTTTTTGGGAGCTTTAACTCATGGACTTTAAACCCAGCTGCTAAATAAATATATGCAGGGATGCGCTGCTTTTGTAGGGCCTCTAACCCTACCGGTCTCTAAACCGCCCTGCCCGTGTGCGTTGTAGCTTCTCCAAGAATCGCTGTTCTTGCTGGACTTTAAACCTGCACACGGCCAACACGCATACTACATGCTGCTGGCTCTTTGGTCCGACTCTAACGGATCCAGGACTCCAACCCTTGGTTCTTTGGTCCGACTCTAACGGATCCGGGACTCCAACCCTTGGTTCTTTGGTCCGACTCTAACGGATCCGGGACTCCAACCCTTGGTTCTTTGGTCCGACTCTAACGGATCCGGGACTCCAACCCTTGGTTCTTTGGTAGCCCTGTAGCTGTGACAAAACCTGCTCTTTCCCACTCTTTTAGTTGACAGTGTACTGCTGTACTGGTGTATGCTGAGTCTGTGTATATGTTTACTCTTTTTCCTTCCCCCAGATTGCATGCTGCTGTTACTGCCATTACCTCTGCTAGCTGTGCTGATGGTTTTTCTTTCACTTCTCCTGTGCTGAGCGTCTTAAACTTTCCCTGTTCCTTAGCGACTACTGCCCATGCTGCACTTAGACTGCCATTCTCTTTTCTAAAACAACACCCGTCCACGTACAAGTTCATGTCTGAGTGAGTCAGAGGTTTAGCAAGTAGGTCTGGTCGTATTTTAGACGCTATGGTGGTCAATGGAATACAGTCATGTGGTTCTCCTGTCGTCATGCAACTTGCTGCGTTCACTCCTTCATGTGTGTATGTGATATGTGGGGCATTTAAGCTTTCCTCTACCTTCCTGTGCCTGCTGCCTGACAATGTGAATATGGATGAAGAGATCAGAGCCATGACGCTGTGTAAAGTCAAAACTTTCAGAGGGTGTCCTGATACCACATCTTCCACTTTCTGGAGTACTTTGGCTAGTCCTGCTGCATGTCGTACACACGGGGGCTGCCTTTGTTCCATGTTGTCCAAGGGGGTGCTCACATATCTAAGCACTGCTCTTCCTGAAGGTGTTTTTTGATACAAGACTGCGTTCATTGTTCCTTCTTTTTCGGCGGTGTCCAAGTAGAACGGCTCTTTGTAGTCTGGAGTCTGCAGAGCTGCTGCTCCTGCCATCTCCTGCTTGAGTTTTATAAAGGCTTCCTCCGCCTCTACAGTCCATTTTAACGGGTCTTTCTGATTTCTCATTCCCGCCTCGAGTACCATCTTTCTCAAAGGACCCGCTTTGTTATTGTAGTCTGGGATGAAATGTTTACTGTACCCTGTTAGCCCTAGAAAACTTAGCATGGTTTTGACGTCCTGTGGTTTAGGGTGTCGCAGAATCGTGTCCCTATGTTCTCCTGAGAGATTAGTTCCTTCCCCTGTTATCCATCTCCCCAAAAACTGCACCTGTGTTCTACAACATTGTAACTTTTTCCTGGATGCTTTGTACCCGGTTTTAGCCAATGCTTTCAAAACTGCTTCTGTAGCCTGCATGCAATGTTCTGCACTGTCTGCCGCAATTAGCAAATCGTCCACATATTGTAGACAAACGGTTTCGTCTGGAAGTGTAACTTCCTGTTTCAAATGCTGATTTAACACTTTATTGAATACGCCTGGGGAGAGGTTCATGCCTTGAGGGAAACATGTGTACTGATATCTTTGTCCTCCCCATGTGAATGCAAAGTATTGTCTTAGATCTGGCTCGAGAGGAATAGAAAAGAATGCATTTGCTAAATCCACGACGGAGAAGTGAGTCATCTCTCTAGTGATCTCAGCGAGTGCTGTGTGTGGGTTCGGGACTGGAATAGGAGTTGTTCCTATTCGTTTATTGACCAGTCTGAGGTCATGTGCCATCCTAAAGGTGCCATCTGGCTTTGGAACTGGCAAAATAGAGGTGTTCCACTTGCTGGTGGAGGGTTCCAATACTCCATTTTGCTCCAACTCTTTTACTGTTTTGTCTATGGTCGCTTTAGCTTTTACATTAGTGGGGTACTGGGGTACCCACACTGGGGGTCCTGGTTTTACCGTGAACCTTGGTGGTTCCGGGGGTTCACACCGTCCTACGTCGTTTTTCCCTTGTGCCCACACTGTGCTAGGTATTCGTCCTAACATTTCCTCCGTTTTCTCATGATCTGTGCTTTCTCTCCCATGTGTTCGTGTGATTACTTTCTTCTCCAGCTCAGACAAAGATGTGGTGTGATGTGTAATCCTATATACTTGTCCCCCTTTAGAGTATGTGACTGCTGGAATGGAAGTTTTCTCCCAGTCCGTTAATTGGGATGCCATTTTTACCATCGGCCCCAAGTCTTTGGCTTGGGTGCCTGCTCCTAAGGCTAGACTTATATGTGGTTCTGCTGTCTCGCCCATTAGGTACCACTCCGCTTGTTCCTCGGTTAGCAATACGCGTGCTGCAACTCCTTTCTTTGAGACATATATACAGTCAGAACTCAGCGTCCAAGGTGAACCCTCTAATTTTCTAAATTTTTCCTCGTAAATTTCTTCAGTTTGAGTGCGGTCATAGAGGAGAGTGCAGTGCGGGGAATCAGGGACTGGTTCGTATGGATGCACTGCGTGGATCCAAGGTTTCCACTGTTGATATAGGTTCAGGACATTTGTGACCGGTGGGTCGGGGTCTTCTTCCAACCGTGCCCAGTAGACGTCTGCTGACTTTTTCTGCTGGTCAGTGTTTTCACCTAACACCCATTGTCCATGACTCCTTTGTGATGTTATTGTCTCTGAACAGTTCACTTTCGCCCCGTTTGGGAAATACACCTGTACTCCCAGAGGCCCACAGAGTATAGATGCTTTCAGTCTGACTAGGATATCTCTCCCTAGTAGCGGAATGGGGCACTGCTGCGAATATACATAGCTTTGGTGAAACCGATAGCCTGCCAGTTTTGTGGGGAGGGGCTCGGTAAAAGGGAGTGGTGTTGGCTGTCCTCCAAATCCCACAAGGTCGACTGATTTATTGGAGAGTTGGTGGCCGAACTGGGGTTGTGTCAGAGTCGAATGAGTTGCTCCAGTGTCCACTAGAAATTCCACCTGATGTCCGTCCACCTCTCCGATCAACAGGGGGTCAGCCTCTCCCCCTGCTCCCGACCCCGGGCACCCCTAGTATTGGTTGGGATACCACACACCTTGAGGCATCTGGTTCCCTGGAGCCAGCTGTGCTGATGGTGGCACATGTGACTGCAGTTGTCCTACTCCTGGCGGCCCCCCTTGTCGCTGGGGGCAGTCTCGGGCCCAGTGTTCCTTGCTCCCACACAGAAAGCACCCGTCCGCCCTGAACCCTGATCCTCCCCTGCCTCTTCCTCCAAATCCACCTCTAGGGGCAAACCCTCTGCCTCTTCCTCTCCATCGTGATTGTGGGGGACCCCATGTTCCTCCCTGGAGAGGGGGTCCTGTAAAATATTGGCCTGCAGCTGGGTTCTCTGGAGCTGGCCCTGACTGCTGCTGATTCATCTGATTTCCTGTTTTTCCTGCCTTCTTCTGAGTGACAGCCTCTTCTCTCGCTTTTACTAGCTGTAGTTTAGTCAGTTGGAGCTTCAGGCCTTCCACTTCCGTTTTGGCGGCCTCCTTTTTCTCATCTACTCGGCGCATGTGATGTTGAAGTGTACGCATCCACACTACTATAGGTTCTGTGTCTGCTCGAGGATCATCCTCCATTTTAACTTGTACTTCCTTATCTATTCCTTTCATAACTGCTGTTTTAAACATGGCCCCCTGTAAGGGGTCCGCTCCGGGATTCATTCCTGATCTCTCCTGCCAGTCCCTTTTACACCTCTCCACATAATCCGCTGGTCCCTCCCCCTCTTTTCTGACAAATGCCACAGTGTGTTGACTAATCTGTTGTGGGAACCTTCGTCTTATTGCGGGGCCAAATGTGACTATGTGTTGGCTGAGCGGTGTCTCATCTCTTACCCTCGTGGTGCCGGCATCTGTGTCTAGCTGGTGCATTGTCCCTGCTCCGTGTTTCTGACCAATAAGACCTCTAATGTCTCCCATTGTGATTGCTGTTCCTAAGGTTAAGCTTTCTAGCTTCTGTAGCCACATACCGGCTCCTTCACTCAGTGGTGGTAGCTGCGCGTTCATGTGTTCCTTGTCTGCGAGACTGAACGGTTTGTATGATGGTGGCCCTCTTCCCGGTCCCCGTATCAAGGGACATTGTAGACTTGAGTCTCCTTGGCTCCTAGTCCTAGTAGCTATGGACTCGGTGCTTGGGCCTTCCCCCGCGTCCTCCAGTTCTGGTTCTGGGTGTTTCTCCTTCGGCGGGTTAGGGGAATGGCAGTGCTCTCTGTCAGGCTCCTCTGAGTCTGAGCTTTCTATTCTTAGCTGCACGCTGAACTTTTTGGATTTAAACTTTTTCTTTCCCTTTTCTCTGGGTTTTAGTGTTGTCACCTTATCGTCTTGGTCGGTTGAGTCTGCGTCTGAAGTTTCATTCACGGAGGCCAGTCGGGCCTGGGGTGTGAGTCTGGGTGGTTCTCCAAAAGGTCTCTGTATGCTCTCCTTTCCCTCTTCTGCCTCCTGTGTCCCTGTCTTCTTCACTTTCTTTCCCTTTCCTCTCTCCCTTCTTTGCTCTGCCTGTTCTATTTCTAACTTCATCTCCCTTAGTTCCCGTTTCCCTCTCACATATCTTTCATGTTCTTCCCTCTCCCATTTTCTTCTCAGTCTATCCTGGTCTTCCTCCATTTCCCTGTCTCTCTCCCCTTCACTTACGCCCTGTGTTGCTCCTGCCGGAACCCGATCCCTACTTCTTGTAATCCGTACTGGTGTTGTCCCCATGAGCTCAATCATTGGCAATTGTTTAAGTGGTGCGTCTCGGGTCGGCGGAGCTGATGGCGGCAGCTCTGGATACAATTTGTTTATTGTCGAGGCTGAGGGGATTGATGGAGTGGGGCCGGTGTATGGTGGGGGAAAGTCTGCCTGTTTCACTTCCCTCTTCTCACCTCTCTGTCGCTGCACAATCTCCGTAGCCATGCCTGCAGCATGTAAGTCTGCTCTAAACTCCTCTAACCGTTCCCCCTCCCTTCTCTGCTCCCTCCTCAGATGCCACAACTTGCTCAGATCCTTGCTCTGATACTCCCTAGCCGCTTTCTGCGCCTTTACCTCCTCTTCCTGAATCATCATTACCATGTTTTCTGGCTCCCCCTCACCCCATCCTTTGCATGAGGCTAGGTGAGCTTTTACACCCTCTAGTCTCTCCTCATAGTTCTCCTTTTTCTTTTTATGACCTGGTTGTCCAGACAGAGTCTGTTCAACTACTCGCTTCCAATATTCCTCCCAGTCACACCCTATAGCAGCCATGGTTACTCGCTGTAACGTACTATTCACAACCTTTCCTTTTATTTATTTACACACACTTATAGCCTGATCAGTGGATCGTGTCCCTATTGGCTATCTCTTCACACAACCTTCTACTCTACCTTGATAGAGCGGTGTGAAAACATAAGCCAATAGTTTTACTGATCAAACACCAAGTGTCACAGCCCTGTTATTTATGTACCCCCAGGTAAGAGAAGACCAGTGGTGAGTTTAAACTCAAGGCTTTTCTGTGATGTCTGCAACAAGCTTCTACTGACAGTGATTCACTGTCAGCGGCTACAGACTGGGTGTATCCACCACCACAGAAACCTTCTCACACTTTATCTGTCTGTGTTCTCTGTTACCTTCGAAACCTCCCACACAACAGTCCCTTATATTACAATATTATACAGTGATCACAATACAGCATTACACACAGCATTACATTACTCTCTATTACTCTCTTTTATTCTCTTTTTATTGGTTCCCTGAACCCGGTTCCCTGAACCGTCAGCTCCCAGAGCTAAAAGGTGGCTTTCTAGGCTCACCTAGGGGCTATCCCCCTGTGGCGCTTTTGCCTATGTCCAATGTATATTCGAGGGTCTTTCTAGCCTCCGGCCTTTCTGCGTTCCCGGAACGTCTTAATGAGCACCGTTAATGCGCCGAGGACCTTTCTGGATTTAGGATCCAAAAACTCCTCCCCTGGCTCCCGGAGCCATTACCTAGAGAGTTTAACCGGTCCCGGACCGGCGGTTAACCTTTATTAAAATCCTCAGTTCATCTGCTTAATCAAATTAAACTAGCCTCTAGACAACATGCCGACTTTCTCCACCAAATTTAGAATCTATGGCCGAATCACAGTCTTTACTTTCTAGAAAGAATAGGTGACTGCTTACCTTTCAGATGGTGGGCCCGGTGGAGACTGTCAGACGTGCCAGGAGGCGCCCAGGTGACTCCGCGTGGTCACCGGTCCAACCTCCGCTGCTCCTTCAATCTGTCCTCCCTTGTCAGAATCACGTCGGGGTCACCAAGTTTCTCTGTAGGAATTTTTGTTCACAAGTTAGTCAATCAGAAGGACCTCACAGAGTCTATATTGCGTTGTTCAGATTCTGCAGGAGGATCACGGAGACAGCGAAGCCGTTGGTTCTTTAGTGCGCCATTGCTGCTGGCATTTATTGCAGATGAACATCAGATGATACAGACGTCTGGAGAAATTCACTTATCTAGCTAAGAGCTGCTGTGTGCAACACAGTGCTCAGGTGCCAGAGGCATGAAGTTCTGGCGTTTAAACTATCTGCTCCAGAATATATATGTTACAAAGCAGGCAGGGCTTATGTGTATTTGCTTGTGCATGCAAGTGTGTATTTTTGAGATGCTGCTCCTCCTCCGGCTGGTTCATCTTCTTGTCTCCAAGATGATGAACGCAGGAAATGCCCCGCGAGTTGGGCCTTTTCCGACTCGCTGGCTTCATCCCCTGGTCCTGCAAGAAAACACTCCTGCTCGTCTACCATACATCATGTGTCCTCCCCTGTTCTGCTCAAGCTGGTGTCCCTCAAATTTACATCAAAGAAAACACTAATGAGCATCCACCATACTTTATGTGTTTCCCCCCCCCCCTCTTGTTGGTTCAGACTGGTGTCTCTCGAACTTATCATTTACTGAATGCAGGTGTGTGTGTGTGTAAGCTGCTGCTGTTTTTGTTCCTCTAATGCGGTTAAATACGTCCAAGGAAAGTGTATAAGTTCCTGAACTTCCTCTATCCAACTGCGTCTGTGCTCTCCTGGCCTTTCATTCACTGATGGTAACTTTCTATTACTCCGCCGTTGTCTGAGGATGATAGAATAGATTAATATCACACACATTACATGATTGTAGTGAATCACACTACATGATTATAATGAATCACATTATATGATTATAAAACACATTCCTAATTAGGCAAAACATACATGATTATGAAAGGCATCTATGATTCTGAGATATGCCACTTATGAAACATACAATTTCCGGATGTCATCATTCCTTCTAGACATTTTTATGTCTACATAAGGAAAAGGATTTTAACGTAGTTCGTACCTTCCTTTGCCTGAAAATCATGTCCCCTCTAAGATTGTGTCTCTCTCTGTCTAGGAAAAGATTGTGCAGGTTCTGGGGGAGAGTCCTGTTAGAAGCTTTGTACATCATTTGTGCTGTGCGATAGTTTATTAAATCATATAGTGTGAGTATTTTCGATTCGATAAATAACTGATTTGTGTGTGCCCTGTAGTTGGCATAGTGTAAGATTCTCAGAAATCTTCTTGTCATTTTTTTCCCAGTAGCATACAGGTGGTACTTTCTTCTTGAGCCTGAGCTTTGAGTACAGTGTCAGTTTACTTTTACTTTGATTTGTAAAGTGTCAGTGACGCTCCTTCGTCCCCCAGCAACTACGATCTAGGAGCTCTTGAACAAAGAAAAAGATGTCAGTGTTGAGAGATGGCCTCCTGTCTGCTGTCTGTGTAGACGTGGAAGATAAGAACTCTTTAATTACATTGCAGACAATGTAGGTCAAGGTCTATGTGTTTCCTCCCAGGACAACCCTGTCTCCTACAGAATTACTTTCCCAGACATCTAAACAACACTCTCAATAATGTTACAATGGAAACATATTTCCCTCCCAAACTACTAATGCAGTTTACAACGGCTTGAAACAAGTGGTTAATGTTGTTAAAACAAAACAACCATAGTATTATAAAACTTATTGGTTAATGTTTAGGCAGCAAAAGTATTTGGTTCAAATGGAACACGGACAGCCTGTGTTTGTGTTTTGACCTGTCCACCACACGGACCTCCTCCCCACGCAGGCTTCCACGGACTCATTTGAAATTTATTTGTGAAAGCAAACCTAATCCATGAGAAAACATGTTTTCCTTTAAAACGTAAATTGCAATGCAGTCTTTGTTGTGTGGGAGCGTGATTTTAAGGAGACAGGGCGGGCCAGGATCATTCTGCCGTAATATAGAAAAAACATTATTTTCTTTCAAAGTGCTACAATTTAAGGTAAAGATATGTCTCACATTGTTTCCTGGAATTGAATTCTTATGCGGCCATTCTTTCAAGGAACTAACAGATAATTTTGCCACTATAATGGTGTTTGCTTTTCAGAGCCACCTGCTCCTAAAATCAAGCTCTTGTCATTAATGACTGCTTACATACCTCTGCAGTAACTGCCCCCCACAAACAAGCCTCTCACCCATAGTTGTCCACAGAACAAATGCTCCAGAGTGTTGTCAACAAAACAAGCACCCCACTGGAGTGGAGGTTACAGCCGACAAGTGCCTCTCAGCGGTGGCTGTGGAAAAATCAAGGATGTGTCTGTTTATCAAAGGAGCGGGCCTACGCACTGCAGATACAAAATAAATAAATAAACAAGTGCCTCTCAGCGGCGTGTGTTCATAAATCAAGCATCCCTCACCAGTGATTGTGAGCAACAATCACCCCTTAGCTGTCCCCGTCTAAAAATTAGGAGCCTCTCCAAGGCTGTGCTGTAAGAAAACAAGTGCACTTCTGTGGCCCCTTTTTTCTACCGATTCTATACATCAAGCACTCCCTCGGCTCTACCTGGTCAAAGATCACCATGATATATCACTTTAATTGTGTAGTTTCATTTTTCTTTTTTTGTTATTTTGTTGTGTTGTTATTGCACTCACACGTCAGGAGGAACTCATACACAATAAGCCTTCAACACTGACTCCTGGGATCCCCAGTTTTCTTTCTCCACAGAATAAAACATTACCTGGTTCTGTTTGGTCTGGTGAATAAATCTGGTTTACATCTAAAATAAAAAAAGAGGAGATGGATAATTTTCAGGGACTGACTACAGGGATGACTACTTTCATTGAGATCTGTACTTGCCTGATACTTTGGAGGGGATTTTGCTATGATCAGGCTTTCATTCATGATGGATTAAACAAACCAACTGTAACATTAAAATGCTGCTTAAAACCAGACAGAATTATTTCAAACTCAGAACTAGCACTCTGAAAGAAGACGTTCTGCCTAATGGATACTGTTTATTATACTTAATACATTTGGCTTCGGGCTGCCCGGGTTCCTTCTGTGTGGAGTTTGCATGTTCTCCCTGTGTTAGCATGGGTTCTCTGGCCTCCTCCCACAGTCCAATGCAGGATGGGGATAGGTTAATTGATGACTCTAAATTTCCCGTAGGTGTGAATGTGAGAGTGAATGGTTATTTGTCTCTACATGTCGGCCCTGCGATGGACTGGCGTCCTGTCCTGTACCCTGCCTTAGCCCAATGTCCCCCCCGCCACCCTGACTAGAAGGAAAAAGCCGTAGACGATGGATGGATAGACATTTGGCTTATATACTCAATTACTTCTATTGAATTCATTTTTAATACAGTCATGGATTTGGAACCGATTTGAATACTTGTTTTCACCACTGTCATTTATTGCTCCTTCTAACCCAAACGCCCCAACAGTGGTTGTGAACAAATGTTTTTCAGCTGTACCCATAAGAAAACAAGCACTCCCCGTCTGAGTGCTTTGCAAGACAGGTGTTCAACAGTGGCGCCCATCAACAAAACCAGCACCCCTCTGCTGTTGAGGTCATAGATGAGAAATGCCCCTCAGGTGTGGTTTTCTGACAATCAAGCGCTCCTCAGTAGATGGCCGGCTACTGTCTGTGTCTGTAATTGCTTTGAGCCGTCAACTCAGTGGTAAACCGAAAGGACCCAATTAAATCCCATCCGACGGTTGTCTGTGAGCGGGCGAGAGAGCAAGAGAATGTGTGTGTGAGAGAGAGAGAGAGCCAAAGCATGGTGGAGCTTTTATATTGCTCCCAGCAGACTGTAAGCAGATTTGTTGTGGTGTCTTGTCACCATCTGAGGCCCTTGGCGTTTGTATGTATGGACGTGTGTGTGTGTGTGTGTGTGTGGGGGGGGAGCGAGAAGGAGAGAGAGAGAGAGAGAGAGAGAGAGGTAATAAGTGTTTTTACCCCCAACCTTGGCAGCAGCAGAACAGCAGTGCTTTCTGTCTCTCTTTTTCTCCATCACCTGCTTCCTGTTTCCTTTTGCTATTTCAGTTAAACATTGTTTTTATCGACATGCTATCTGGATAAGGAGATGTTCATGCAGTCATAAATGCATGCACGATTCATAGCAATCGGAATGCTTTTGGTCTTGCTCATTTAAAGCAGGTGTTCGGCAATCTGCAGCGTGGCCGCATTATAAAGAACATCTCCACAGATGATATTGGGATATCAAAGGTTCACGTACTGATTGGATGGTAATACCAGGGATAAATGTGTACCAAATATACTGCCTTTCACATGATTGAAGCAACAAGCAGCAAAAACTGGCAGAAATTAAAAAAATGAAATTGATCTGATATATGTATAAACATTGACCCAGTTCCAGTGGTGGAAACAATGGACTACATTTACTCAGGTACTAAAATCACAAATGTTATGCCTTCTCATACATCCACACCACAACAATTCACAGGGGAATATTATAGATTGAGGATTTCATCTTTATGTTCATGCCTAGAAAAAGTACATGAAATGTACATAATGCACAGGTACTCAAACGTATTTAGAAAAATCTATAGAGAACCTATGCTTGATGTTTCAATAGCCCAACCCCGTGTGGAAACTCCATTACTTCTGCTAGAGATCGGCTCTCACACTTATTAGAAAAACTTGGCAGATTCACTCTGGATCCACACTGACTGTCGTCCCAATAATGACAGGAATAGGGCACCTGAAAGTACAATTCATACAGGGCTCTTCCATCCAGCTACCACCTTTAAATACAGGCTGACTATGCTGGACCTCTGATTTCTGTCACTAGAAAAACTGTTTGAATGTTTCTGTTAACCACGAGATATGTTGAATATCAACGTTTCTGAATCAAGACCGATATGTTTTATATGAGCCTCAAATCACACTGGCAGAAACACATAATGCATGTGATCAACATTATAACATTGATTGTTTAGGTTTTGCAACAAACCTACTTGGTTCAGTTTAGAAAAATGTTCACGGTTTGTGTTTAAATAATCATGTAATAATGCAACATAACAACTGTATTAATGTAACTCGTTTAAATACATAACTGGCCTTAGCAGATGTTTTACATAATGTGTAGCAATCAAAGTCATGTTTAGTTTTGGTTTCACACAGGACAAGAACAGCTATCTCCTGGGTGAAAGTCCTGTGTTTGTTTGACCCATCCACCACACTCAAAATACCATGCAAATTTAATTAAATAAGCTACATCATTTGCTCTGACACAATGTAAAAATGTCCACATTCAACATATGATTGGTTGCAGAAAACAATGCCATATGATAAATATTGTATAAACAATTGGTAAAATTTCAGAAAAACAAAAGTACTCGGTTAAGGTTCGAGAAAAACCCCTGGTTGGAGTTCAAATAATAATGTACAACTGTCCTAATGTATCTAGCCTATTTTTCTGAATTTGAAAAAAAAAAGTAAACTATAAAGCTGTGAAACCAGCTTCTGCAGACATACTGTTTACTTATTTTCAATTTCAGTTCAAGTGGGACTCAATTCAAATCTAGCTGGTCTGTTATCTATCCCAATTACAAGGAGCAGCAGAAGACACTTGCATATGAATGCAATCACAGTCTCTCCAATTGGTGTTTTCTTTCCGACCTTTGCATGTATTGTGGACTTCATCTCTTTACCCTCTTTTAATCTCCATCAGACAAAATCTCTCTTAGATAAGAAACAAGATCAATTGAACGACAACTGCAGTTATTATTTCCATATTGCCTTTGCTAAATAAGAAATAAAAAAAAACAAAAGTTGGGCTTCAGTCTCTCGTGAATGAACCCTGCATTCACCGACCCTGTTCTTCTCTCTGGCATCATTTGATAGACTGTAGTCCCTTTTACACTGCCTTTTCATTGCATCGTCAGTCTAAACGCTCGCCGAGCTGGAAAGCCGTAACAGAATATTATTAGTGATGTGGTGAAGACGTGTAACCAGGGCGACAAACCGCCTATGGCTTGAACGCGCTCAAAGCATGGATCCGATAAAACGTGGTAGTTGCTCATACGAGGCCGCCATTATACGCATCAACATGTTTATGATGCACAAATGGTGGAATTGGTCGAGAACATAGGAGTTGATACTTAAGTGCTGTGTATGATCTTTGTCTGTAGGAGAAGTCTGCTGTGTGCCACTGCCCTGGAACGTCTGAGGACCCGCTTTGTGTATGACCCTTGCCTGCCCGACTACCAGCCCCCCCCCCCCCCCCCCCCACCGACCCCGCCTGCCTTGCCCTGATCTACCTGAGAATCCGCCTCGGTGTGCTAGACCCTGCTTCTGGACAACGACGATTCTATTGGATTACGGACTTAACACTGCTGCTAACCTGCACCTCTCACGCCCACAAACTTTTGCATTTCATTTGGTTTTGTTGTGGACAGTGCATTTATTATTTTCAGTCTGGTGACCACTCTAACCACTTTAGAGTGCATCACAATGTCTAAAAGGGGCTAATGATAATCATGGCTGAGTTTAAGGGGTGAGTGTTCATTCTAGCTGTGTGAATGGGGGTCAAATCTGGCTTAAAGAACAGGAGAGAAATGTACACATACAAGCATTCATACCGACATGATCAGATACTGACTTAACCATAACCATACATTCACACGACCTGTCTGTAGACACAAACACACAGGTCAACTCCTGTTGAATCAAATCCCCCAATTTCTAAGTGTGAAAGATCAAACTTAAATCCAATGTTTAAAACTTTTCAAATGGTACATTGATTCGTCAGGTCCCATCCTTCACACAAAAGAAACCCTTGCCGGTAAAAGTAGCTTTTATAGTGTTGCAAACCAGTATTGGTGCCAGAAAAGAAATACGAATGATGACAGAGAAGGGGAAAGAGAACAGAAATGTGAGCGTAGGCCACAAACAAGTTGAAGAGTCCTCAAAGAAACCGAGGAAAAGGTGAAAAGGAGAAAACAACAAAGAAATTACTGAACAAATAGATTTAACCAGAAACAGACATGCAGACTAGAAAGAAATCAAACAAGCAAGGACACAAATAAACAAAAGCAGACTGAGGACAGCATCACCGCCTCCCCTGCAGAAATAGTCCCCCCGCCCCCATACACACAAACACACACATATCTTAACACAGCCTTGTTTCAGCTCAGTAAATAAACTATCCATCATCGTTACCCATCTGGCATCTCAGCCTATCAGAAGCCTGGGAGAGCTGTTACCGGGTGGCGTAGGATATGGCGGCTTGCCGGTAAGGGCCAATTGATTACTGCTTCAAACAAGGCCGTACATGTGTATTATGCTAGTTGAGCAAGCAAGCTGTGGCTGCGTTGATGCTCAAAAAGGGGAAAACACCATCTGAAACGGACGTGAATAATTAAGCCCCAAACTTTTGTATTCAAGGTTGGATTGATTCCATTTCCCCAGAGTTGAAAAGGAGATGTTAGCATGTTAGTGAGGCAGATTCGAGTGTGTGTTTGTGTGTCGTTTAATTCCCCCAAGCCCATGCCTGCTGCAAAGAAGGAAGATTGAGTGTGTATTTATAAGTGAATGGTATACATATTGTAAACTGCAGCTGCCAGTTTTCTTTTTTTAACCATAAAAACATTTTTTTTTCCCCAATACTGTGGTATTCACATTGGTTTTTCCAGATACCACAACAGCTTTTAGAGTCCACATTGTATTCTGTATTGATTTTGGCCGTTGTGCAAATCTCCTCCCCGGCTGAGATCCATCTTATTCTCTGTTAACATATCTCTGTGTGAGTGAGTTAATTCTCCAAGCCGCCGGCGCTGTTAAGGGAAAACAAGATTGATAACTTCTGTTCGTCAGAGAGAAAGAGAGAGTTAGAGAGATATGTGGCTACATTGATGCCATCATACATGGTCATCATGGTGCAATGTGTGGTACATTAGAGAGACTGTATGCTGATTTCACATATCATCCAGTGCTTGTTGTGAGAAGGTAGTATTTTGTGTTATTTTGTTGGATGCCCAAGGATAAACCGGAGAACTCTTCAGTTCACAGATGTATTTATTCAGGTCACAGGTAAAGTATGGCAGTGCTGGGTTGGAATGTTAGAGCTCCCGCAGGATCTCAGTAAGAGCAAGCACCGTTTCCGGGTGCTGGTTGTGGTGGAAATCAGTTTATGATCACCTGATGAGAAATAAGAATACAACTCCTAACAGAGCTTTGAGTAATTTATTCTATAAAGAGTCCAAAAACAGGCTAGCAGTCGCTACAGACAGACTGTAATCAGACAAAGTCTAATAAGTCAAAGCCCTCGCAAACAGGGTGTCCAAGCGGACCACATCACCATCATACAGCTTCAGGGCATACTATCTGGCCAGATAGGGGCAGACTCCTTAAGAGTCTGACCAATTTTTCAGTCTTGAGAAGGGCTTTTTATACAGTTGTTTGTGATGTCATCAGAGAAGCATTGTTCCATTGTTTGTGTAGACGGAGAACTTTGTCCATGGATATGGTTTTTGAACCACTCATCAGTGTCCATAGATCCATATGAATGAGATGCATTTTACAACTCATGAAACACATGACATGACACCAGCGCAGAATACAGGTAACCTCATGACACATGGAATAGTACGAGTTAAAACTACTCAAACTACTAATTATACGACAATTAAATCCACTAAATGAAACATTCCCATCACATTGGTCACATTTTATCTTCTTGGGCTGGCTCTGCCCCGTACAGAGGTTGAACTTACACACAACCGAGTCTCACTGGCCAGTTATCTCTGACGTGAACGTATCGTGTATCTATTCTAGCAAACCTAACTGCCAGAACAAAGAGGGCCTTGAAGATTCAACGGGTTCCTGGTTAACTGTCATACTGCTCTAATGAGCACAACCACTGAGTTCAGTGAAAAAGTACATATCTAAAGTGAACAAAGTAAAAGCCAGTTCTAACAGTAGAGAGGAGAAAGGAGAAGTGCCGTGTGACTTTGCAGTGGGTTTTTGATAGCATTTGCTCCACTCTCATGTTATTTTTTTTTTATCCACATCCCGAAAATATTCAAACTAATAAAAAAAAACATTTTGCTATTGCTTGTGAATTTTGATAAGGAAACCAGAACGTTGATCTAGAGCAGCATGTGGTATAGGGAAGAACATAAAAAAAAAAAGCAGTCTGACGTGGTCCCATGGTGGAGTTGACTACAACAGACTGGGAAACTGTCACTCTGGCAGACATTTACAAATGCATCTTGGCGAAGCAATGAAAGCCGTTTCACTAAAGGGCTCAGAATTGTGAAGCCATCTGAAGGAAATGTATTCATACTGTAGGTAACACACACAACCAAGCATTCAGGGTTCAAATCAATGATCATTGGCTTTTATATTCCTGCTGGCAGTCCAGACTTGATGATGTATGAGGAGGTGATCATTTCAACACGTAGGATCATTCATTAACAACTCAATTCAGATTCTAGAGGCGACATGACGGCACATTCTCCTCCAAGAATCGCCACATTATCGTGGGGGAAGGGTTTGTGTGCCCTGAGCTGGGGGTGATCGCTAATGGTACAAACCTGTCTCCTTCAAAGTTCCCATACAACTAAAATGAAGTCTCAATTTAATTTGGAAGGAAACAGATTCCAGTTACAATTTTAAATGTTCGAAACACATAGTCAACGTGAGAAAAAAGTGCTGCAAAACTACTTAGTTTGGTTTAGTAAAACAATGTGATTGTGACTTAAAATGACGATGAAATTGAAACAAAAATGCAATAAAAGTACTTTGTTCATACAGGACGACCAGCTCCTGAACCTTCTCCTTACTAGGATTTGGGATATGTCAAAAGCAAACGTCATCCACTTTGAAACATAATTCACAGTGCAGTTTTGTTATGATGGAATGGAACAGACAAGGCTGAATGGAGGGGTATCCCAAGGGAAACTGGTCCCAGGAGTCAAGAAGGAGGAGACAGACCTGGGAGGGGGCTCACCAGTGAGTGTCTGGTGGCAGTCTTGACCCGTGAGACTGGTCATGCATCACTGGAGGCACCCGGAATTAAATTAAGGAGAAACTAGATAACAGAATGGATAGTGAGTCAGAAGACAAACCACATGTATTTACATTTAACTCTTCCATTTGACAAGTGTGAGTTGAAATGCTGAAATTTGAAGTTTCATCATTCATCACAATTTTTTGGCGGTTTTGTAATACCAGCTTTATTTACCTTGCTGATTTTCTCCCTAAAACAAGGGCCCCCACAGCGCATGGGCAAACATCACTGTACCTTTTACGGTCCCTCTCCACCCTCTATTCATCTACTCCTTTCACTCATGCTGTGCGCCCCTCTCTCCCTCAGCTACCATGCGTCGGGAACTGAAACGTTATGAATCATATTCAACAAGTTCCCATAAGAGACTGTGAGCGATGGTGTGAAGTCAATCTATATTCATCTTCGGGCCTGCTGGAGGCATCCAGCTCGGCTTCACAAAGACACAACATGACATTGTTTTTCATAGCAGGGTGCTAGAAAAGGGAGAGATCATCTGGACATCCCTCAATAAATTCAAACCCAGAAGAGGCTGACGTGAAGCCGTCAGTATCCTGAAAGTGTTAACAGTTAAACAGTTAAATCAAAATCATAGAATCTGAGATCTTAATGAGTATCGTAGTGTGGATTGTACTCAGATGTTTGCAAAAGTAATAATACTACAGTGTAGTACTTGACAGTTAAAGCATTCACTTAAAGGACCATTCTTTTGTAGCATCTAGATGTGAGGGTGCAGATTGCAACCAACTTAATACCTCTCAGCTCTTCTCTCAAGAGCCAGTGTTTTTCCATTCTGGCCTTTTGTAACAGGGCAGAAACATGGTGGACTAAGATAACAAAAACACATGGATTCTTACTTTCAGGTGATTACATTTCAAGTGGATGTAGTCATCATGATGCCACCCATTGGTTTGTGGAGTACAGCTTCTAAACCTCAAATTAGGCATGTGGTAGTGACAGTAGTGACATGTCAATCACAAGGCAGCCATGCCCTAAATGATAGTGCTTTATGGTCTATTTGACTCTGAATGGAAGCGTAATTATTAAATGAACATCATGCTGTGTTAGGGAAGACTTAAAACTAGAGACGGAGAACATGTCCCCCTCTTCTGCGCCGTTAGCTCCTTTAAGAGACTAACCTAAGATTATCTTGTTTGGAGAAGCTTTGTGCACGCTCCCACAGCGTGCATTAAGACCAACTACAAGCTCAGGGATTTCTGTTGCAGTACCTCTCATTAGCGAAGGGCCAGTTTTGTGTTCTCCATGCACATTGTGCAAAATGAGAAGAGCCCACCCGTAGGCAAGATGCCTTTTTGCTTCCATCATTTTCGTCTGTCCTGTGATGATTTACCAGACTGCTGATAATTCAGCCTGCTGAGCTCTCGTCTGGAAACAGTACTGTATCTCTGTGATGCTTGTAAATCACAGCTGTGTGAATATTTTATGTCTGATCATCTTCTGGACCGGAATTACCCAGACTGAAATAGGAAATATGTGCAGAGAAAGAGATAAAACAAAAAGGGAAAGCCATAGTTATGGAAGTCACAGTACAACAGGTGGCACACAGACATAAACCATGCCATCTGTATGAATGAGTTTTTCTCCTCGGGAATTGACTTTTCCATGCATTCCCACCCGACTCATAGACTTTACGCTAGGATGATGTCATACAGGTAAAACTCACTCTTATATAGTCTGGGGAAGTTTAAAAAATACAAAGAGTAATACATTACCTTGTCTGCAGATCAGTGTATCCTGTCACATTAATTAGCCTCTTTCACAATGTTCACCTACGTAGAAAATGCTTCATGATCTTTTTTGTTGCAATGTCATGAGTGGCCACTGGGGCTTCTTGGCTGTGTGGCTGATCTGAAATAAGCGGGTGTCTGCAGTGCTCACAACAGATACCTGCGTGAGTGAAGAATGGTCATGATCGTATTTTAGTTTCAGAAGTTTAATTTAAGTGTCGCAGCCACAAAATAGGCACGACCAACATGACCCGGCACAAATGCAGCACTGCTAAGCCCTCCCAGCCTAATAAAAAAATGTATTTACAGTGAAACAACTAGGCCTCTAGCAAGCAAGTGTGTGCTTGTTAGGCTTGTTAGGCTTCCCAACACAGAGGGAAGCTAGACAATAAGGAATACGTGAAATCATGAGAGTGGATGAGGGATATGAGTGACAGTGATGATTAGAAAAGAAACAAATACTGGACATACAGGAGGAAAGAAAAACCTCGGCTGTTCACTCTCTATCTCACTATCTATCACTCACTATCTAACTACAGGAGTCTTTTCTTCAGAAACTGAGATTTTAAATTGTGTTTTTAAAACAAATTGCCATCAGATGAACCATTTCCCATGCACAGTTTTGTTCTCTGCTTCTTTGAATTTCAGGGACAAAAGCAACAGCGAGATCGGCCTCACATTTGAGAAAAGCCACATCAAAGGATTCACAGCTTGGCTCATTTTGCCAGAAATTTGCATTCCACACGTAATTCCAAGACAACAGCCAAATACTCGACAAATGTGGGGCTAAATGTGTGATCTTTGCATTTAACTGAAGACAAATAAAAAGAGTCTGAGATGATGAGAGCAGGAACAGTATGTGTGTTTGTGTGGTGTGCTTGGCAACCCGTTTCTCTTTCTGGTTAATATGGTCTCACTCAAACGTATTATGTCTTTATCAAGGTCGATTCTGGATTCTGAAGTGAATTATTTGTCTACATCCAGGCTTTCCTTTGCAGGGATGTTGTTAAACTGTGACCATTACCATATGCTGGGAGAAGAAACACATGGCAGGCAACACTCATAATATCAACAATAAGAACTGGAGGGAATGCATGTGAATGTGAAATAATTTGCTAAAAAATGCTGGAATTTGGAATGAATGTAATTCCACTGCATCGCTGAGACACCTTGGAAGCTAAAATGTCGTGTTTAAGTACATCACCCAAAGAAGCTAGAAAAGCTTAAATCTAAGCTGAAATATACTGCCGATACTGAGAATAAAATGCTGAAAGAAGAAATGCTTTGTATTGAGATCAAACAGATGACATGCATCACTATACACTACACAGCAAGATCTGAGAAAACCCTGCTCTTGTATCAATATGAATATTAATGATGTGATAAACAACAAACAACAATACAATCTGGTGTTTAATTTAAACAGACATCATTATGAAAACTCATCACAGGTTTAAAAACAGAAGGAAGGACTAAGGTGCTTCCGATCAACAGGTTTGGGTGCATTAATTCAGTTTTAGGTTGTATTTGCAAAACAATATGCAACTCCACCTCAGGCAACAGCACCTGGAAAGCTTCACAATGATGTTATCTAAAGTAATAACGTGCAGAGAAACTTTGAATCTGGGATTGGTTTCCCATGGATACAAACACAAAACAACCTATCTTTCTTTCACTGACCTCCCGATATTGGAGCTGTTCATGTTGTTTGGTGTAAGGATTTGTCCACAGTGATGTCACCACCCTGGAGGTCATGGGTAAAATAGAGGGAGGAAGTTATAAATCGAGACTTGAGGGAGAGATGGAGGTCCAAGGTTAAAGTTAAGCAAGAGATTTTCCTCTGGTTCTATTTCTAAAATGGACTTTAGAGCCCACAGCAGCATGTGGATTTATTTGCTCCAACTTAAGGAGGACATTTTTGTTGAATTTTTTCTCCATTTGAAGTCACACAGATAATTTACAACTGAACCGTGTCCTGCAACTCTGACATGGATGTTATGCTATTCATCCCGTGTGTTTGCACGTTAATTAACAGCATATCTCCAAAATCTCTACCGATTACAGCGTAAATGATACAGGAAGTAATGATTTTGAGACAGTTATGTTATGATTTCCAGTGCAAGGCAAGGAAGGATTAACATTTTTACATTTTTATTAATTGCTACACTTATTTTAATGAATAAAAACAGGAATATGTAGGCAACACAAACTCAAGAGAGCTTTGACGTATATACATGGTAACTTGATTCCTGGAAAGAGTTTTGATAACCTTATCATGTAATGCATTGTAAAACCATCCAACTCTGCAAGAGGCAGCTATGGAGCAACAACTCTAATTCTAAGCACCACCATCTTCTGTTATATCAGCAAAATTTCCGCATCAAAAAATTAATACTTAGTTGTTAATTGGGCGTGTACTTTTATTTAATTATTTAAATCTGCGACTTATTTGGTGTAAAGCTAAATTAATTTTTAGTTAAAAATCTGGAAGTTATTCCACTGCTTACACTCAACCTTTGTCTCACCTTCCACTTGAAGTGCCATTGAAAAGGAGTTTTAGCTTTAGCTTCTGTCATGGTTTCAAATATTTGATGACTCATCCTGCACTCAGGAGCGTTTACAAAAAAATCCAATCAAATGACACGTTGGATGACCAGCAGGCCACGCCGGTCATATAAAACTGCACAACTGAAGCAGCAAAAGACACTGTAACTTCCATTTCACCAGAACTTTAAGCTTCCACTCCGTCTTCTTCAGTGTGTCCTGGAGGTGAATGTCTCTCTCGCAGGGTAGAAGAGTGATCAAACCTACTAAACCGCAGTCAAGAGGATGGATGCTCAAACCACTTTCACTCCTCCTCTTCATGTCGGTGATAAAGAGACCGGTGGACATTGTGGCGGCTCATTGGACTCTGTGTACAGTGACGCGGTGATATTGAAGGTTCAAGTGAAGCTCATAACATTTTCAGCGCATCATTTCCCCCTGTCTCATCTTCCATGCTGCTCTCTGGTGGAGCAGAAACTGCCATGAGTGAGCGCTTCGGAGAAATAAATGATGTACTCGCCAATGCGGTTCTTAAGTTACATAAATGTAAAGAGGCGCTTTAAGGATGTTTAAAATATATTTTGCAGCGTTCACAGACATCTTGGACTTGGATGGAGAAAAATGGAAATGAATGGAAAGTACAATGTCCAGTTTTCCCACAATGACATTTACAAGTTGCATTTATCTACTACATTTACATTTACATTTACATTTAGGTCATTTGGCAGACGCTTTTGTCCAAAGCGACTTACAATAAGTACATTTGTCAAAAGAAGGAAACAAAGAAACCACGACGTATCATTGCCGATGCAGTAAGAGCCAAAAATAGAACAAGTGTTAGGTCCTCATCTGAGTAAAGTAGTACTTCAAGAGCAACAGTGCTAAGATCAGAGTGCTATAGGTAAGGTTTTTTTTTACTTTTATCTACTAAGATGAATGCTGGGCTTATAATCTTTCTATACCTCCTACTGATCCTGTCTTTTACCTCTATCGATATAAATCGCCTCTCCAGGTAAGGACAAAATGTTTCTTAACACAAAACATATTAGAGAAAAAATTGTTTTGCAAACATTTTAGACTATAATTGAGAACTTACACTAGCATCAGCCACCTCTTCTACATGCTTGGCACATGGGATAAGTTTCAGTTGGTTCCAGTCGGCATCCTCACCACCTGATGATTCCAAATTCTACACAATAGTCCCTAAAATGAATGTCTTTATATGATCCAGGTTTTCGCAGGTCTAACACTAAATTAAGTATTTAAAATCAGCTCCATCTGGATCAGCTACAAAACTGCTGCACTTCAACCTCCAAGTCACATCTCAGTCTCGTCAAACTCCTCTTTTGAGTTTTGAGTGTTTCCATTGAGCTGTGTATTAAAATTCAGGCCGCAGCAAATTATTATGCTTTTTTAAAACATAATCATTACTTCTACTAACCCATCCAATTGGCCCGTCCCTCATTTCCTCATGCCTTTCCTCATGTGCTTACCCTAAACTTTCATTTAAAATCAAGTCATGATTGAGCTTCAAACGACTAAAAACTGGAGTCTTAATTTATCCTTTCATCTGTTATTATCTGATCTAAACAGAAACAAACCCCCAACACGACCTATGGACATTAATCAACTCTCATGTCTCGCCTCTCTCCACGTCTCTCTCTCAAATTAAATAGTAAGACAATGTGATAGTTTACTTCTCTATGTCCTCGCTCTGTCTCTTTAAATTCAGCATGTGTTCAAAACCAGCTAAAATGTAGCTGCAAAGCATTCTTTCAGGTCTTTGTTTATCCTTTTATGAACAGTTTACAGATCTTAACTTGAATGTCTACTTTTCGCAGGCTACCTTCAACCAAAGGAATTAAATTGTTAGTTCAGGAACTCCAGATAAAAAGAGAGTAATCCAGGAAGTGATAAATCAGAGTTTTTTTTTATTTTATTTTTTTTATATCACAGCCACTTAAGATGATAAATAACAAAAATAACACAAACATTTGAATCCAAACAGCATTTCCTGCATCTTATCTACTTCACTCTCACTCATTCAATCTCATTCAAAGTTATGGATGGGATCCTTGTTTCTCATCTTGTTTTTGTAATAATACCTCCTCAATGATCTGACTATGGAAAAATCCTTTCTGATGGAACAGAATCTCCCCTTTATTAAGCCCCCCCAGTGGTACTCTGTCAAGCGGTCAGAGCTAGCATCGAGCCCCATCACAGAGCCAGGACTGTCATCGCTGGAGACTGGAGACAGCTGTTCATATCCCATGTGAAACAAATTGTCTTTATGTTCACAACCATTTAATTTCCCTTTCAATTTACAAATGAATTTGATCTAAAGCTAATCTAAGTGTTTTTGCTTGCATTAAGTCATGTGATTACTCTGACAGTGGTGGACTGTCGTAGTTTACCATGCTGGGATACCCAGTGCTTTAGAAAGATACGCCCAAAGGGGTCAATAAGGTCAAGCATCAATATCTGACATGTTGTGATGGCAGCGGTTGGGGAGCCCAAACTGTCACTAATGGCACTCCCGTAAATTAAAAATTAATTTCAGAGAGAAGCAAATGCATTTTAGGGATATGTCCAGCATGACAATCTGATTTGTGAAAACGATAAAGATAGAAGCTAAGGCCTACAGGTCACAGTGAAAAATGAACAACAACATCACCTGGCGATTGAGACAGAGGACAACGAAATTTAGGAACAACACTGTTCCTGTAAAGCCCGGTAGGTCTTTATATACTGGTACAATCATTAAAACAGACAAGCTAGCAGCATGTGTATTCAGTATAGCTTCAGTAGCTATCCAATGATGTGCTAATGTGTTCTGCTAAAATTACCTCCACAGTGTTTCACGTGGAAATGTATTGTACTGAAACATAACCTGAAACATAAACAACCTCTTTCGGTTTCACTATTAACCAACGTTTAAACACAGCTAGCTTCAAATCCACAGAACCCGCCTGGAAATGAGTCTGAGCAGCTGGTCTTAGTGAAGAGTCAAGTGCCTCATTGATAGAGTGGCGCATAGTTCTTCTTATACTTCTGACAGATTATTTTCTTTCCCACCATCAAATAAAAACTAAAAGTCTAATTTCCATCCTTGATCTTAAAATTCAGCTTGGTCCTTTTTTTTTTATTATCAATGTACTGGTGGTTGTTCTGGTTAGAGGAAACAGTGTTATCCTTCCACATCATTATTGCACATTAATTGACTCACCCTATCTTCTCCCCCCTTTTCGGTCTCCTATCTCAACTTGATTAATTCATGCCTACAATAATTTCCATCATTCCATTCTCTTTTTTTTTTATCATCTCCTGCTTGCATTCAGACAGGAAAGTGAGAAAAAAGTTCTCTCTTAACAGTACTTACATGATCATTTGAGCTTGGAAAAGTAATATAAACTGGTAGAAAGACACAAGAGCCTGACTGTGAAGTTTTGTCTGGCATCTTGGTTGACTTTTCCATCATGCATTTGAACACCGTCAAACCAGTCAGTGCCTTCTGTGGGGAATATGCATTTTAGGAAAACCTTACAAGGGTCTGAAAGCCATGTTACTCCTCCATGGACCTGTTTTTACCTTGTAAGACTGAAAAGGGTGAGAGGAAACTGGCTTTCACATCATCTCAGTTTCCCAGTCGAGTGGAAAACAGAAACTGAAGGGTAAAATAACAAAACATAAACCAGCTATCGAAACTGCTCTGAGCAGTGAATCCTAGGTTTGATTCCTCTACTTCCTCCCATTTTCTGCCTCTTACCCACCGTCCCTCTTAAATAAATGCCTGAAAATACCTAAAGAAAAATAACATCATCACATATGTATTTGTATAATAAGTACAGGCGAGTTAAAAAAAAAAAAAAAAAGCCATTTTAAGACAATGAGCCTCACAGGGGAAATAACTCATTATCAAAGGAGATTTTATGTGAAAATACGTGTCTTATCAAATTTAATGATGGCAGGGAAACAGAGGAATGTCCCATGGTCCCTCATTGACTTCCAGCAGATTTACTCTTCCTGCACAAATGGAAGACATTTTTACTGCCCATATATGTTCGCTGACATTTAATTTTCATTAAAAGCATACTGTGTCATAAATGTGGCAGTGTATTTTCATCAAATGTATAGTTACAGATGAAGACAAAGACTATGGGAAGACATTCAGTTGCATCAATGCCAATGGGATTTTAATTTAATGATGATATTGCCTCTGAAATTTACATGTTCTACTGGGCAAGGAGTCAAATATCCTCCATTTTCTCCTGAATGGTGATATCGTTGAGTTTACTTACAATGTATTCATATTGCTTCGCCTCTACATTAAATGAGACCAGATATGCATATACAGTAAGCTTTATTGAGGACCTATTCCTGATTCAATTTTGTTTATTATTTAATGCATTTTTACTGAAGCATAGGGCTTGGGTTTAAGAAACTAACTACAAAGTTTCTGAGGCGTCTACTTTTTTCAACATATTAAGACATTCTGTGTCTACAGCCACACTGCCATCTAAGAGAAGGAACGTTACCAAGCAAAAGCATAAAGGCTGAGAAGACGTGTGACCACGTCATTTTTTTGACCAATGTGTCTAATTACAGGGTGAGGAATCAATATATTTTTGAGGATTCAGATTTTAGTGGCCCCTTAAGGCTTGTAATGGAGAGCTGCACTCAGCCAACCAACATGTCCTCACTGAAGCAAGTTATGAGCTTTTGGCCAGAATCGATTAGAATGATGGAAACGGTGGATGAAATTGGTCCAGGTTGGAAAAAGGGCGAAAGTAAGCTCTGAAGAGAGAAATACAAATCTGTCTTCGTAAAGGCACAGAGTGACCTCCACAACCAGTGGAAACTCAGCTCACCAATACAGATTAATACTTTTTTTGTTTCTTTTTTTTACTGAAACTTATTTAAGACTCAAAGTGTTTCCTGTAGCCGGAGGGACCGGTGCAGCTTTACAGCGATGTTCCAACATACCGTTTTAGATGTCAGACTGACCCTTTATAGGCAACATCATTCTAACTCTTCTAATCAATGAGGTCAGGGTTGTTGAAGGCTGAGACCTATTTATGTCAGAGAGATGTACATCTGAGATTGGCAATTTATTTAATATTAATCATCACTCTAACCCGGGATGATTGTCTGATATTTCACAGGTTAAAACTCTTGTTGTTGTTGTCAGATAAAGATAATGACCAAGTGGCATTATTGCAAATCTGTAACTTCAATGTAACAATATCATCCAACAATTTTACCCTCACCTGGGAATCATCCAAAGATTTTTGACCTAGTGGATTATGGGACCAGATTTTACTCTCAATAGCATAAAACACCATCTGTACCTACGTTTGTGATGCTGTTGCTTCCCTCACGTCTGTTATCTATTCTCTTTCATTGTAACATGAATGAAACAAGGGATCACTATCAGATTCCTTATGGGTGGAATCACACCTGATCACCACCAAGTCAGTTCAAAGACTGTCAGCAAGCTTTTTTGTTGAACATCAGGTGGCTCATTATGCAAAATCTGCTACCACAAAAGGGTCAAAACTAATTTATGACAAATACCTTGACAAACTGTAATCACATTAGACCCGTTTTGTATCAGCCACTTAGGGGTCAGTGCCTCAAACAGATTTATGCAAAAATCAATGTGTTTATCAGCATAAATTTGGTAGCATTAGCTCTTGCATCTGATACCTTTGCACAAAGATACAAAAAGGGGAAGTATACAAGTACATCAGAGAAGAATTGGCTCTTTTTAGTATTTCTGTTTTGTTTTCTGTAATAGAACAATGAAAAAATAGAATAACAATGCCATGAAAACGCATACAAAACAGGAGAATAGGTGAAACGTGGGACACAAATCAGCAGGAGTGATGCAGAATGTCGAGGTAGTTACACAGTAACTTACACATTTATGTTCACATGATTGATATTGGATATGAAGAATCTATTTTAAGGTTTATAGCACACTCCAACATACAGATGCATACAGGATGGTATAAAACAAATTGACAAATTCTTTAAAGAAGAACTTGATTAAATGACAAATGATAAACATATTGAGATATTTCCATAGGAGTGTACTGCATCAAAATATAAGATATCATGGGATATCTTATATTATAACCACTGTCTTCCATTTTTCATGATTAGGTTAGGTACAAACCCCAAATTAACTGATGTGTTGTAATTTCATTGGAATAAACAGATCAAAATGATGCCAAAACAACTACACATGATGCAGATTTGTAAAAAGTCTTTGCATTGACTTTTTAAAAAAATCCTGCCTTGCAAAAAGTTCACTTTGTTTGGTGTGAACACAGATTTAGAGTGACCATTCAGACCAGCCGGATTCCCACAATGTCACGTGAGAATTGTGGGATCACATTTCAAATTAAAATCCATCTTGTGAAGCTTAAAGTAATGCATTTTTGGTCGGTAAGCCAGAGCACGGACCAACCATCATCCTGGAGCTACTGGCAGCTTAGGGTGAGGGTTAGGTGCGTGCAAGACGACACGGAGATACGACTGTTTGTTCCAAACAACATTGACAGCTCACGAAGAGGTAAGTGAAGAGTCTGCAATAGAATTACACCAGAAGTCCTGAGTCCTGACTAGTTTTGGTAAGCGTTTGATTGCCAGATGGTTCATCTGATCACCTGCAGGGAAGCCGTTCTGGAGGCTGGTGTAATAATGTGCAAACTGTTTTTATTCCAGAGGGGCTAATTAGTAAGTGTCGGTAAGATGAGAGGAACCAGTAATAGAGAGTGGGTCGTGCTGCAGAATATCTGCTGACTAGTGGACTAGCTTGACAATTAGGGATGACAGCTGGACAACTGAGCGAGCCATGTCAATAAGATGATCCTGCTTATAGACCAGATTAAGCTGCAGAGTATCTGCTCTCTGTTGTAAGAGTGGGAGTTAAAGGCATCTTAAAGGTACAGGCTAGAGAATGGTGTCACCTCACAGAGGACACCATAACATCATTGGGTTTCCATAGAATGCTATTCACAATATTCATAGAGATAAAAGTTTAGAAATTAAAAGATTTATTCCTACTCTCAGATTGTATCCAGCACATACAAGATATATATTTTACTTCTATGTTGTGGTAACAGACACTGTAGGAAGAAAATAACACACACAGAAAACTACAAATCTAAAGAATCTATCTGAATTTAAAATTCAATCATCTGAGGAAATGGAGCCTAACAAGTTAATGGGAAGAACCAAAGTTGGTAATTATGGGGGGAAATTATCTGATATGCCTCTCTAAGAGTCATATGAGGCATATGAGAGCGGGAATCCAAAATGATGGAATCTCCAAACGTATAATTCTTTCAATTAATCAAAAGACAGAAGAAAAAGGGCTGAAGGAGTTGAGACAGAATTTTTTAACATACAAATTTAAAGAAAATGGACAACATCTCGGTAATCTGTCAACATAATTGTCAGTAGGTGTTATTCATCACCATTTTACAATTAAAAGAAGTGTTTCCGCATAAAAGAGAGCTAAGAAGAAAGGATGAGTTTTCATGGACGTAATGGTGGTGTGTGTATGTGTGGATGAATATAAGTCAGAGCTCTGCAACAAATGGCTGTGGCCTTAATGGTAAGATACTGCGGTTATACCACTATTACCACTGTAACAAACCATCTCCACAAACACACTCCTTCTACACACATATAAGCTGACTTTTGTTTTGTATCATGGAAGACGCTTGCCATTATATTTAGCTCTTTTCTTGTGGTATTGGTTACTGTGGTCCTGATAGCATACAAAAAGAGCAATGAAGGCCAGTCACCTTTGGGATGATAAAGTCAAACAGAAAATATGTTTTTGGACAAATTTCAGACCTCTTCTGGAATAAGTATCAGAAATGCTTCCGATACAGCCGAAAAATGCATGAACCAACCAATTCTTACTCCTAAATCATTAAAAGCAGACGTTTGGTCAGAGTCCTTTGGCATCTGAAAATGACACACAGATGCTCCATTCAGTGGGTGTACACGAGGAACAACAAACGCCAATTTAAACCCTTCAGATAATTAGTGGATGGTGAGAGCATGGGACATAGTATAAAGTCAGTGAGAGTCTGCACTTTCTTTCTGGAGACCCGTGTGGAGCCAAGACTCCATGTTGACATTTTGTCACCTTTGTCATTAGTCACGTGAGACGCTAGTTGTGTGACTCGCTAGAAATAGAGCTTTTTTCCCCGAACAAAGTGGTTTTGTTGCTTAACATCCTGAGAAGATGGAAGATTATTTTGAATGGAGACCATGTATGTGACAAGCATATATTGACACACCATCCAGACACTAAAAGTAATGTGAGAGGTACCCAGTGTGTTAATTTCTCTCTGCGACTCTATAGAAATTTGGAAAAATGTTATACTTGAAAATCCCCACAGTAAAACAGCACCGTGTTTTTAATTTAATGTCACTGGACTCAATATCGTTCATTGATGTCAGGAAGGAAAAAATAGTATTGATCTTGGACCTCAATGCGACTCCTCCTTTTATTTATTTAAGGGACTATGGAAATAGTAGTTTAAAAGTCAAGGTCCACTTACAAGCTTTTTCCTGAGAATTCAGTCACAGATCATGGTCGTAATCCATGGATGGAATTTACTCAGTTGTCTTCATATGATTTGCGTATGGAAGTTCTGTTACACTTTAATATGCGGTAGGAAGTCGTTTATATTCACCCTGTACATGATGACAGATGTAATAAATGTGACACAGTCAGTGAATCGCATGATTTAAATTCCAGTTTGCAGAGCAGTTGACTACCACACATGACTGTGAGTGAAAGAAAGAGAAAAAGCTGAGGTGTGAACCTCAGACAATCCCTTTGAGTTGAAAAAAATATTGATTCCCTAATTACTTAAATCAATTTCTATTAAACAACTAAAAACCCACACAGAAGGTGCAATAGAAGAATAACAATAAAGAAAATGTAGGATTCAGTGGCCATGAGGACAGTAAATAAAAAAAGAGAAAAGTAGGGGGGAAATAAGAGAGGATTTCTGTTGGTTTAGTGAGACACAGCAGGGAGGTGAAAAGAGGGAGAAACGATGACTGACAGGATGATAATTTAAACTGTATACAGTTAATGGTAAAAGTGTCAGAGAGCAAAGGGGAACAGAGGATTGTAAGCGATGGAGATAAGGCAAGAGAAGAGAAGCCAGAAAGAAAAAGAAAAGGATTTACACTGACGGATGCTTGAAGAGAAAGGGATGGAAAAGAGAGAAAGGGAGGCAATTCAGGGAGGTAATGCAGTATTGAGCAGCGGTTCAATCTTTCACTGCTTTGACTGAGCAGCTGCCTGCCTCCTTAAACCTCCCACCTTATCTCCAGCTTCAAATCCAACCTTCCTTGGTAAATAAACTGGCAGGATTTTCACCCTTTTGTAAGCAACATCCTTCCTTTCCCCCCGAAAAAGCAAAAGCAGACTCACATACAGTGTAATTGGACGTTTGTGGAAACGTTTTAGGTTTTGCTGCTGTTCACTTGCAAGCTATCATTTAATAGCATTTCTGAGATTTTGCCTTTACTTAAAGTCTGAAAAATGTTTTAAACTTTAGAAATCTGTGGTTATTCATTGATTCCACATTTTTTTCTTATCCAATGAGGAATAAGGAGTAGATCTGATTTCAAGGATTTTTAACAAAGTGATTTCAGACCCAAAACATTTAAAAAGGAAAACATGTACGTTACTTTGTAGCTGAGTCTTTTTTATAGTAATACTATTTTATTATTTATGTCAATCGTGTTTCTAGGGAACATATATCCTAGATTGAGTTTGTATTTGATGTATCACAAATATGTTTCATCAAAGTCAGTGAAAGGATGGATTGAACGTGGGACTTTCACCCTAGAGACTGCTGTTCGTGTCTGGTATGAAACTAAAAGAATCATACATTTATCTAAATACACCTTTTACTTAACCAAGTAGTTTTGTTCCCTTGTGGTGTGTGATTGAAAATTCTTGCTTTAAAATGGCGAAAAAGCCACGAGAGGTTAAAACACATTAATATACACATACATAGAAATACTGATATAACATTTGTTTATGGTTCACTTTCTTAAAATCTTGATAGATGGCAGGAACCACAATAAGCAACTTTAAAACAATACTGAATAGGTTACATAATGCAAAATGTTAGTTGATTGTAAATACTCCAAATTGACGGCTACTAACACTTTTATAAGCTTGCAGGTAAAATGCAATCACACTTTGTTCTAACTTACGGCTCCTGGATGCAAAGCCAAATGTGCAGCACTGACGCAGCACAACATTCACCACAAGCTGCCAAAAAGAAGAAAACAAAATGTAGATATTGTGATTCCTTCAGCCTTGCTTACTTGTTGTAAAACTTTCTTTCCCCTCTATGCCTTTCTCGTTTTTTCTTTTTCATGGAATGGAATTCAATTAGTTTGGGACAAAGAAAGAAACAGTGATAGATGAGATAGGAAAGACAGTATTGAACAGCAGGCTTGTGTTTGAGCACACAGTGAGTAAGCAGCATTTTACCTTCATATAGATCTCTTTAACACAAGGACTGCCAGGGCGCTCTGACTGCCAGGGCGCTCTGACTGACCGTTGGGGTTTTTTTATGATAAAATAAGCCTTTCAGCAATCAACTTTCCTGCAATACATATTTTTATGTATACTTAATCAAATACAAGAAAACTTTATTCCTCTTAATCCATTGCCAAATCATACATTATTATCATATTAGGTAATTTTACCCCATTTTATTCCCTTGCCCAATGAGTTTGAGAGTTAAGAACGCTGCTTGGTCGACAGACTCAATCCAAGGCGTCAGGAATCGCTGGTAAATTGATAACAACAATTACTGTTTACAGCAGTTTATATTACAGAGTCTATTACAAAGCTTTTCAAAGGGATACGATCACAAAGATGCTCTCAAAAAACCTGCACTTCTTGGCTAAAATTATGTGTCCCGGAGAGATAAAGTATGTCATATATGACAGAGTTTGACCCGAAGTCCATAATATAGTAGGCTACAAGTTGTACTTACCTCAATGTAGACACAGACGAAGTTTTATCATTCATGACTGAAATAACCTCTATTGCTGCTTTGTACCTGCTATGGAAGTCCCAGATACGTCGGGAAATCAAACGGCGTCCTGTGAGTTCATGACGTCACCAAGAGGTGCTCAGTGAATTTAATGGAGATGTATTCACTGTGAATAGCAAGACACTTTACTTCTGTAGAGCTCTAGGCTCTTTAAGTCTCAACATGCATATAGTTTTTTTTTTCTTTTTTGCCTACGAGAGGGAATAAATGAAATTTTCCTCCACCAACACTCCACAACTCTTAAGTCTTTTAATAAAAATAAAATGAAAATCGTGCCAACCCAGCCATATTTACCTTTGTGAGATATACACTGAATAGTCTGTTTATCGGGTACACCTCGATTAAACCAGTCCAATAGAAAAGTCCAGCAATAAATCATAGTCACAAAAGTTATAATTTTAAGTTATTGTTTGCATGTGTTGATTCAGCTATTTTGGAGGCTTTGTGGTGCTGTTGAATTATTTTGCATTTAACTTATATCAGCATGGGTAAGCTAAATAAAATACACCTCTGTATAATGCAATACATTAGGAAGGAATTACTGCTGAAACAGCAGGTTTAACTATGTGTGCCTAATAGACGGGCATCAAGAGTTTTACATAGGCCTATATGGCAGCACATTCTCACACAAGTTCGCTAAATAGTTAAACTGATTTGTGTACATGGACAATAATTTAGGTTTAAGAAAAATGTCATGGTTAGGCTTAAAGTAACCACGTACAGTTAACTTTAGGAAACAAAAGCAAACTAACTTTTGGAAAGAAAACAAAAATGCAACATAACTGTATATATACTATGTATGCATGTTGAGGCAACAAAATAACTCCATAGTAGTAGTTCACACAGGACACGAACAGCAGTTTCCTGTTTTGTATCCATGGACCTAACCTTCTCTCTTTACAGATTTCCGTGGATTAACTTAAAAACTATTAGTGATATGTCAAAAGCAAAAGTAATCTATGACAAAAACGTTTCCGTGTCTTTGAGTGGAAATGTAATTCTAA
The DNA here is from genome assembly GCA_029853015.1 of Chelidonichthys spinosus. NCBI lineage: Eukaryota > Metazoa > Chordata > Actinopteri > Perciformes > Triglidae > Chelidonichthys > Chelidonichthys spinosus. The sequence goes on along the minus strand of CM056832.1, from coordinate 9,069,836 downwards.
GGTTCCAGGGCTGATTACAGGGTGTTAAAAAAAAAAAAATGACCACAAAAATAATGAAAGCTTTTTGCTCCATCGAGCTTTCATTGAAATGTTCCTATATAATAATAATAATAATAAATTGATTGAAGAACATCTTGGAGCCCAGCCACTATTAACACACATGGATCGGCTTACCATCACTGTGGCACGCATGACTGACTGTTCTGCCTACAAGCTCTGCTTCCCTGCAAACTCCGTCAGCTGTTCGCCTCTGAACCTGCAAACAGACAGCAGTACCTCAATCTCATGGTTGAGAGGGTGGGAAATGTCTCATATGCTTCTCGTTTCTTCCACTTTCTCTCCCCCACCATCTTCCCTCCTTTATCTCTCTCATTCTCACTAATGTGCTCTTCCATCTCACCCTCTCCCAACAGTACATCCATCAATAACCGAGCACGACTCCCTGCCTTCCTTCCACATCTCTTCCCTCTCACTTCGTCTATCATTCATTTTTCTTATTTCCTCCCACTTCACTTCCGATATTAATATTCTAGCATGAGCCCCACTTGGTCTCTCTTGCTTACCTCTCTCATGTACGTTTTTACCTATTTCATACCTCTCTCACTCCATCAATGGCCAAGAATCATTCACCCTCTTATGCTTGAACTTTTTTTTGACTTTACTTATCTCTTTCGTTTTCATGCCTCCTTCCTCCATCTCATTATCTTACACAACTGATGCGGGCAGCAAAAGTAGAGAGGCTAGCAGTCCTTTTTGTTAAATAAAGAAAAGTGAAAAGAGTGAGAAAGTCTGCTTATGGGAGGTAGAAGGGGAGGTCAGATTGGTCAAATAAACACAGGACTTTCACCCAGGAGACCGCTGTGTGTCCTGTGTGAAACTAATTCAGTACCAAGCAACAATCCCCAATGAATGTTGTTTTTGAGCATTTAATACAATATGAACAACAGTTACACCCTCCCATAATCATCGTGTGTCAATTAAATAAACTGTGTAATATTTTACACAAATAACATTATTGAAATACAGAGTTGAAACATGATGAAGGATGGACTGGTATAGTTACAAATATGGATTTGGAACCATAAAGACATCATTAGAATATGTGATGTAATTATATCATGGATTCTGTTGGAATCTCTACATACAGAAACTGAAAGCAGATCTGAGGGCAGAGTCCACCTGGAATTTCAAGTGGAATCGCTGGCTGCTTTACTGTATCGCCCCCAAGAACACAGCGACGACAAGAACCATTGGAGCCAGGTCAAAGAGTGGATGCAGAGGGAGATCTGTAGCCTGAACACCTGGCTGGACCAGGCTCAGGTCCACTCCTCACAGGAGGAAGTCGAGACTCCCTGACATCCCAGCTGAGAAATATCAGCACCAAATTTCAGGATGACTTCGAGCATCTAGAGAAGCAAAACCATGAGAATGATAACCAAATGGCTGCTCTGAAGGAGGCTGAGCAGGAAATGCAGGTGGAATGTCTCCTGTGGAAGGACAAGATTTGGGTGACATGTTGGTCATCCCAAGAAAATAATTACATCAAAGAAGACCTGATTTTCTATGGTTAACTACAGTTGGATGTGACTTTAGAACTTTAGGGAGCAGTGTGATATAGTGGCATCTAGTGGTGAGGTATCAGACTGAAACCAACTGAGCTCCAGAAGCCACACATTAGGAAAAGGGTAAGTTTAAGCATTGGCTTCACTTTTCAGAGCTGGAGGTTGCCGCCTGGTAAAAACATGAAAGGTCTTTCTAAAGCCAGGCTTTGGTTTCATTCTGCTACTGTAGAAACTTGGCAGTGTAACATGGTGGACTCCGTGAAGATTATGAAGGGCTCATTCAAAGCTAACAGAAACGCAATGATTCTTAGTTCCAGGTGATTATAAACTGATGAAAACATAGAATATTATTCCATTTCTGCTAGTAGAGTCAGTGAATAGTACACAATGGACCTCGAAGGCAAGGCAGACACCTTAAGCACAGTAGCAAATCAAAGTTTAATTGTACTTAGATCCAATATTTGAAAACATAATGAAGAGAAATAGCAATTAAAATCAAATAAAATAGTCAACACAATGGCTTGACCCTTGGGTCCTGCATGTCTGTTTGGTAATAAAAGAAAAAGTATGTTTAATGCATAAAAGTGTGTATGCTATGCCTGCAGAGAAAAGTAAAAGGAAAAAGGGGAGAGAAACACAATGCAGATGGAGAGCAAGAAAGAGAAGGGAGATGAGATAAACAAGAGAGAAAAAACTCAAGAGAGAGGAACAAAAACATTGTTAAGAGATTTCACTTCCTTTACAAGCTGTATCTATCTCTATAAACAAGGCTGAACGGCATGATACACTGGTTATTGTTTTTCTCACACAGACACAGACAGACACACACACACACACACACTAACACAGAAGAATGCACAGAGAAAAACATTAGTGCATAACTGTCCACGCTCTAACACACACATTAGAGAACATGCACTCTGTTACACACAGGCAGGCAAACACACACACACACACACACACACACACACACACACACACACACACACACTCTAACAGCTGAACGTGGCAGGTGTTCCACACTGAAACAAGTTACTGCCCTTTCACTGACCTCAGGAAGAGGAAAGAAGGTTGCAGGTAGCTGCTTGCTTTATCCTCTCAGACAGGCAGAGACAGTAAAAGCTGTTTAACTCAAAAAGGAATGCTCTTCTGACTAAAGGTCAAAATCATGGGCCAAAAACCAAATCTTATTGTTTGTGCAGAAGCTCACCAGTCACCGCATGGAAAGCACGATTAATAAATATATTTATAATAGTCTTGTTAAGTGAGTGTCCCAGTGTGAGTGCGACTGCCCTGTGTAATACAGTTTAAAGGGGAATGATGACAGCTGCTGCTGTGCACAGATCTGTTGTGTAAAAGTTTTGACTTTCAACCGTTGAGGACACAGAACTTTAAGCTGATGTAAGGTACCTTCTGGCCGCCATACTGGAGGTCAAGCTCTCGGCAAGCAGGAGAAGCACTGTACATTTCACAATATAGTGGTGGCAAGTTAGCCACATCTTTATTATACTGTAAATACTCATAATGATTTAGAGATGAATTATCATGAAATGTAGGCCTATTTTCAACAATGTTGAGAGATGTTGACAAATGTTGTATTGAATCTGGTACCGTCGACCTGAATTGAGGTGTTTTTCCGTGTTTTAAAAATCCGACTTGAGAGTAATGACCCAATCGTCTCATCATTTTTTTATTATAATTACATTTTATTCTGAGCTGAATCAATAAATGGATTGATAAAGTGACCCACTGCTTTTTTAAAATACAACACATTTTGTATTAAGCTCCATGTCACCTTCACCTTTCCACTTCGTGCCTCATGCCACATAAGGCCTTCACAGAGCTCTTCCACCTCTCACGATCGGCTGCTGCAGTCCTCGCCTCCGCCCATGATCTCCATCCTCCTTCCCCTCTCTCCTTCTCAACGGTACGCCTGCAGGTGGTCTTTGGTCTTCCTTTTCTTCTTTTCCCTTCTCGTGCCCAGGTAATTGCTACGTTGCAGTCGTTGTTGTGTTCCTGCCGTAGTATGTGTCCAATCATCTTCCATCTTCACAGCTTTGCTTCATCACTGAGTGGCTTCATATCAGATCTTTGTATTCGGAGTATTCTTTGTAGGCATCTATTATGCTCCATGTAAAATACCAAAATTAGCTATAGACCACATCGGCATGGTAATCTTTGTTAGTGTGCTGCTAAAATGAAAAGCATGACTCCCTGCGTACGTTCTACAAACAGATGGTACAGCATGGTTTCCTCATTTTTGGTGTAATGAGTCCAGTCTTTAAATACACATTTGTGCAGTGCATGGACATTAAGAGACATGTTTTACTCCAATGAAACGATTATGTGAAGGACATATAGGGTTTAATATTGAAGCAGGGAAAGGTGGGTAAAGGACAAATACTGCTTATTCTCAACATATCAGATATTGTTTTGAGTCAAACAGCCTGTTGAGTGTCTGACTGTCTGTTTTTTTAACATGTGCATGAACATGGCAAAAACTTCACACACATTTAATATCAATATCAAAATGCAGGTGTGGTAACATTCAAAACAAAACACTTTAAATGTTTTATAAGCTAGGTCAGAGGCTCCCAACCAGCTTCCGTAAGGGACTCCTTTTCTATCACTGAGTTAATGGACGACCTCTACTTAGAGACACGTTTTATGGATTTCGCATTATGATGAATGCATAACAAAAACAGCACAGTGCGACTGATTAACTGTGCAATTACTCCAAATATTGAATGCCTGGAAGTTTGTGTTAAACGAGCAATTTCGATGATTTCTGAGCAGATTGTTTCCTGTCGCATCATAGAAGAATGCTCCTGTAATTTTTAGGGAACCTGTTTAAAAATGTTGACAATAATACATATTTGCTAACATTTTTTTTTTTTTTTTACAAAGTCAGTGTTTTCTTCTGAATGACAATCTGCCATTGTTGTATTTGCTCTTGTTTTCACTGCATAGTTAATACTAAATCGGCACTAGGCTGTTTAGCAGGGAGGGAAGGCTCTGTAAATATAACTTCATCATGCTGTAATATAGCTTCAATTCTAGTGTATCAGGACACTTTACACATAGAGCAAAACTAGAACATCACCCAGGAGCAAGCGTTACAGCGCTTAGAGGTATACTATTAGTGATGTCCAAATGAAGCTTCGTGAAGCACTTTCTTTATTTTCTGAGCCCAATAGATGGCACTCTCTGTTCAACAAAGGGTTGAAAGCAATGGAAATATATCGGCCTTCACCCCTTTGTTGAACAGAGAGCGCCATCTATTGGGCTCAGAAAATAAAGATAATGCTTCACGAAGCTTCATTTGGACATCACTAAATACTATGCAACAATCTCCTTAAACACAATGTATAGATACAACATGAATCCCTCCCAGTTATCACTGATGACCCACCGGAAGTGTGCCATTGTGTCTGTATCTGCAGGTATACAGTATCTGTCCACCATTAAAATGAACCCAAGATTAACTTTCCATTGGCATTGTTTTCATGGTAAGCGACAAACTAAAAGATTGCATTTTGTGACTATTTCATGGCCAACCATTCATGGCTGAAATATAAAAAACATGAATCACATTTCCACTTTCTGGAAACACAGGTTGATGCCTGGTTACCAGTGTAGCAACCACTGTTAGCCGTGAGAGCTGGTAATATTGCCACAATAAAAAAAATAAATAACTAAATAGCATGTACTCCGTTCAGAGTTTGCTATTTCACACAATATATGCAGTGACCCGATGAGGGTGGACAGACATCACCATCTGGTAGTCAAAGAGAAGGAATCACAGTGTCTGAGATTCTGCCCTCATCGTTTGGTGGCGCTGCACTACAGGACAGATTCACTTCCCCAAACCAATTTTAAGTGTTACTCTGTGTATCTGCAGGCTGAGAGGTTTGGGAATAGCAGGGTCACAGTTTTCATTTCCCTGTATTTTCTTCTGAATGCATATGTGTGGACGTTGTGAACATGCCCTCTATAAAATAGCTTGATTGTTGGCTATAATTGTGTGTGTGTGTGTGTGTGTGTGTGTGTGTGTACGTGAATGTTAACCAGCTGCAGTGTTTACCAAAAGTCTATTAAACAGCCAGATGGCTGCTGCTTGTACAGCACAATCACCCTTTTTCTGTCACACACCCTATCACAGCATTGGTGTAACATAATGTAAAAATCATTTCTCTGACAGTTCTTGTACACTAGGTGTCTCTAGACTCTATGATGTTTGTGTTTGGTGTTTACTGCAGGTCAACGATCCATCCAGAGATGCAGCAGAGAAACCATGAACAATTCACACCTTTCTCAGTTTCATTTCTTTCTAAGGTCCGACTGTATCTCGGTTCTGCTTCTCACTTTGCGACACGGTTTATTGAAATGCTAACACCCTCTTTTACTCTATAAATAAGTAGGCAGTAAAAAATAAATACATACATATAAATTTAAGGTTAGAGACTGGAAAATATAAACATTCTCCAACTGTGACAATTGCGGGTTAACATGCTGATTTCTTTATAGAATCTATTGATACTGACACATGGAGTGCTGTGGCAATCTGCTGAAGGATCAGAACAGGCCAGGCCCTCTACTCACCTATGCAGTCACCCAATAAGTAACATCCACTCGTGCTGACGTGTTTCAGCCCACTGTGCTCCACACAAGGAGTGTTCAGCCTATGGAGATAATGGCGACTGACAGAGGCACAGCCCATCCCACTGAGTGTCCTTCGACTGCAGCTGAGTCCGCCTCCGGGGCGATTACCCTCCTGCTGACTCTGACCAGCGTGCAGGTAAGTCCGGGGTTAACGATGAAGATCGTTTTGGGGGAATGTGATTTCGAGGGGCGGAGGTGATTTGACTGTAAAATACTTACATTTGAACGACAACAGAGCAGGGAACTATTTAGACTGAAAAACGTTCTCATGCATGACGGATGGATGTGTATTTTTGTTGTTGCGCTTAGACATGAAGTTTAAATGAGCTGGACTGTAAACTTTTCGAACTGAACAGATTTGCGTTGAAATACTAATTTTTTTACGTGTCTCAAAGGTTACATCACTATTTGAGAGTGTTTATGACATCCAAGGCCACCTTACATGTACATACATACATAAAATAATACAGATACACAACATTGAGGACAGGCCAAACATAAATACAAAGCAAATTAGCACTATGCATGTGACTATGCAACAGTCAGAGCTTGTGAAGCAGGACTAAGATTGAGAAAGACTTCTTAACGGTGGGCAGGTGGGGAAGTGCATGGGTCCAACAACACAGGTTTGACCGGTGTCAAACATCAGATGTCCTAAAGGTTTCTTGTGAAGTGACTTTTTATTGTTTCATTGCCTAAATCTAATATTATTATTATTTTTGTAGTGTGATGTTGACCTGACTGACAGGAAATCATTTGTGCTGAGCAACACAAAACGGACAACTCCCGATGCTCAGCATGACACCAATAGATTACATTTCATGATGTTGGTGCATCTACTAAGAGCAGTAGTCAGCAGGCTACACATGGATTAGAGGGTCAACTATAATAGAAACAGTATAAGAAGGTCACTGAGGTTAATCTGGTCTGTTAAAACCCCATAAACCAGTTGAGTTCATTCATTTTGCTGGTCTTTTTTCCCTAACTTTCCATAATCACACATCCAAAGCTGAGAAGTGGATGAGTTTACTGGCAGTTATATAATCGCTTTTCAAAATGTTCAGTCAATGGGACAGCCTTGTAGTATTGTACATGTGGGACACTGAATGGCAGTACTTGAGTGAAGAACCAAAACCCATTTTCACTCCAAAGTTACGTTTTACCAAATGAAGCCTCAGTATTCCTGCGAGTGACAACCACTGCATTTACCTCACACACACACAGGCAGGTATAAAGACATGGACAAACACGTTCCAACATAGTACACCATGCAAAGATTACTCCCGGATTATCACAGATGAGAAATACAAAAACAGAATTCCAACAAAATTTGTGGATTTCAGGCTATATGAAGCTAGAAACAGCAATTAGAACCATTCCCACGGTTATGAGTGCCTGTGAGATGATGATTGCCTCTTTGCAATAAGCAGTGTAAGTTTAAATTTAAACAATAAATGTATTATCTAGACATAACATATGCTGTTATGTTATATGTCTTGTGGGAGCTGGAATCCCGTGTGCACAGTGGGGGAAATAAATTTACATTTCATTAGCAGATATTTTAAGAACAACAAGTCAGAAATACATATTAGAGTTTTTGCTGCCAAGTTCAATACATCAAATGTACTAAATAGATATTCATATGAGAGGCATTTCCAAGCCACAGTAACTCAAATGAAAACACAAATTCTAATTTGAGATTTTGTGGTGTGATGAAGTTCACAGGTTTTTATTCACATATTAGAGGGTGCAATATGTAGTGATGCAAGACGTGTTCCGGCATTAGGATCAAGTATTTCAGTGTCAGCCGAGCGCTCAGATAGAGAACGACTCCGACTCGGCCGTAAATACATCATGGAATATTATAAACAGACAACTTCAGTGGAGCTGTATGTCAGTATGAGATAAACAACGCTGGTTTTGTCTGTAGAAGCAAACAGAGACACGTAGAGAGGAGACACACAGAAACAGAGTTGTCAGAGTGTGTTATCTTAGCTTTACGCCTGTTGACTTGACTGAACACTCTGTTACGGTGCTGGCAGATTGGGGTCTGTGTGTCTCACTGTGTGTGTGTGTTCGTATGTGTGCGTCCTCCACAGATTTCTGGGTCATAGATACTGTATATATCCCGAAGCTATAGAGAAAATTAGATAGATGGACGGTATGGAGCCAGCACGAGTCCTGACAGCATATCAGCTCCTACACACTGTTGAGTTGGCCGACGACCAATCTGAAGAGCGCCAGGCTGCTGTATTCCTGTCAGCCCAAACTACCGCTGTGAAACACACTGGAAGTGTCAGAATATGGCTTTGACAACTAGTCTGATGGCCGGAAAAACAAATCCACTACATCAAGTTCAGAAACTAGTTGATTACAACTGTAAATGAACCAAACCTGGCCGCTACAAAGTCATATTCCCATACAGCTACGCTGCACTCTTTCCATGGAAACATTGTTTAAAACATGTGGTCAAGATACAAAACAAAAAAAAAAAACTTACAAAACTGCACGGTTCGGAGTAGGCAACACACACTAATGGGATAGGTTTAGTACAAAACGTCATGGCTTGAGTAAAACTTACTGACATTTTAAATAAAAGCAAAGATGAGAAAAAGGTGCTTGGTTCAAACAGGACATAAACAGCAGTCTCCAGGGTGAAAGTCCTGTGTTTTGACCTGACCATCACCCCAACCACCGACCCGGCTGAATTCAATAGTTATTCAGTTATTCAGACGTGTAATTAATGACACAATTCCCACTATATCAAAAGATTTGTTTCTCGCCAATGCCTACCACACAATTTTTTTCCAAAATACGGTCCCACTGGGAATACCGGAAGGGGCCAGACATTAGTGCCTCTCTCACGTGTTTTTAACTGTAATAATTTTACTTTGCTTGTGTTTTGACTGATTTTTTGTACAGATTGACCTGCAATTCTGGCTCAGGTTATCTGTCTTCTTGAGCCCTTTAAAACCCAACAGATCAAAGGGTTGATTGACGTTTAAGTAGAAAACATGGTTTATGTTTAAGTTTGGTTTGTCAAACCTTTTCTCCTGCAAAATTACGTCCCACACATCTAAAAAAAAAAAAAAGTTCCAAAAGTTGTTACTCTGGAAAGGATAATTGTGAACATGTACCTAAAACATTTTCTATTATTATTAAAAATATACCCACTCTCATAAAAAATGTTTTAGTGAAGAGTTTAGTGAGAAATGTGGGTTTAGTTCTGAACAGATCTGAAGGTTACTGAGATATTCCAAATATAAAATAAAGGCTGCACGTTCAGCAGGTGCAGTGTGAAACATGAATATAACAGGGACTTTGGATGTAAGTCAAGGATAAAGCAAGCATTCAATGTCAAGAGACATGGTGATTTAATAATAATAAAAAACTTTGTAAAGAAAGTTTCAGATTAATTAAGACTGTTTTGGGCTTAACTAAGCAAGGCTAATGGAAACTATTCCCTTTTTTTTGCTCTCCCACTCTTCCGCTCTCCCTCTTCATCTCTCTCCCCCCTCCTCTCCTCCTTTCTCCCTCCACTTTCCTCCTCCTTTCTCTCCACTTATCCTCTTTTCTTGCATGCATTCCCTTAAATACATTCGCCAGCTCTCCCCAGCCGTTGCCTCTCTTTCTCTCCCCTTTTCCCTTTAATTTCTAACTCTTTGGCCTCCCTCCCTCCCTCCCTCCCTCTTCCCACTCTCTTCCCCGCCCTCTTTTCTTTTTTCTCTCCCATTAGAAGCATATTGGAGTGACATGGAGCATGAAATTAAAATATTAGTGAGTGACATCACTGAATATTTCCAATTCTCTGGAAAGAAAGACTTAAAAAAAAAAACTGAAGTGCCGTCGTAGAAAAGGTCAGGTAGAGGGCAGATTAAAATATTAACTTCGTATTATCAGTGGTAGAAGACGAAAATGTTACAAGTTTTACTGTAATTGGAGTATTTCTGCAATCCTCGAAGTCCTAAAATCCCAGGGGCTTAAAAAAGTTTAATATATTCTCACTTTGGAACATTTGACAGACAAGATCTTTTTATTTTCAGAGCCTCCATTACTGAAAATTGTGTTACCTCTTATTAATTTACATTTGAATATATTACAGGTTCAACATGTATAAAAACTGAACACTAGTATATTTATAATGAGCTTCAGTATCCCAATGCTTGTTCTTTGTCCCTGCAGTTTGTTTGTTTCCTTCTTTGTAAATATTTCTGTCAAATGGTAAATGTGAATATTTTCTCAATGACTTAAAGGGGAACTCTCTCTCTCTCTCTCTCTCTCTCTCTCTCTCTCTCTCTCTCTCTCTCTCTCTCTCTCACACACACACACACACACACACACACACACACACACAGAGAGCGAGAGAAAACATTATTAAACCACCACAATGAATAAAGTAAAGTAAAATAAGTAAATATGTGTAGTTTCTGTGGAGGCAAATGAAAAAATCCTTTGTGATGATCAATATATTAAAATGACAAAACAAAACAAACCTCAGCAGCAACGTGGCTTTCTTTGCACAGACCTCACACTCTGAGGTTCAGAAAACAAGTGTATAATTTTTGTGTCTTTGTGATCGCCCAATAGTATTTCACTTGTCAGAATTATTACTGTAGTAATTATACTGTACTTCAACAGGGGTCACAGATCTCTTGCCAATAATGCTGTGTGGTGTCAGCAAGTACTTTTTATTTAAAGGGGTTCACAAAAGGGTTTAAGTTTATTTCAATGAGTCACAAGGCCAAGTCTTTTTTTGTCGGAATCGTTCCAAGTCAGGGTATAAAATGGTTCATGAGCCTAAATTCCCAACGACCCATATGGAAACACACATTTTAGGCATTTAAAAAAAAAATACCCCAAAGAATGACCCCAAAGATAATGTAATATTAAATGTGTCTGAGAGTTTCAGTTCCAAAGTCCCTAGGGTTCCTAATAAATCTGTGAGTGACCACACCTAAAGAAAATGCTGGACATCTGCTCTGGGTTAAAGAACTGTTTTCTTTTCTCCTATTTCTTTCTATCTTCATACGTGTGTGTGTGTGTGTGTGTGTGTGTGTGTGTGTGTGTGTGTGTGTGTGTGTGTGTGTGCGTGCATGTGCGTGCGTGTGTGTAGTTTCAGTGTGTTCACGTCTGGTTGCTATAAATGTATGACAATAAAAAACAGGTCAGGATTTCCATGCAGTTTATCATCCATTCATTTCCTGGATGGACATTCACTAAAGCAAAACAGATAAAGTAGCAAAGAAAAGAGCCTGGAAACAAGTGAAGTACTGGAGGGGGGGGGAAAGTGCATAAAAGAAAGAACATACTGCGAGAGGAATGGCAAATAAAGGAATCCGGATACAAAAACCAGGAGCAGGATGGAGTGTCAGGCGTTCCTAGTGGAGTCAGGAGCTGTCTGCTCTGCAGACTCCCACGGGACACATTAAGGGTGAACCGGTCAACACATGGAAACCATTTGTCTAATTCTCTCTGTCTCTTCCTCTGTGGTCAGCACACATGAGAGTGACCGACAAGACACACCCACTCCTGTCTTTCTTCATTTCTGTCTCTTTTGTCTGAGCACCTCACTTTCTCTCTCTGCCAACTTAGTGAACAGAGACCTCACAGTCTGAGGATTAATAGTCTGGAGCTCTGCTTGCTGCCTCTAGGGATTCAGTGTTGACTGGACCCAACACAGAAATGTGTTGATGGAACCAATAGAAGATTAGTGCCAAGTTAGTTGACAATACACAACTGTAGCCCTGCAAGATCCAGACAAATCACCAGATTAGAGGTGAACTACAGGGCAGTTTTTTACCAAAATGATTGACAACCATCCTCTGGGGACTATGAATATAATACAATATAATAGTGGTACCAAGATTCAATCTTTGACGCTCTACATATCCTAGCATCAGTTTTGCAGTCTTATCAATAAACGCTTGTTACATTCACAGAGCCTTCTAAAATCAATGTATTGTCTTCAAAGGGAATTAAATTGAGGAAGCAAAACCACGGTTTAGGAAAAGAGCGTGGTTGACCACGACTTGAGTTAAGACTTACGTGACTAGGGAGTGACAAGATGTTTATGTTCAGTTCGGCATGGGACAGTCCTGAAAGTCCTGTGTTTGTTCCATAAATGATGGCCGTGTCTCAGAATAAAAACAGGGATGTAGTGTTCAAACAAACATACTGGTCACTGTGCTCTATTGCTATATTGGCAAATCCAGTGTCATCTTTATTACTGTCAGAAGGAACAAACAGAAGACTTACTCTAGTAAAGGCCTTTTACATTTTTACATTGAAGTGGCAGCTCACATTTAGTGGCAGTGCACTTGAAGGCCAGCATAACACTTGAATACTACTCATCAAATTGAGATTTGACAGTCTAATCCAGTATTGACTATCTCCTTTAAATCCCCTGCCTCTACCAAGAACAAAAGGTAAAAGTGAAACGACCATCATCATCATCATCATCATCATCATCATCATCATCATCATCCCTGATTCTTTGATTGGATGGTTTCATCTCTTGCACATTGAACTATGTTGCTCATCTTGGATTTAACTGTATCACTTACTAACTGCATTTTATTTTTCTAGATTGAACGGGGAAGAGGCTATCAATCAACACCAGACCTGTTTTAATAGGTGCAAAATACAACAAATTGGTCATGTGTGAGGCAATTAAGAAACCTGTGACCAGACTAAGAGCAGTTGAAACTTTGTTGTTTATAGTCTCTCTAACTTCAACTCTTTCACCTCTCAAGGCCTCTTTATCCTGCTGGATGGTATCTCCCTCTATCATTTCTCTTCTCCCTCTCTAACCCTCCACTCATTTCTTGTCCTTTTCACCCTGATGAGCACCGTATGTCGTCATGTCCATTTATGGGCAACAGTATCTGGCTGTCTTCCATGTAGCCAATTAGATATGGCAGACGAGTCGAAGTCTGTCCTTCGGAGACCACGGTCACCCCAGCAACTATCGCTGTGGCAGACCTCATCGGAATACACACCCAGCCAATCATCTCCTCTCACCTTCATTAGGGATTCGGTTAATGTCAAACCAGCATCCGATTGCTCTCAATTTGCTCTGTCATACACTCACTCCCTCTTTTCAAGCGCTCATATATAATCTCGTTTGCAGGGTTTTATGCCCTCACGCACGAGGCACGGCTCCCCTTTCTCTGCTCCCTCCATTTAGTTATTCCCTTTGTCCCAGCTGTTGAATAAGCTCCCTGGACGCAACACTGACCTGCATCTGCCCCCTTTGTCTTCCTCTTTCAAGCACTCTCTTTTTCCTTCTCTTTTCTTTCTTACCTTCTCCATTACATTCCTGTACAGCTAAACCTTTCGAGGGAAATCCATTTCGAAACCTATAATGTTGACTCTGTAAATTGAAACAAAACAAAAATACTTGATTATGTTTAGGCAACAAAAGGTGGTTAGGTTGAGTTAAAGGAATACTTCACCCATTTGCATTAAGCTTTGTATCATTAGAAACCCAATAGTATTTGTGAATGGTCTCTGCTCCCATAGACGGGAGATCTCCCTAATTCTATTCTGTGGTGGGACCTCACTTCAGTCTAGGGGTGTGAGTGGAACTGGACCGGTCCTTTCAGAATAAAAATGTCCAAAATCCACTGGTTGCTGCGGTCCACCATCTTCGCCACCGTTTGGTCTGCGCACCAAATTTGAAATTTATTTTACATTTCCATGACATATATGACCCACTTTCAATACAGATTCATGTTTCAACTGGTGAAGTAGTCCTTTTAATGTTATGGTTTTGCTTGAAATATGTAATTTTTTATGTTAATTATGTTATGGACGAGAATTAAAATAAGTGACATTGACTTGTGGTTTCACTCAGGAAGCTAACAGCAGTGTCCAGGGTGAAAGTCCTGTGTTTGTCTGACCCAGCCATCCATACTGACCAACTTATACACCTTATGTGGACCTCTAGACTGTGATTAGATACATTTGTGATTCACCAAAAAGCACCGATACCACTTAAATTTTAGTACTTGCCGTACTTGACCTACTTGTCAGGTAATATCAGAGATGTAGTCTAACAGGAGCCAACATGTTAGGAAATGTGGAAGGCAAAACAAATTCCTGCATCACAACTTTTCAGAGACAGCCTTGTTTGAAATGCATACTTCTTCTTATACATCATTAACCATGGTTCAATTGATAAGTTAAACTTCAGTTTTAGACCAGGTAGAGCCATTTAGTATTTTTTTGTAATGGTTTTGTGGAAAGACTGGCTCACATGGATCCAAAGGGCCTGATCATTAAAATGTCTTGTCTGTAGTTTCTAAATATTCCCCTCTTTTAATGCTAAATGTCTCACCCTATTTCTGTCTCTTCCTTTCCTTTTTGCCCTTCAGCAAAGACAGTTCCTAGAGGTGAATATATACATTATGTGTCACAATAATTTTAATGAATGTGCACTTCTGTATAGAGTGTAAGTGTGTGCACATCTATGTGTAGCACTGGTTTCCACTCTTCTTAGCTCACAGCATGCCCACATTTTTTTTTATAACTAATCATTAAAACAGCTATTTTCTGTCAGATGAACTGTGCCACTGTGATGCAAAGCACCCATGAGCAACCTTTCATTCTCTAAAAGTAAACACTGAAAAAAAGCTGGTTAATATTCACGCTGGGACCTATTCGTGTCACTCACAGTGCATTATTAATGACCGTTTCATTGTGTAGGTGGTGTAAGGGACACACACTCGTGGTGAACACACAATGATACCTTGAGGATTATTTTGTTTTGGATATGTAAAGAGTCCTTAGGGGCATTGTCGCACATTCTATTGAATCAACCATTCTCTTGAGTTATGGCAGCATGTGGTAGAATAAATTACAGTAACACATGTAAGCAACATGCCAACAAGTTCTCATATGAATTAGGAGGATCAGTCCCTTTCTTTGTACAAAAAAAAAAAAACACTCATTAAATAATGTTTGTATCAGCAATTCTGTTTAGGCAACTTGTGTTACTCAATCAGGCTACCTCTGTCATATGACCTCAAAAGATATATTGGCAGAAACATGTGCACTAAACCAAACTATAATCAATACTGTCTTTTTTTTTTCTGGTGAAGACAATCTGAACATGCTTATTACATTCAGGCAGCATCATCAGGTCTGAAAAAAACAGCCAAGTGCCTTGAACTTGCATTCTTTCTAATGGACATCGGGGGGCGCCTCATCTGGTTGTATAAGTCCATGAGAAAATGACCCTAATTCTCACTTGATTGATAACCTCAGTCAACATTGTAACTGTTACCAATTACAGTAAACTAGAGCATAAAGGCAGGGTATGCTTTAGGCGTGGCTACCTTGTGATTGACAGGTCACTACGACAGTGTGATCTGGTCTCTGAGTTGTCTTTCATAGTGTGTTTTCAGTTCACGAGGGTCTACTGGCCTACACATGTGTAATTCAGCCCTTGGTTGTACTAAGCGCCACCTTTTCACATTGATGGCCAGAATGCAGAAATCCAGGCTTTAAACCTGCATTTGAGGCTCAGACTACAACACACACAAAATAATGAGTAATAATAATGCTCCGAAATCCATATATTACACCTTTAAAAATCAGCCACCTCTGAACTAAGGCCTTGTTCAGACTGCAAACCCAAATCGTTTTTTTTTGGCCATTCTATGAGGCTTCAATGACCTGTGAGTGTCTGCAGTTTGCTGCAATTGATACGCAGAATACAAATTGGAAAACGTAACAATAACCAACCCATTCTGCACATATACTTGTGCGACCCCAATGATTGACTTCCTGTTTATTTAATTTTATTTCTATTTTTCTTTTTCTCTGCCTCCCTCAAGCTTGCATCCTTACCTGGCAGGGTGGCGTCTCATATACAGTAGGGAAGGCAGCAGTGCTGATGGCAGGGGGGGGGAAAGAGAGGGAGGAATGGGGAGAACAAAATGGGAGATTGATAAATAAAGATGAGACAAAATTGAGGGAGCGGAAAGTCAACAAGCAAGCACTAAAAATCAAGAAAGAAGAGAAGACGGGAAATGCAATAAAGAAATCAGAAAAGTCTGAGTGCCAGCAGGAGGCAGAACAGAAGTTTTGAAAGGAAAGCGTTAACCTCCCTTTCCTCCTTTCAGGTTGTGTAGTAAATCACTTACTCAGCAGGAGGCCAACTCCACTGGAACCTATTACTGATGGAGTTATCTGAGCGGAAGATGGAGAGATGAACAATGAGAAACAGAGAGATGAAGACAGAGAGAGAGAGACAAAAGGGACCACTGAGCACTAATAAACTGACTAAGGGGAGGTAGAAGAACAACTTGTGTGTCTATTTTAGCCGTCAGCTTTTCTCAGCAGCCAATTTAAGCTGACAGAAAGCATCCACTGGGCCAACAATGGGGTTTTATGAAGAAGATACCATTCAGAAAGACACAAAATGAACATACTTGGGGCAGGGATGCTTACAAGTCATTTTTTTCAAGTTCAAGTCAAGTCTCAGCTGGAGTACAAGTCGAATCCCACAACTCTTCTAACTATAATGAATGTTTCATTATCTGCTGCATGCCATCCAGTCTGCTGAGACTACGGCAAGAGTGGAATCAAGTTATTGTTTTGCAAGTCTCAAGTAAGTCTAAAGTCTTTGCACTCAAGTCCTGAGTCAAGTCTCAAGTCCTAAACTTTGACTTTCGAGTCCTAAACAATATTATTATATATTATGTGGTACACATGTGTACATACTGTGTGTTTTTATTATTTCCATTCTTCCCAAATGCCGCTCATTAAACTGAAATGCTATTTCTACATGGTCCTGTGCAATTTGATTGTATTTGTATTGTATGCTAAAATCCAAGTTGGATTGCAAGTCGTATTTAGCTTGTAAAGTCGAGTCTAAAGTCATCAAATCAGTGACTCAAATCCAAGTCATGTGACACGGGTCCACACCTGTGGAACATGGCATGCTATGTCTAAGGAATTCAAAGAATGTACTGTATCATCATTCCTTCCACTCTCATCAATTAGGGTATGAATTAGAAAACAATTTGCCGTGGGTTGATTAGCATACAGTGTCAGCATTGATTAGTTGTTTGGTATTTGATGACTTTGGTATCAGGGGCCACTGTAGGGGGGGAACGGAGCCAAGAGAGGTGGGCAATATTAAAAAAAAAAACTTTAAAACTAGCAAATTTGCGGTGAAAGCTACCTCCAGCCATCACCCTAAGGACCTTAGCAAAGCGTTGTCACATGCTGTGCTGTGTTAATTAGAAAGATAAAAGCAACATTCATGGAAAGTTAGCGAGCATAAATGCCGGTTGTTAGCATCGTAATAAACTAGCAAATTTGCCGCTTTTTTCTCTAAATATTGCCCGGACGTTTTTTTTTTTTTTTTCTACAGTGGCACTAATACGCTGTCGTACAAAAAGCTTTTTCAATGCAATATGAAAAACACACACAATGACAACATTCATTTGTATTCATTTTGCCTAAAATATAGACTTGCTAACATTATTAGGCATGCACAATTTATCCATCATCTATTTTTGTGTTTATATCTACTGTAACTTAACATATCCCTCTAGTCTCTCAAACAAAAGTAATGCTCATGAGTTCTTTTTTTGCAACTCCATATCGAGTATCAAGTCTCTGTTTGTGGATCTTAGAAGTCCAAGTCCTCATATGATATTGGTTAACACTTTAAATAGAAAAAGGGAAGTAGTGATTATACTATTAAGGGACACGATAGGGAAAAGCAAAATCTTTAAACAAAAGGCTGAGGTGGGACACAAGCCAAACTGAAAGATTGCACTTCCAGTACATTAACACCAATTAATTGCTATCACATTAACTTTGACATGTTGCTGTAATTAGTAAAAACAAATGAGACCACGACTGAAAATATTGGCAGCCCTTAACACCATCGAAAGTAGATTTTAAATAGTATTCCACAGAGCTGAATTAAGAGGGAATGTTCTGAAATGCTTCATTGTACAAAGTGATGTTGTTTTATGGCAGGAAACAGACTCGGGCAGCGTTCTCACTGTTCCAGAATATTGAAGATGTGTTGGAGGAACACATGAGAGACAGCTGCAAAAATCCACTTCCATCTGTTGGCCCTCCTCATAAAGTCAAAGTAAAAATGAGAAAAAGGTTTGGGTTAATTGCATGTTTACATGTGGGCTTCTACGTAAACTCTGAGTAGTACGCTTAGAGCTTATGTTAGCCATCTGTGTGTTTGTGCCACAAATGAAGCTGTGTCGTCTCATCCTCCAGGCAGTCAGGAGACCACACCGCCGGGAGGAGAGCGTCCCGGGTGACAGACGCCCAGTCAGTGGATGCAGCGACTTGCATTCAGCCGGGACAAATGCTAGCGCCGGAAATCACGTTGGTCTGGTGGAGCACTGGGTCTAACCTGTGTACTGGCAGCAACAGAAGGTTTGCTGATGCAATGGGGAGTCAGGGCAATGCCCCTGGGTTACAGCCCCCCTGCTGGGGTTTGCACTGACTGAATTCAAGCTAACTGGGGGTAGCTTAGCCATGTCACCAGGAGCTGCTGCACACTCTACTCCAAGTGAAGCAGCCTCCTGGCAAGGACGGCAGTCGTTTTTCTCATTTCTGCCAATTTAGGTTTGATCCAATAAAAAAAGTACTAAAACGCAGACTGACCACTGATAAATGTGCAGCGCTACTTCTTCGTCATCTAACGTTGCATTGAGGGTAATCTGGACGAGAGAGTGGCTCACTATCGCCTCTCGAGTTATAGGTGGTATTACAAGACGTGAAGGCTAGCTGGTTAGCATGCTCATTTCAGTAGATATCTCTGCAACACAATACAAAGCTCATGAAGTGGAAGTGTCCAAACTCCATGTGAAAACTCTTTTGGAACAACTTCATCTCAGCAGATCATCAGTGTCTAACCAGATCTATTCTTTAAATACTGATGTAAACCTAAATTCTGACTTCAAACTGAAGGGGAAATGTGTAAAACATACAAAGATTTTGGGGTGTTTCTTTGTTCATTTGGTTTAACAAAATGTCAGCTTAAATGAAACTGATTATGGATAAAACTTGTGTTCGGTGTGTTCAAAGAATCATGGATAGTCTATAGGTACATGATTGTGTGCACATAAAACTATAGACAACATTAGTCAGCAAATGTTTGTGTGTCGGCATGTGTCTTTTGTGAATGCAATGCTTGCAAAATGTGTTCTTGTATATGGATGTTTGTGTGTGTGTGTGTGTGTGTGTGTTTGTGAGTGTGTATGGCGTTTCATATTGTGTATTGCTTAGTACTGTGTGAACTTATTGTGTAGAACGGAGATGCCATTAGCCAGGAAACAGCTCCCACAAGACCCTTTTTAATCAACTGGCCCAATCATTGTTTTGGAAATAATTATAAAGGGGAGAGTGATCGTGTGCTTGATTGTGTGTGCGTGCATGTGTGTGTGTGAAAAAGAGAGAGAGAGAGGGAGAGACAAAAGGCAACAACAAAATAAAAAGCAGCAACGAGAGATGGAAGGAGGAAGAAAAAGGCAGAGATAATTATTCAGCTTTTCTCAACAGACGCTGCCAGTCGATGATGAGCTTTGAGACAACAACCCACACAAGACACACACACATGCACACGCACACACACACAAATGTGAAAGAGTAGGGCTATGTGAAGCATACATGTGCATCCATGTGTCCCTGCACCTTTTATTTTCTGTGCTTCAGTGAGCACTGCAGCCATTTCACAGAAAAATGACGTCAGCGTTTAACTCTAAATTGAGGTAAAACCAGTGTGTAGACAACGTGCATGTGTGTGTGTACAGGATTAAGGGTACCCAGAAGGTCATTTACTGTTTACTCAATGTTCATCACATTTACTCTGTTTCAGTGTGAATTTGCATTGATTTAAATAATGCAAGCCGTTGTGCATTTCTAAGTCAATTCGTGTTTCCATGTCATTGTACTTCTAAATAATAATAGCCTTTCATAAATCACATTTGGGCACTAAAAACCTTTTATTTGACCCATTCTGCATGTATTAACATTGTGGGACTGAAACACTCAACTGATTACTTGAGTTATACTTCACTAAGTCACAGAAAGCGTTGTATATGTGGAATAGCTGTTTGCTTGTAGGTGTTTGTGTGTGTCTGGGTGTTTGTTTGCAGCCATAACTACACACATCAACCTTCTACTATAGAGCAGACAGACTTTGCGTCAGGAAAATGATGCCCGGAGGCTAAAACTGTCACAGTCACCTTCAGCCATGCACACTGGCATTTTCCCCTCCACTGTAGGGACACACAGTCCCTCCTCTCTGTACACTCTGCCTGATGACCATTCGCGAATGTTGAAGCCTGTTCAGCATCCGAACACTTGTTTTATTTCATGACGTGTGTTAGCTCCAGGTACTGCTGGTCCTCAAGATTTTTCCACTTCTCAACTGTGTTATCACAGAAAAAGCCACTTTGAAGCCTGGACCATACAACCGTCCCTGGCTGGCTGCGTCGCTGTACTTCCTGAGTCCTTCTATCAGCACAGCCTATAAATTTGGATTCTGCATATCGAGCCTGAAGGCCCAAACTGAAATCATCTGATGTTTGGAGTTATAAATGAGGATCCAGTGACCAAAATTGTTTTTCTCTGCAGCTGCCTTACCTGTTTGAAGTGAGCTTAAAGGAATACAAAGCAAAGATATTTCCCCAGAGGATGATCTTTTATTAAAGAAATCAAGTATTTTTAAATACTGATAACACTACTGTCGCTTTCGCTGGTCACAATGACAAACGTCACTGGCGGTAGATCTTATCTGCTGTCACTTCTTGATGTAAATTCTGTTTATAAGTAGACGGCTGGTTTGTGTGCTCTCTGTAAGACGATGTCTAGACTCAGCCAAAGATTGAGGTGATGCCACCTTTTCCCAAAAACTGTGGCCTTGGCATTGCAAATCTGATGCCTGCAATGCATCGTAGGAGCATCATTTTATGTGTGTCAAATGAGGCGTATCATTTATCCCTTTCATAGAGGTTAAAATGGTGTGGTGACTCCTGGTGTCATCCTATAGCCACATTTGGTATCGTTTTTGAAAATGTTCTTTAACACATCCGCTTCAGGCCACTAACAGTAGGACGAGCCCTCCATCTCCGCTTGTGTCTCTCAAAGGACTGCATGCAGCAAATGTATACATGTGTGAAGCCGCAGCATCATAAATGGCCTCCTGATGGTCGCTCCCAATAGGACTGAACTCTGTCGACGTGGAAGGTTGCTACTTTCCTTCATCAAATTGAGCTCAGTGTTTCACCTTGTTTCCCCTCATTCTTTATTGCTCTGCTTCTTTTCCATTCTATTCCGTTTTCCCCTCTTCTTTCTTTCCTTGCTTTTCCGAGTCATACTGTTTCTTTTCCATCTAACCTCACACTGAGGCCTCGGATGCTGAGATATGACCTTTAAACATGGCTGCTCCAGAGCACGGGATAGAGAGGAAACAAAAGCGGAGGTAAGGAGGAGACGAGTTTTGTCACCCTCAGAGCATGTTTTCAACACTTCACTGACCCCGAGGAAAATCACCTTTTTTGCTCCTTGTTAACTATCCACACCAACTGTGCTCTCCTACACCTCTCTCCTCTCTCGCTCATGCAAGCACACACCCTGTTTTTCTCCCTCTGCACCTCAAATCATTTTTCACCCCGCCAAAGACTGGAAGCGGCAGGCAGAAGCTGGAAATGTTAAAGCCACACATATAAAATAATAATTTTTCAACAAATGGCCTGATGTGAAGAAGAAACTGTACTTCAGGAAAAACCTTCCTTCCATCTGACATTAAAGCAAGCCTGCAACAAACAGAGAACACCATCAAGCTACAATCCTTAGTCCTATGTGCTTTTTCCTTTTCCCCCCACATGAAGTGACCTTCTTCTCTCACAGCTGAGGTGGGGCCCATGTGATGTTGATGTATTTGAGGTGAACTGAGCCTGGAAAAGCACAAACAACCTGCATTTTCAATTTCCTCCCTTTTTTGTTCTCCCTCTCTGTACCGTTCATTCTCCCCTTCCTCTCAAGTCTCTGAATCCTGAATTTATGGTGCAAACAAACATTCAGAATGCTGCCTTTGTGATAACCTGGAGGCATATTTCTCTTTGGAAACAATATAAGGTTTCCTTTATTGTACATTATCAATTATCAGCAACAAAAAGACAGAGGAAACTTTAACAGTGGACTGACAGTGTCATATTTGATGTAATACAGTATGCATTTGTTTTCATTAAACTCTATGAAGTACTGTGAGAAGAATAGAAACACATTGTTGAGGTGACAGGATTTAAACATTCTACACATGATGATTTTACACTGCAAAAACTGTTTAAGAAAAGATTGTCATTATGTTGTGGTTATCTGAGCTTTCTGAGACACTGCTCAAGTCATTAGTTCTTTGTTTTATTTTACCTTTACTCAACCAGGAGAGCCTCATCGAAATGACGTGATGTAGTATATCCTGAGACTAATTGAAAGCTTATTGGTAAGCAAAGAAGTCCATTAAGAACCAAACGTAAAACAAACACAGGACTTTCACACAGGAGACAGTCTTACGTGTCCTGTGTTTGAAACATTGACTTTACACTTATTACGTAATGTTGTTACAGCTGTTACGTAATCTTGCTTATGGAAGAGCGCTAAAGGTGGTTGTTTTTTTTTTTATTCATGCTATTAACTGTTTTTATGTCGATGCATGCATATTGCTTTATTTCAACGCTTAGCATGATTTTTTTTCTAATCATAATCAAGTTGTTGTGTGATTCTACTATTCATGGTTCAGAAACAATATTCATAATATACCTGATATGTACAATGCCTGTTGTTTTGTATGCACAATGGCATTTTTTCCCCCATCCAACTCTTGATACAAATCAAATCATTTAAAATATAAGATTGGAAGCTTTATTTTCGTCGGGTATAATGTGTTTTTCTCTACAGTTACCAACACTTCCCAATTGAATGTATGATATACTTTATTATATATACATTTTCCGACTCCAATTGGGACACAGCTCTGATCTTATTGGACATTTTAAAGCATACCAACTGTGTGTCTTGGATCCAGAATAAGCCAGTGTTTTGATACTTGCTGCTATAATGTCAGAAACAAACAGCTAATTTTCTGCAGGGAACTATCAATTCAATGTCAATTAAAAACCAATTCAGGTCGGCAGCTTGCTCATCTTTTCAGCAGGCATGGCAGCTGAGTGGTGATAGCAACTGCTCTGTAAACAAAAGTTCACCAGCTTGTGTGCGTCGACTGTCATGTAACTCTGCTTATGATTAAAAGGGCAATAATTGCTGCGAGGTGCAGTATCAGCCAAATTTGCACAGTATTGAATTATGTAAATGAAATGACCTGTCACAGCAGAATCAGAACAGGGGAATATTTACTCTGTTAACTCATTAATGGAGGTGAAATTATAAAAGCTTAAGTAATATGTAAGTCACTGATACACAAACCGTATCAACCAGTAATGTCACAGTCATTTAACATCGTGTTCACGTGCAGAGAGAGAAGCAGCAAGTACACAAAGGCAGTTTCACCTGTTATTGATTAGAGTAAAAATACATCACATTGATGAGGCTTTTTGTCTGTGTGCTGGTGATGGATACACCCTGAGGGAATATGTACACACACACACACACACACACACACACACACACACACACACACACACACACTTTGCTGTCCCTTGATTTGTCCCTCCATCATATATGATGAGGTACATAGAAGGACAAACCCAAGTTTCTTTTCCTTCCATTCAGTTTGCCTCTCCATCCTTCAAGTCCTCGTCACCAACTCCAAGTCAGTCTCTTCATGTGCTGGGATGTTTGCTCAATTGGCTAAACTGGACGAAGTTACCAGAAAAACAATTTTTCTGCATGTGTTCATCATCAACATCACTAGTCACATGAATTAGGCCTATGCATTTAACAACCATTTTCTATTTCCCATTTCCTCATGACTACAAAAATGAATCTTGTTACTTTGGTTAACAGTAGGGGTCACGTGGCAACAAGCAGTGGTGGCCACAAATGCAAATAGTTGCTTGCTGCCATAGTGATGCTCTGAATCCTATAGAACCTCTGACCATAGAGGACAGGTGAAACATTGCTTTTCTTAACACAATTCATAAAACAGCCCCAATATTTGATCTGTTGGTTTCATGCTGTGCAACACGAATCATCCAGGATTTGTGTCCACCATGGAAAAAGGATCCTAATTAACTTTCCATCGGTATTGTCTCCCTGCTGAGCTACACAGGGGGAAAAAGGACAGTTTGTGTTCCTGTAAACAAATCCAATAGATTGCATTTCGTGGCTATTTCTCGACCTGCCATGAGACAAGGACGGCTTTCAGGCTGGTGTTCAGAAGTAAAATACTCTACTACTACTGCTGTGACTGGATGTCTTTCAAAAGTCTTCCCCTCCATAGGCAAAGTCTTACACACTCTTGAGCTTCTTTCTCCCTTCAATCCATCCATCCATCCATCCATCCATCTTTTCCCAGCTGTATTCCCTGTGTGACCTTGCCACAACACACAATCTGTCAGCTTTACAATGACCTCCCCCTCTCGATCACACAAACACAAACAAACACACACGTGGATCTTATATTCACACAGAAAAAGCACAAGATACACACGTGCACAAATCACACACACACGTGCACACCGATACTGAATCACACATTCATACATAACCGTCCTCTGTCCGCCACACAAACACCTCCACAGTGACCTGATCATCCGTCCCATAGGACAACAGAGTGGTCCTGTTAGTCTTTTGCACTATTGAGCACTCTTCGAGGGAGCGAGAAGAGAAGGGAGGTGTGGTTTATTGAGAGGTTGATGGATTGTTTTTACTTAATGCTCAACCAGTGGGTATTTATTTGTGTCGCTCAGCACAAAAACAATGCCAATGGAAATTTAAAGTTAAATGACATAGGATAACAAGTTGTATGGGTTGGTGAATGGGTGAAACAAACATCGCACTTCTCACACTTCTCTCGACGGCATTGTTAAGTGACTCATTTGTGATGGTTTTAAACCTTTAATTATGGGCTTTTGTTGCAAAAATGCTCTGATGGAAATCCCCTCCTCCTCCTGTAGTCCTTATTAAAACCATGTTGTTGGAAGGATATACTTGTAAGTCATGATTCTGTAATATAGAATTTGGTTTTGACATAGTTTACACTTTAATTATGCTAAATATCAAATAAAGGGTCTTGTCCAAAAGCCACACATGCCAAGAGATTGCACATAGTTAGTGTTTTGTCTCGTGTTTCCCAACATTAAAATGCTGCTGGTTAACAATGAGTCTGATATGAGGCAACCTGTATGAAACCTTATAACAGATTCAGCTTCAGTCATCAGTCGTCTAACCTGGGGCGATGCCTTTCAACTTCCTCAGAGGTTAATTCTTACATAATACTCCTTCCAGCAGAATCCAGCGAACAAGAAGAAAGAGAGAAGAACTTTATAATTCATTAATCCGCAGTCAGGCATTGTAGTACACAGCCTAGCCATGGCTTTATGGATGGCAACACAGTATATCGGTTGGCCCACCTCTTTTAATATCAATAATTCTATTGATATTAATAATTATATAACCAAATGTGCTAACCTTCTAATGCAGTTGACTGTGGAATATTTAGGAGCGAGGACATTTCATGACTGGACTTGTTGCACCGGTGGCATCCTATCACAGTACCGCGCTGGAATTCACTGAGCTCCTGAGAGCGACCCATTCTTTCATAGATGTTGGTAGAAACAGTCTGCATGTCTAGGTGCTTGCTTTTATACACCTGTGGCCATGGAAGTGATTGGAACACATCATTTCAATTATTTGGAACATTAATCACTTTTTTGATCCTCTAGGCTCAAGTAAAAAATTGTATAGTATGGGGGGATTCATGGGGGTCAGCTTTAACAGATTTAACTGTGATCATGGGGCTGCACAAGTCATCTAACTAATTAAATCATCATCAGGTGGGCTTCTAAATCACAATATGAGGTTGAGTGATTAATTGGCCCGACCCTACTGTGGGTAATGTAGATGCCAGGTTGTGACTCGGAACAAGAATGTTCTCCGGTTCTGCTGCAACTACTTTGATACTTTGTAAAACCTTTTTTAACATCTCATTGCTTTTAAATGATATTGTGTCTAATAGCACTTAATCCGCCTCCTTAACTGTTGTATTGTGCTCACCTGTTCTGGATCTACCAGTGTTTTCATGAGCACGCTCCAAACCCATCTGTGTGAGCAGCTGGTATTCTTACAGGACGACATTGCACCCGAGCAGCTCGGAACACCTCGGTCTCACTTCTTTCAGGATGTTTTTCACCTGTTCAGCCCACTGTTTTTGGATAGTGTCCTTGAGTTTAAAAAAGGCACATTTCAAACTTGTAACTTCCATTCATCCATCAGTATATTTTGTCATCTCTCACTGCCACTTTCAGCCACCAAGCCTAAAAAATATCTTTTCCATTCTGTGATTGTGACACAAAACAAAAAGCCCAGTGCCTTCACATTTTTTTTTATCAGCACAAATCACTTGTGAGCATGCATTCACAAAGCTTTGGAGATTACGAGGCTTTCATCTTGCACATCTTGCATCAACAAAGTCAGGTTTAAAACGCTATCAGCGTGAAGCAGCAGTCTCTTCAGACCTGGCTGCAGAAAAAAACGTTTTACATTGTATTACATTTTTTTCAGGGGGGCAAAGTTTTTCAACCTACATTTTATTTGCTTCAGGCAGAACAATGGCTTCGTGACCACTGCTACAGTGCGGAGAAGTAATTTTCCTCTTACTAAAAAGGGGCAGTTCATCTAAAAATCTAAAAAACAAACACAATAGTGTAGTGCTGTGTCAATTTATGCAACTCGAGCATTTATTCAAGAAGAACAGCAAAAAGGGTTGTGGCATGCAGATAGCACCATACAGCTTCACTTCTACTGGAAACAGAAGCACTGATGTCAACCTGAACACTGGAGTAAACATTCATACTGGGAGAGGTAGCTACAGCAGCTAGGGAGCTACCTCTCCTAGCATGAATGTTTACTCCAGTGTTACGGTTGACTTCGGTGCTGATGTTTCCAGTAGAAGTAAATATCGCTGCTTCCTGCTCGCTCCCGTTCGCGTCCTCACTTCTTGTCCGCATATTTTTTTGGGTAAAAATACGAACATCCATGCCGAACACCACGGCTAAATAACTTGTTGTTAACTCAGTGACCCGCCTCCCCCAACGCCTGTAATTGGCCAGCTAGTTACCTTGGTTCGTTGGTTGGATTGGTTGAATTGGTTGAATTGTATGATCGACAAACCGAGATAGGAATAGTAGAGCGTTGGCCACTCCGAGGTAAAAAAACAAAACCCAAATAATTGAAACAGCTTTCAGCCCAGGGCGGGCACGGCTGACTCTGTGAGCGGGCGCGGCCCGCCAATGCCCGCCCATGCTGCCGGGACTGAGTCTCTTCCCAGGAAGGTTCCTAACTGAAGAAGTGACCTGGAAGTAAACAAGTTGCCGCCATGATAAGAGCCATTCGGATTCTCTAAATGCAAAGGAAAGGAGCTCCAATGCCTCCTTTCAGAGCTCCTTTAGCATAGGATGCAACGGACCTTCCTATGCGATAGGAAAGGAGATTACGCCGACCCACAATTCTTTGCGAGAGCAACATTGCCGTGCCGCACACCTCGGCCGTTCATGAAAACAAACGATATGTGCATTTACATATTTAACATTAACTTTCATGCAGACATATAGCAATTGGAATAGTGTTGATAAATGTGTGTGGACAGTGATAATAATCGAATGTTTTTATTTTATTTTATTTATTTCAATCATGTTACAAACTTGACAAAAACGAAACTAAAACCACAAATGAAACGTAAATAAAGCAACCGGTCAAACAGGAGCTGCTGGACCTGAAGCCGGTCAGTAAACCGGCTGTGTACAAAACCAACATGTGGAGAAGTGGACGATGCGCTTTTTGTAGTTTCTCCAGCACAGACGCACATCAATCGCCGGTGCCGTTCATCAGCTGTCAATCATCAGCGGCCGCGTTATAATGACGTAGCTTAGTGAAAGTCCGGTCGGATTCTCTGAGCACCGCGGTCGACTTTTCCTAAGTTCTTTTGTGTTCTCTTATCGCCTTTCCTTAACCCTGTGACGTTTTCCCCAGAGGTCAAGGAATAGGAGATAGGAATAGGAGTTAGGACCTTATTTTTTGACTATTCGACTGCACCCAAAGTGTTTGTAACACTGACCAGACTGGCACATCTCATCAAACACACAGGTGGTTGCAGCTTGTCATGCATTCTGTTGTTTGTTAGAAAGCCTACAAGTTTGTCGGCGCTGTTATTTAAATTTACATTCCTTATTGTACAGGTTGCCGTGGATCATGGTTGGACCTGGATCAAGGGTCATTGTTGGACCTAGATAATGGATCATGGTTGGGCCTAGATCGTGGATCATGGATTATTGTTGGTCCTAGATAATGGATCATGGTTGGGCCTAGATCGGGGATCATGGTTGGGCCTAGATCGTGGATCATGGTTGGGCCTGGATTGTGGATCATGGTTGGACATGTATCGTGGATCATGGCTGGACCTGTATCATGGATCATGGTTGGCTCTAGATCCTGGATCATGGTTGGGCCTGGATCGTCGATCATTTTTGGGCCTAGATCATGGATCATGGTTGGGCCTGATCATGGTTGGGCCTAGATCATGGATCATGGTTGGGCCTGGATCATGGTTTGGCCTAGATCATGGATCATGGCTGGGCCTGGATCGTGGATCATGGTTTGGTCTGGATCTTGGATCATGGTTGGGCCTGGATCGTGGCTCATGGTTGGGCCTAGATCGTGGTTGCACTTATTGCTTTGGTCTTCAGGCACACATCTACTATTATTATTATTATTATTTGTCATATTTATATACTTTGTATAGTTATAATTGTTGTGCATAGCTCTCCCCCACCCTCTCTCTCTCTCTCTCTCTCAACCCAACTGCTCTATGCAAGTATCCATGCACTTGACTTGTGCTGGTTATCACTGTGTTTCTGCCATTTTAAGGATCCTCCAACACAGAAATATAACATATATTCTAGTTAGCTTTGTGGGTAGAGTGCCACATGTCCACTTACAAAACTGTGATTTTCAGTCTGGCTTGATTCATCTTCTAACTTCCTTAACTCTCATTATCTGTTTCTCTCCTATTAACTTAATTGTTCTCTTTCCATCTATTTCTGACTATTTTGTTTAAAAACGAGAACATCACATGCTGTTAAACATAATAGTCTGTGTACCATATGGAGTGCCACTATTGTTCCACTTACAAAACTGCGAGTAATTTTCCCTCTTTCGCCCATTGATCTCATCCACGTAAACGTGCAGTATAAAAATCATTATCTGTGTTAACTGCTCCTATGTTAACTTAATTGTTCTCTTTCCATCTATTTCTGACTATTTTGTTTAAAAACGAGAACATCACATGCTGTTAAACATAATAGTCTGTGTACCATATGGAGGTACTATTTTCCACTAAACTGCGAGTAATTTTCCCTCTTTCGCCCATTGTCTCATCCACGTGAAACGTGCAGTATAAAGAACATTTTGTGAGACTTAAACATGGCACCACAAAGAGAGCTGTCATGGTTGCTGAGATTTTCTAGGCTTAATCACGTTGTTACAGTTTAATTCATCAAAACACACAGTCTTTATAGCTGTTTGCCTGCCTGTCTGTCTGACTGCTCTCCTCTCCTACCACCTTTATTCATTCTTCTGCTGGGTCTTGAACACTTGAACCCTGACTCGCCATCATTTTGCCTGCCATTAGAAAATAATTAGTCATGCAAAAGAGAACGAAGACTATTCAATTGGCTGCATTTATGACAACAAGGTGCAGGACTCTGCAGATCTGCTTCTCCAACTTATGCAGTGACAGGAATGTTAGTTCACAAGTATGTGTCCTAACTGTAGATTTTTTAGGTGAATACAAAATATTTAAATTTGAAAGATTCAGTTCTATTGTATAACTAGTACAATGCCTGTGAGAAGCGTCCCCAGTTTAAAAACTGAGAGACCTTTTGTTGTTTTTCTATATTCTGTGTGCCAAAACATCCTGATCTCTCCGCCAAGGTGTCAAATACGACAGCTTGGTCAGTGCTCCTTGGCGTTTGACACTGATGCACATTTAGCATGTGAGCATTTTGGGCCGAGCATCAGACTTAGTATAGGAGTAAGATAGGACACAAAGCAGAAAGCAGGGGAGGCGGATGGTTCAAATAAACAAATTACTTTTGTCCAGGAGGCCGCTGTTCTTTTGTCACGTCAGATATTCGTGGCGTGACTCGTTTGTGTCGATAATCACGAGTCATTTCAGTCAAGTGAATGGCAGCCAAGCTATTTACCTCATCCTAGCTATTTACCTCATCCTAGCTAAGTGGATGTATGAAGTATATTTTGAAAATACACTATGCATGTCACAAGTGTATATTGACACACTGTGACTGATGTGCAAAAGAGATTCTGGATGGGTATGTAGAGTGTCATCGTTCGATGCTTTGGAGTGAGAACGATTTGGCCAAGATCCTGTGTACCTGTGTTAGTACGAAAAGGACGGGACAGTAGAGCTGATGCATGTTGAGCAAAAAAAATGAATATCTGTTTCTGACTATTGTCATTTATGTGTTTTGCACACGCAAGAGTTGCAACAGCGACCAGACGTCGTGGGTTTGTTTCCCGAGTCCCGACAAATATCTGTAAAACACTCAAATGTTCTGGATTTCAACGTTTTACTAACAAATCCAAGTTTTCACCTCAATTAAAATAATAATTCTATGATACAGATTCCACACTGTTGCTGTTGCAATGGCGTCATAGGCACATAACGGCTAGCTACCATGCCGAAGAGAAAGTCTCTTTTCTTAAAAGCTGACCCCATCCTGGTGAAAACGTTTAAGGTGCCAGTTTGGGGGTTTGAAAATATGATATACTCTTGTAAACATAATGAATGTGTATTTGAGTTTACATGCAAGGGCCTGTGTCATATAGGGTCCTTTTCTGGCAGAAAAGTAGCAACAGAGAACTGGGGAGATCTCCATCACAGTGTTTCATCAAAAAATGCTCCAAGCACTTTTTAAATGTGTTTCGATGACAACATTACCTTAAACACTGCTATATCATACACGCACGTCGCCATTTTGCATTTCCTATCTATTTCGGCTACTATCTATTTGTTTGACATTGATTTTTTAACCATGAGTACCAGAGGACGCCTACCGTCATACTTTGTATGGATGAGCCTGTCACTGTTCAATTTGACAGCCGTAACATTAGAGCAAGGAGGACGATCCATCTGAGACAACGCGTACGGTGATGAAACTCGCTCAGCATCATTCAGAGTGCACCCGGCCAACCTGCTCCCACTAATGGCCTGTTCTATCATTGTTGTGTGATAATGTCTGCCGGACATATAAAGCTCAGAAAAGACAGGCGTAAACAAGTTTGGCTTTGTACAGTGTACACGTTCAGAGATTTTCAACTTGAAGCAGAAAAAGAGCCCAAAAAGGAAACTACTGAGAAATCACTCGATACACTCTCCTCATTGAGAAACATTTAAAAAGTTGCTGCCACTCAGCAAAGATTGCTATGTGGACACAAGCCCTAAGGCTGGGTTGTGTGAATGTGCTGGTAACACTAGTGACAAAGGCTCGCAGTTAGTGTTAATTAAAATCTAATTAAAGTCAAAGTTCTTGGTTAACAGTTATAATTAATGACCAGTTGGAGTTCCTAAATTGTAAACCAACTCTGGTAGTTTGCTCAAAGTTATTTCCCAGCGTTTATTGGGACCTATAACAATGACACCAGTCAGTGATCAGCAGAGTTGAGGACTATGTTTTGCACAGATGAACCCTGTAATCAAATGTAACGCAGCAGTCTGAAGTTGTTGAATTAAACATCAACAACGGTGTCCACAGCAGCAAAGACCTGTGAGTCAGATAACCTAGAAATGATTTGAGCAAAGGGTACGGTAGCTCCCTGATATTTCAATATTGTTTTTCCATTTTTCACACTTGACAGTGATTGGTCTAATCTTCTAGTATCACCTAGGTAGTTCTTCCATCCTTCCATCGTCTACCACTTACCCTGTATTCAGGGTCGCGGGGGGGTGGAGCCGATCCCAGCTGTCAGTGGGCGAGGGCAGGGTACACCCTGGACAGGTCGCCAGTCTATCACAGGGCCGACATGCACCCAAGGGCAATTTAGAGTCATCAATGAACCTATCCCTATCCTGCATGTCTTTGTGGGAGGAAGCCGGAGAACCCACACTCACACGGGGAGAACATGCAAACTCAGAAGGAACCCAACCCTGAACCAGGAATGCTACCCATCACACGACCGTGCAGCCCCCTAAGTAGTTCTTGTAAAGTAATTAATCAAAAGGGTCAGAGGGTCCCTAAATCACAGTCTCTGAAGTGACATTTAGTAACTGTTAATTTGCTTTGGAAACTCAAAGAGCTCAGGCAAAAGTGTAGCGATGTTTGATCTTGTTTTCTTGCTCCTGTTCTCGATCAGAGGGCTTTAATATTGTTAGTGTCAGTGGCCAGAGGCTCAGTATCTTATAATCCAGCCAAGCAACACTCACAACCGGATCCGCATCCACATTCATCACTTCTTTGATTCCTAGAATACCAAGATTAGCATTTAAAATATATGAAATCTCAAGCATTATATATACTGTATATTCTGTGTTTAAGGTCATATTTTCACATAATTATAATTAAGCAGCTTAATCACCAACATCCACGTTAGGTGCTTTCACTATTGATACGCATATTCATTTTATTTCTAATTCAGTTTCATGATTTATAAAGGATCATTTATTGTACTGTATTTGTGTATTTATTTGAATTTGCATCAGAAAGAATTAAAACAGCAGTAACAAACACATGGCCGGCATCATGGAATTAAAAATTAGACATCAAGGAAGCATTGTCCATCAACCAGAGTTCTGCCCTCAAGTTCTGCTTGATCCCGGATGCCGATCCCGGATGAGTCGGTCTCTGTGAATATGTGGACACAACAGCCACCGACCTCCCGTTGCTGGGTTTGCTTGAAGTCTCTTTTCCTGTGACCAAACATCAGACAGCCAGGAGCTGGCTGGGTAGTGGAGAAGCCTGAGGTCCTCGTTGGGTTCGCTTAGCTTTCCGAGCTTGTCTCTCCTCCTGCAGCGGTGACATTTTGTCTGGTAGGTCTGGCTGGGTGATGGCCTGAATCCAACCCCCATGCTGCCTCCAATGTAGATGAGTGTATTCAGGGATGTGAAGACGCAAATGTAGCAACATTTATGGAAGCTACCAGAAGCACCTTAATATTAATCATTAAATAATTTGAGAACAATACACTGTGTGGACCAGGCTTTAACAAAGTAACATTGTGTTTGATCGTCGGCTCCATGTGTACTCACAAGCCCACGCTTTTAGGTGCTCTTACTTCACCTTCTCGGACAGCTGACAGCTTCAGAAACGTCGTACGGAAAGGTCGTGACCTATGGAGAGTTCTCCAGCTGAGCAGCGCTCTGACCTTGGTCACTTTTAGGCGGTAATTAATTAAACCGCATGATTCCTGACTTTTGGCTCGGCCTCTACCTGCCTTTGTGTGGTGTCTCAGGAAGAAGGCTTGTGTTTTGTGTAGCTGTGTAGGAAAGTGTGTCTGTGTGTGTGTGTGTGTGTGTGTGTGTGTGTGTGATATGCATCAGACTGAGTGATATATGAGGATGTCGGAGTACAGCAGGGCATCAGCCGTTAACTTGGTGTCTCTCCCACACACACACAGAGAAAGAGAGAGAGAGAACGAGAGAGAGCGAGAGAGAGAGAGAGCTAGGTTAGCAGTGAGGGGCCTCTGAGCCAGCAGTAGGTTAAAGTCTTAATGACAGACATTTCTCCCTGGAAACTTCTCTCCATATGTCACACAGAGACTCCCTAAAATCATCAATTTTCACCTTGTTAGAGTTTTTTTGGGTTCAGCCAGCATGAAACAGACAGGGGAGGAGGGGTAATAAAGTCAGTGAAGTGAAATATAGATATTTTTTTATATATTTTTTTAATCTTTTTCACAACCTGCCTGTGTGTTTCTTTGCTTCGTCCTCCTTACGGATGAGGAGAGACAAGGCAAGGGAAGACAGGAGAATGATAAAAGAGGAGAGGTGGGAGGAGAAGAAAGAGATGGGGGAAATAAGGGCAGGGTCGTTACATTTTTCTCTGGGTTTTAATCTATATTTTAAGTAGTATTTCTGTTTGGTGTAGCTCCCGAGTGATTCCACATTTCCCGGCACCTCAAACAGGATTATTCCGATGGATGACGCATCAGAACACAACACCTGTCACAGAAACAACTCATCTGACAAAAGCTCATCTGTGCCACAGCAGGAGGAGCACAGCGACTGTATCCAACCTCTTACGGCTGATCCGCAACACACTTTTCAACTTTATCCATGTGTTCGTTGTATTAGAATGTACCACCGCTGCAATTGTCAGTATTCGCTGGGCTTGGTAGGAAGGTTTTATTCAGACACGAAAGCTTGTGCTCAATGATGCAAGCAAGGCCAAAAAGTGGCAAGATTTCAGCCCTGAGACATCGTACCATTCTCTTTACGACACAAAACGTGGGGATTTTGAAACTAGGGAAAATAACGTTCGCTTGTTTGTTTCTTGCTCGGCCTGCAATGCCATCGGTAAGTTATGCAACTAGAAATGTAAGTGCAAATCTCCGCCAGGTGTGTGTCGTGTGATTGAATGAACCCACACACCTTCCTAGCGAATGGCAAACCTCCCGTCCAACAAAACACATCTTATTCACACTCAAAAACAAGTGGTGATGTGTGCAGGCAAATGGCAAGAAGTTATTTCGTGCTATTTTTCCAAAGGCAAAATTAAAGTCACCAAGCTGTCTGCCCCAACTGAGTGGAGGCAATGTACTCAGCAATGTATTGGTGGTTCCGGTGGACCCTACCAGTTGAGGGCCAGTTAAGAGTAGCGAGTGAGGAGTCAGGTATGACTCTACAAAACAAATAATAAAAGGTGTTTTGGGAAATGTGAGTCACTGCATGCACAAAAGGGAAAATATTATGGAGTTTGTTGCAGCAGAATACCAGATTAGTCACTCACTCACAGATGGACAGACACACACAAACACAGACACACACACACACTGGAGCAAGCGCATGATCTTCCTGACAGAAATACAAATGTAAACCACTAAGTTGTGCTTTGTGATGCCTCTCTCCTCTGATTGGACAGCAGACAGTGAGTAATGTCTGGGATTTATTTGCTCAGAATCCAGCACCTCCTCGCAAATTGAATCACAAAAGTAATCTTCCGTTCGCTGTCATCCGCCCCGATTCTAGCAATAATAGGAGACATGACACGGAGACATGTTGAATCAGTGGCCAAGATTAAATGGACAGCCGGGGAAATATTAAGGGGGAAATTCATATCCGAGAGACAGAGGTTACAATCTCCTCCAAATTACCATTTGTGACCACATGACCTAGGTGCTGTACTTTGGTCACATGAGTCTCACTGCTGAGACATTGTGAGATAAGTGCAAAAGCTTTAACAAAAGTGTAGAATATGAAAAATTAACTAAAACTAATAACACAAAATGAGTTTGCATGCATTGTGTAATATGTGTCTTTCATCACTGATATGATTAAATTAAAATATTGGAGTCAGGTGAGACGTTAAAAGTTGTCCGTAGTCAGTTTGAAAACCAATTATTTTTACGACTGCAGTGGTCCCTGAATTGATGGACACACAGGCTACTTTCTCTTTTGGACATTTATCAAAAGGATATTAGAAAAGAAGTCTCAATCATACCAGTTGTTTAACCTCTTTGCTATTTCAAAATGATCTTTCCTTGTTAATTAAAATTAAGTATTTGCTTGTGATTTGGTAGAAAGTGAGCGAGAGAGAGAGAGAGAGAGAGAGAAAGCAGGTCTCAGATAATAAACAGGAAGGAAAGCTGCAATGCCGACAGAAAACTAGGAAGCAATGTTCTGTTTTGGGGGGATACCTTTTTATGAGTGCAGCTCACGCAACCCTCTTGCAGGCTGACCCCTCTTAAGGTCAAATCATGCGATAACCCCTCGGAGGAAGAGACGGTGGAGAAAGAAGAGATTAGTGGAATAAACAGGGGGGAGATTGGAGGAGAATACAGAAGAGGCAAACGGTAAAGAGCAAACAGTGTTTACAAATGATTCCCTGGATTTAACACCAGTAAGGAGAGAGAAAATTATTTTGATGAATTGCCAGTGTTTAATTCCAGGGCACACCGGTCATGGTTTACTGTTCTCTGGGAGAATTCTAGGATGTGTGGTCCTTGATACAGAGTTAAATAAATAGCAGAACTCGAGGCCTGACAAGAAAAGTGTGCAGATTTTGTGCGTGCATGTGTCTGTGTGTGTTGGCCCACATGCAACACTTGCTTCCAGTGTTTCCCAAACATGGACTTTAAGTAACGGCCTTTTTGGCCACCCGATTTATCATTTTTAATTATTTCATCCACCCGTTACTACACTGCTATTAATCAGGAAAGTTCGTTTTTATGACCCTATGCCCTCACTACTGTGAACGTAGCAGTGCAGTGTGTATACAGTTTGGGCATCAAAGCATCATCTATTGGGCTGTGAAGGTACTGCCAATGGTTAGGTTAAAAAAAATAACCCTTTTTAAATGGAGGCGGAAGGGGGGAAAGGGTAATTTACATAGCTTGTGGTTTTTATTTGTAACTAAATGTCCTCAAGTTTTCACAAACATTTACACCTTACATGTCGTGACTAGTTACATGCACATATACAACCAAGTAGTTTATGAAATAGTCACAATATTTGGAAACACATGACTTTCTACCACAACACTGGTTTTGGGCGCTACGTGTCCCAAAGTGTTGTTGTGAAATGACGCGTTCGTAACTGTTTTCCGAAACCTAACTAAGAGGTTTTGTTGCCAAAACCTAACTTTTAATTTGTGGTGTAGTCATCCCAACTGAAATTGATCCAATGAAAAAAACTTTTTATGTATGTCCATGTGCATGAATTAGCAGGTTTCAATTTCATGACTATTTCACAAACTGTCCTGAGATACCAATCACGACACATCATCAGGTGGAGACAGAACATGTTTCTCCGCTGTTAGCTAGCTAGTGTTCCCTCAGATGCAGGTACACAAAATGAATCGTTTCGCCGCCGCCTTGATCTCTTGAGATTATCTTTGCCCACGTGTTCATGATGTCAGAGCAAGTCAGGATCAAGTCAGACAAAAAACGAACCAGCATGCATCGTGCGGTGATCAACGGCGATCAATTATGCACAGGCCTGGCTCACCTTAAACAAGCCTAATGTCAGACCTTTCAACACTCATGCTGACACAAATTCTCTACTAAAGATGGCTCTCTGACTCGTGAACTGTGCCACAGTTGGACTGGACCCCACCAACTGGAACACTCGCAGACTCACGCAGACTTGGAAACAGTTTGTTGGTCCACACCCACGTAAAAAAATGTCACTTTGTTGATCTAATATTTAGCCAAACCGCTCTCTGATTCTGAACTATTGGTGAACAAAAATGCTTTTCAACGAAACAGCTGCCAAGTCCAAAGTAGAGGAAGTTAACATATTAGCAGTGATGTACCATCCAGATCAACCCAGTGTTGGGGATGTAGCAGGAGCAGATTTGGTTATCAACAGCTAATTATTAATGTCAACATGATTATCGATATTAATAATTATATTTAATAGATTATTATGATATAATCATGAATATATGGGGCACCACCCTGGGATCAGGGAAAAGATAACCTAAAACTGTATTCAGTCTCAATATAAAGGTTTTACACTCACATGCCAATCATCGTGATCATTGGCATAGAAGTATAAAAACAATCGAACAATTAAAAAGGCGTGAAATTCTAGCACTAGCCTTCACAACCTGCTGTTATCCAGTGACATATACACAACAAGCACAAGAGACCGCTAGTTATAATATAATAAGATTTATTCAAATCAGTAATAATGATCACAATCAATAACACTGCAATTAACAAAGCCCTATTACCTATACCTAACACACAAAGCTAAGCTAAACAAAGGAAGAGACACACGTGGAGTGTGTGTGTGTGTTTGCGTGTGTGTGCTTGCGTGTGTTTGTGGAGAGAGAGAGATGACCGGGCGCGACCACCAGATGGAGCTATTCCCCACAGCGTTCAGGGGCGGAGCCGCTGACGTCGGATAGAATAGCGAGTGAGGGAGAGAGAGAGAGAGATGGACAGGTACAGCCACCAGATGGTGCTATGTCCTTTCGCGTCCGGAGACGGAAACAGCTGGTGTAGGATCATGGGCGTAGCAGACGCGGGGTACGCGGGGGACATCTCCCCCGCACTTCCCGTATCTGTGCCCTCCGTCCTCCGCACTTTTTACAGCCATTACAACCCTTCAATTCATTTTAACATGTGGAAACGCCGCTTTCGAACGCACCATGAGCAGGCAGAGCCAGGCGGCAAACACCGCTGTCGTGTTGTGATTTCAATCACACAGACATGATTCAGATCTTGTTCACCATGTTCAGCAAACCAGCATCCAAAAGGCAAAAAACCTTACTGGTTTTCCAAACAAACCATGTAAGTTGGATATTTCTGTTGCGTGTAGATAATGTTTAGCTCAATGATGTCTAATTAATACATGTCAATATAGGCCTATCAAGTTAAGCTAGTTAACAATTGTTAACTGTTAGTTATGTTGAATCGCTTGCTAGGTGCGGTGGTAGTAACTAGTTACATTTACTCCTTTACATTTTCTTGAGTAACTTTTTGGATACATTGTACTCTTGAGAGTTGTTTTACTGCAAAATACGTTTTCCCTTTGTGTTCCTCTACTGCAGGCAAACAAATAATTGCGCGGTTGTGGCGATCTCTCAGGATCCAAAAACGAGTAAAAAAAAAGGGGAGAGTTGCTGAAAACGGGGAAAACAGTCTGTCGCTCGTCCAGCGAGATCGCGGAGAAGACTGTGGCCTAAGACGAAGGAAACGCTGCAGACGTTATAGGTTCGCCTCCTGTTGCAGCGGTGTGCTGCGGTGGAGGAGTCTACCTCCTGTTGCAACGTGGTGTTGCGATAGAAGAGAGAGTTTTTAGGATAGCACTGGTTTATATAGCTCACGGCTGCTCCCGGGGACCCCCTGGGGTACCTGTGGTTGTCAGCCAATAGGGCACCAGTTGTGTGACGTTGCACTTCGCACCTAGGTGCGAGGTGAAACCAAAATGGTGGTTGTAGTTTTTTATCTCCTTTGTTCCTTTGTCCTGACCGCATGTGAAGGCTTTTGTAGGCCACATTGTGTAGTCCTCATGGTGAGGTCCCAACACCAGCTTTGCCTAATAAAAAGCAACAGTCTATCTTTTCTTTCATTATGCCACAAATGTAAAGCAGCCAATACGACTAAGCTTCCAGCAGCACCTATCCCATTAGGATGCGTAATTCACTATTCCTGGTGTTCCTGGGCACAAAAAGACATGCATGTGTATCTGAAATGCTGCAGTAGAGAACGAGAGCAAACTGGCTCATTGATGCTAGCTGGCAAACAACGGTGGAAGTCTTTCAATCTGGCTTTATTACATGAGAGGTTTTGAGGGGTTTTAACATGCAACGAAACATTTTGTTGAGCTTTTCTTGCACACAGTGGAGCATAAAATTCCCTTCAACATCCTCACTCATCATGTCCTCTGTTCTCCCGGCCAGCTCTCCACTCATGCGCTCCCCTTCTCTCTTCCTCCAGTGCTCTCTCTCTCTCCCAACTAAGCCGATCCATTGCTTTCTATTTGTCTAATCAGTGCAGCCACACACACACACACACACACACACACACCCTCTGGTGTACAACAGTGATAAATGAATACAATTGCACAATTGACATTATTGAAACCAATTGTGTGTGCGTGCACATTTTTCAAGAGGTGTGTGCAGCTGAATTTGCATAAACAAACTGGGACTTTTCGTGATTATATATATATATTTTTTTTTTGTAGCAATATGCAGGTATGAGTGTGTGTGTGTGTGTGCGTGTGTGTCTGTCATGTGAGCATTAAGAGCTCTGCAGCTACAGGTTACGTTGCAGTTATCAGTGCTGAGTCACACAGTTTAATATGCACACACACTCCTTTGCTCAGACAACCAATTTAATCCATGTACCAACACAGTCAGTCTGGCATCTGTAATTTATTGAAATTCATGACAGCAAGGGGCTTTTTTTTGTTTACAGGTTGCCTTTGTTTCATCTGTCACATCAGAGCTTTCTGCTGCTTATCTCCAGTGGAATGAATTGACAAAAGAGATAGAAAGGGGAATGTTTAAAGGGTTTCCTGACTGGATGGACCAGTGGGCAAAAACTGGACTTTGCATTTGATGTAATGTAATAAATGTTTTCTACACTGACGTCACAGGGATGCAAATGCAAGTCCCTGATGAATAACAAAGTAAACAGAAACCAAATAGCCAAGTAACCTATGCTTGGCTTCCATTTTTTCATTGTTATTCATGAGAGTGTGTGGACGAATGTTCTGTAATCTGGGTTATATTTGCTGTGGTGTTTAAATGTAAATGATTTATTATTGGTGTTGTTCTGTTTAATTAGCACCATGGAGGTGGTTGATTTTGGTTTCTGTTGTATGCTGCAGCTGCAGTGGTGGAAAGAGTATACGGTAATCAAGTTAAAGAACTTGTTTAAAAATCCACGGGGTCTGACGATATATAAGTACACCTCTAGGTTGCAAAATGAATTAGAATAAATTATAACATATACACTTGTCAAGTCAAGTGAAACAACATAGGCTACATAAGTCAAGTGGTACAATATTGCAGCAACAATATCCAAACCAAGACACAGGCTCTCTGACTTTGCTGCATATAAATGATTATCAATTATAAATACGCAACTGCCTTCCACCATGTAGCCTCACACAATTTATAAAGAAAGGAGATTAAGCTGCATAATTTAAATTGCCTGAGACGTCTTAAAGAATCAACAGGAGAGTAACATCAGTAAAGCAGACAACATGGACATGTATGAAAAATACAAACTTGACAGCAGCTGCAGCCACAAACACAAAAACGAGAAAGACTAATACACTAACGGTGTTCTGCACACTTTTGGTCCTTAAGCGCACGCCAGCAAGCACTCCTTTGTTGTTAAGTGCCAGACAAGCATGTTTGCTGGTCATTATTTGGGGGAATATCCATTGGACAGTTGATTGATGTCTTTTGGACAAATAGTTAGAACTTCAGTGCTCCTAAAAGTGATTATTAAGTAAGTAGCATTCAAGGTGCTGTTGACAACATTGATTCAGTTACTTCCATTGCATTTTGTCACAACACAGCTGTTGCTCGAAGCACATGCACCCTCAATGGGTTGCCAGTGTTCGTGTTAGCTAAAAGCTAGCTTTAAAGATATCTTACCGGTCAAGAAGAAACGTAGCCACCTCGACGTGGCTTTTCAGTCCTTGAAACTCCTTCAGCTGACTCCGACAATCAAACGCTGAACCGATGTTCACTCTGGTCTTACTCCTCCTTTTGTCAATTAGCACTTGGGACTGGTACCAAAAAGCCGCCCGCTTACCATCAAACTCAACCATTTTTCCGTTTTTTCCACACTAACTGGCAACCCCAAAGACTCTTGACACCTGACTACGCAGAGATACCATGTGATACCAACGTCGTTATTCTATTGGTTCACAAGCCTTGCTAGAAGCCGCAGCCACACGTCACAAATCTCCACAGAGGTAAACAAAACATTAATTACGGACCGACAATGTTTTTTTTTTACAATTTTTTCACAATTAAAAGAAAAGAAGCGATAGTTTTTATTCCATACCTTCTAAAAGTTCTGTGGGTGTATTAATTTTTTTTTTTAATTGATTAGTTTACATAAAAACGTGATTAATATGACCTATAAATGTGAGACCGCTGGGAGGGGAGGTGGATTGGAGAAACAAACACATGACTTTCACTAGTTTTCCTTTTTTAAATTCCGTTAGGAAAATGTTTTTATGTTTTCCTGTAATGTTGCTTTCCTAAGTATTTCACTTTGTTTACTCACTTAAGACCAAACTTTTTTTTTTTTTTTTAGCAACACTTAAGAACTTTTCCTCTTCGGTCCCCCTACAGGTCAAAAACTCTTTAGTGTTGCTTTAACCTAAGTGGTTTTGTTAAATCAAACCTCAGCATAACCGTGATTGCTCATGGTAACGACATGGCATGAAATGACACCGGAAGAGCCGGTAAATCCTAAAATGACTTTACTTCGTCCCCTGAGTACTTCTATGAAAAAAAATGCATGATAGATGTTTATTTTTTTACCTTAAGGTTAAACTAATCTTCAAAGGCTGCACACACAGACAATGAAACTGGTAAACAATGGGTTTCATTAATACCTAGATGTTCTATTGATTTTGTCCAGCTGCTACTCACATATTCATGTCCTCTGCTAGACCCAAGTAAATCACATCTCTTTAATAATAAAAAAAAAAAAAAACAGATAAAATGAGGTTGTACACATGAGCTTTAGTCTTCAGAGCTTTGTGCTCATCATACGCTTTGGGCACACCTATCAGCACTGGTGGAAATACACAGCTGTCTCCCTCCTGGCTTATAATGAGTTATGCAAATCTCTGCCTTTTGTGCCCATAATGATACTCATAATGATCGGCAAGAGGATTCCAGCTACTGCCTCTTATGAGTATGCAAGCTCCAGTTCCCCAGTTATGGTTGTGTTGAAGTTGCTGTAACCAAAAAAAGTGACCACTCTTCAATCAAAAGACCCAGGCAAGAGCAAAGAATTAATCCTGCTTCATGTCTTTAAGCAAGGGAACAGGAATACATTAAATAATTAGTTTGGAGCATCATAAGACACAGCAAATGAGGACACGGATGTCTCGTTTGTCTCCAGATTGCTTCTGACGAGACGGAGGAAGCCTCGCGTTATTTACATTCCCCGCAACAACTGGGTTGACATAAATGTTCCTCCCCACTGCCACACATTATACTCTGTTCTTATTATTCTGTAAATTGTCCCCTCATTAAATATAAACTAAAATACAAAACATACATGTACAAATTCAAATGATTTGACTTTTTTTTTTTTTAATCAAATAACTTAAATCAATGTGGTCACACAATCTGTGCAACACACATACACATCATAATTAATGGGTTACATTTGTCACCTTGGGGGCTGGATCCTCAAACACCCATTGTACCCCTTTACAAGGGTAAGTATTAGTACCCTTATAGTTTGTTCCTTATGAGGGCAAATGTGTACCCCTGGTGTCATTAATGTACTTTAAACCTCTCTGACTAAAATGTACCATTGTATATGGAAAAAAATGTGGCCTTTAGGTACTGCCCCAGTGAAAAGCTAATTTTTAACTTACAATAGTACATTTGTAGTCAATCTAAGATGAAAAACAGTCATTTCAAAACCTTAATTGCCATTTTTCTTTTTAAAATTTGAACATTTGAATGATACAAGTCAAGTACATCCATATATATGGTGTATCTGCCTTAAGGTCAGGCTGTAGATCATTCTCCATATTGTTTTCATTGTTTTGATAAGTGTTATTGTCCATATCATTGTGATTGCTCTACGGTTTTCTGACTGTTCTTGTGCCTCTTTAGGTCAGACATT
The DNA here is from genome assembly GCA_029853015.1 of Chelidonichthys spinosus. NCBI lineage: Eukaryota > Metazoa > Chordata > Actinopteri > Perciformes > Triglidae > Chelidonichthys > Chelidonichthys spinosus. The sequence continues at coordinate 9,025,866 of CM056832.1, read as the reverse complement.
TACAGAGACAGTAAGCCTTCAATATTTATTCTATATTGTCAATTCAGAAATTCATCAAAATGTCAATGTTGCCACTTTGTTTGAGTGTTTGCTGAATGTAACCAAAGGCAACTTGCTGGGAAAACATGTATTGGACATCATTTCTCAAAGTCACTCCAGTAATGGTCTTGTAATGGTACAGAAGGATGTTGATTTAGTCATTCAAAAGCAATTAAGCCGAGTAGGGACAGCTGCCAAACGTTGGACGAGTTATTATCCATTAGAGTGTAACAGAAAAGTTTGCTTTTCATGTGACTCTGTGGGAACAGTGAACTAAAGCAAAAGTTACGTTTACATACTTTCCATTAGCGTGTACATGTTATTTTGACTCCTCCCTTCACACTGACTTTGTTTTGAACTATAAAGAAACTATATTCAAGGCTATAGCACTATGCTATAGCCTTGAATATAGCTAGCACTTTGATCATAGCACTGTTTTCTCAGATGGGGACCTAACACTTGTTTCTATTTTTTCACTCTTACTTTATCGGCATTGATGTTGCAGTTTCTTTCTTTCGACAAATGTACTTATTGTAATTTGCTTTGGACAAAAGTATCTGCTAAATGCCCTAAATGTAAATGCAAATGGGTGAGACAGAGTATATATTCCCGCAGGGAGGCAAAGAACCTAAAACTACGATTGGGTGTGCATCAATGTGCAGAAAGGCATTAGAGACGCTATTGGTATGTGAATGATTTCCCTTGTTTGGGTATATTTGGTTATTTAATTTCCTTTGTTGATTTGTACCCACCTGCGATAGAAACGCTAATCATGGGATGTTCAGGAATGATAGCGGTGCACAGTTTAATGATTGTTAATGAGTGCCCTTTGGTGGCACTGAGTGCTTACTTTATTGTGAGAATAGAAATGTTTATTCAGCGTTTGATGTGACAACGTGGTTGTTACATTTTACTATCAGGGGCATTAGGGGGTGATTGATTCTGTTGTCATCAGCATTATTATGGTGCTAAATGGCAAATGGAGGTTATTTGCATGATATATTAACAGAGTTAAGTAGAGAGTAAGTGATATTATGTCTCATGATGTTTATGTAGGCCTATGATTAGTATAATGGAGATGTATGGATAAAAAATATTTTCTAGATATACTGATGATTTATCTGATTTATTTGAATGTGATTGATAACTATTAATGAATCACTGATGATTTATTTTTGATTTTTTGCTGTGAAAAATAAATAATCCAGCATGAAATTGTTGACAAGTATGGCAGTAGGCCAATAATGTATGTCTGTTTTCTCTTTATGGTTTATATTGAAAGGTTATCAAGCTGATTATCTCCTTAAAACTCCAGCTGAATTAACTGTCCGTAGATGGAAAGAAAACCAGCTGTGAACTGTGGAAAATCTTTAATAAATACAGAGAAAGAAGATTTCTCAAAAAGGAGTTGAGTTGTTCATTGTGTCCTCTGTTGTCCTCTAAGCCATTTTCGAGTTTGGGCAGACATTGAGGCAGAAAAGCCCGGAGAACTCGACAAAGAACACAGCATAGACAGGCAGAAATGGATAGTTTTAATGACCGTGTCACGTAGGCTTCTTAGGAAGATGTGTCTACACATTTTAAAATAGAAAGTCTCTGATTGTAAAAGAACAGCATAAGTCGTCATCTTCATTCTTTATTTACCATCCTGAGCTCCAGACTTTTCATAAGCTGGTGGCGTGCCTTTTAGCTCATATCCCTTCTTGTCGGGAGAAACGGAACTAAGAGGGCAGAAATTAATTTAGCATCTCACCATCTCCTGAACAAGTGATGTGGATGTGGGAGGGAACCTTTCATTTGCTCGCCATAAAGCCTCTCAATTTCATCATATTTATGTCCACTGGCTGTGAATCTCAGCTTTGAAATGCTCAGGACTGCGCTCTCCCACTGTGTTATTTCCTGTTGTGCCCTAAGCGTGTGAGTGTGTCCATATATGTATATACAGATATGTGTATGTGTTTGTTCTATGCAGTGTCCCGAAGGTCATGTCATCACGCTCTCCCATTTCCTGTTTATAGAATGGGAAAGCAGCTTTCTGAAGGAGCTGGAAGTCTTTTCTGTACCTAATCTTGCTTATGATTTATACAATTTGAAAAAAGTGCATCAGCTCCACTTGTCTGTTGCTTGGCACAAGACTGGAGGGAAAGGATGTAACATAACTGTTTCCAGGCAGGAAGGTTGCATTGCACATATTCCCGCATCTCAGGAAATGAACGAAGATGATCTTCTCTCCCTTATATTCACAGGTAAAAAGCCAAATGTCCAACTTGAAGTCCCATGAGAGCTGCTCCTTTGTAGCCTTTTGAGGCCTTAAAAGTGTAATATTTTTACACTAGTTATTGTAAGCCGTGAGTGAGTGAGTGAGTGTGTGTGTGGATGTGTGTTTTCTTAAGTGGGGGTTGGCGGCCTGTCAGAGCAGGAAACGTGGCAAGACAAATGAGGGGGTCATGGGTTCGAGCCCTGGGCAGCAGACAAGCTTGATAGATGGGTGAAGACTGCCTTAAAACGTCTGGGTTATTGATGGTTGCCCACTGGCACTAAAAATACATTGCTTCTCTGACCCAAACATGCACGCGCACACACACACACACACACACACACACACACACACACACACACACACACACTAACAAAACACATAAGAAAAGAAAAGCATTTAATTGCCTCAAATATTTTTAAAATGCATCAAACCTGATAGTGAGATTTAATTTCCACCGACAAGTTCTGCACCAGGCTGGGTGTGTGATGTGTTTGCATGTGTGTCACTCAGTGATGGCATGTCATTAAAGGTGCATATACATGATTCAGAGCAATAAAAAACTATTAGCAATGCAGATATCGTGGAGTAATGTCTACCTGAGCAGAGAAAGAAGTTGAAGTCTGTGTGTGTGTGTGTGTGTGTGTGTGTGTGTGTGTGTGTGTGTGTCTCCTTGCTGTTTTGACATACCCGGGCTGGCCACGCATGTTTTTAGTGCATGTTAGTGTACATGAGCATGCCCCACTAGCTAGCTCACAGCTGCCATTCTGCACTGAGCCCATATGGTGGTACAGCTGATAACACCGTACTGACCAACAGTGTCGTAACAGAAGCCTAGCAACCAGCCTCCTGTCAGCTCTGTCAACACTGTTGTTGTAGTTTGCACCGTTAGCACCGTTAGCACCGTTAGCTGTCAGCTCAGCTTTCCCCATGTTAAGAGGCAATATGCTCCCAAACTCATATAAAGTACCTTTCAGCAAAAGGCCCCAAAAACCTTTTAAGTAAACAGTATATCCTTTATACTAATACTACTAACTATTTTATTTTCCTCAAATAATTTCATTGTATCAAAGTTTCAGACTGCCCAACAACCTGTTTGCATTCTGCTGCAGCTTTCCTCGTTAAAGTCTAGGTCTACTTTTCCTCTGTGGGATTCAAAGTTGCGTACTGACAGAAGACAAAAGCTTGTTGATACTGCACATGCATTTCATGCAATGCAGAAGCCAACATTCACTTGTTAGTTCAGCATAAACTGCATATAAGAAGTGAACGTAGTCATGGTGACATCACTATTGGTTTGTGAACTACGGTTTTGTAGACTAACTTCCATGATCTGAAAACTCACTGTGAAAGGGTTAAAGTTGTATGTTGACAATATCTGGACAAAGCTGTAGTGACCTATCAATCACAAGGTAGCCACGCCCTAAAAGCTAACCTGATTAAAAAAATGCATTTTATTATTCTCTGTTGTAAAAATTTGCAATATAAATATGTATATGTAATAAATGTATTATGCGGGCTAAAGTCCACAATCTTTCTTTAAATTCTTTGTCTCTGTATTAGCTTTCTTTTTGTGCTTTTGACAGAGCTGAATCTGAAAACTTGTTTGCAGGTGCTTCGATTTTAGAGATGAAATATGGACGTGATGTGCAATGGCCTCAAGATGCAGGAAGGAACAAACCACAAACAAACATAGAGTCTTTCAAGTAATCTGGTGATCTTTCAACCTTGTGGCGGATCAGGAATATCTATGTTTCTTTGAAATTGTACCTGCCGTCCATCTCCAGAGTTAAGACTCTCCTGCCGATACCACCTTAAGGTGACAATTTCTTTAATTTGTTAAATACTTTGACCTTGGCTGATACAGTCACACATGCTCTTGTACTTCACAACACACCCACATAATGCTCAATCTATGGCAACAAGGAGACAGACGCACAATGTACATGAGGGCATATCAAACACACACACACACACACACACACACACACACACACACACACACCAAACCCTATAACACACTTTTAGGACACACCTTGTAGCTGATTTAATTAACTTAGTGTGTACGTGTTTGTGTGTGTGTGTGTGTGTGTGTGTGTGTGGGGGGGGGGGGGGGGGTCACATTGAGGGGCTATTACTGTCTTTCCTCAGGACACAGTTACACTCACAAAGTCTCAGCCACACACTGTACCAACTCTCATTTATATGCACATAACTATAAGTAATCTCTCTCTCTCTCTCTCTCTCTCTCTCTCTCTCTCTCTCTCTCTCACACACACACACACACACACACACATGCTCAGTGGGAGCATAGGTTAGCTGCTGAACCATAGAAAGGTTCAGTGAACTCTGACTGTTAATAACAAGGGTCCACGTCATATTTCATTTCCTGTGTGACTCTTTGCCCTTTCTCTGTCACTTTTTCCCCTTTCTGTCCTTCCCCTCTGTGATTTTCTACTCTTTGTTTCTGCACTACTGACCGTCTGCAGTAAAACCTCCGTCTGCAATTTGTGTCTATTGTCTGTTTTTATTGGCCTTATTTAGACACAGGCACAGTATCTATTTGCTCATATTTAAAATATTTGCAAGCTTTTACAGGTTTAAAAATTATTGAACTACCATCCTTAAATCAGTTTTAAATTGACTAAGCTAACAATTTGGCAGTTGTCCATGCATAAAATACATAATTATAAGCATCACTTTGGCACTGACATCTCTATTCATGTATTTCTGAGTAGGGCTTTCAAGGAAGAGGAAATTAACCGTTCAATGAAAAATAAAGGGAAACAATGAATAATAATTTAACAGCAAATTAAGCATTAGCAATGTGACTGCTCTTTGTCATAAATGAGAGAAAGTCACCAGTTTCTTTCGCAAAAACATAACCTGGGTCACACACACACCGATTCAACTTATCTTTTCTTAAATCACCAGAAATATGTGATTTTGTGACTTCATCTGACTCCGTGCCTTATGAAGTTATTGATAGTAAAGTGGGTCGAAGTGTCGTGGCTGAAAAAGACAATTATCTTCTTTCGTCTTCGGAGACCTGTCTTTAATTATCAACTTTTTATAACTCCGGTCTTAATGATATAGCCGATGGTGTCTGTGTCTCTATCCTACTATTACTATTGTCGCTCGTCTGGATTAATTTCTCCGTCTGTGGTTTGATAACTCTGTTACCCAGCGGGGTGTCTGAATCTGACACTATAACCTTGTTCTAACATCCTACTTCAACAGAAATCTTCAATTCTGTCTTTCTGCACTCACAGAAATGAATACCAACCGTCTAAAACAAAATTATTGGTGTTCAAAATGGTAAAGAATAATGTCTAAATGAAAGTTTGACCTCCTGAACTGCTGGAAGCTTGAACTGATTTGACTGAAAATCATTTACAACAGAATTGTGTCTTTCTTGCATTAATACCTATCCGTGTATTCAATTCTTTCAAAGGCAATTTCACAATTGATTGTGCTCAATATAATGTGATTTCAAAAATTGTACCTAATGTGAGCTCCAATTACTTTGTTCAATTTGATTAAAATTTGCAAAATGTGTAAATCTTTCACCACAGACATCACAATATAATTTTCCATTATCTGTTTCTAGCTCCTAGATTCCTGTTATCAGTGCTTATACTTACTTAAATTAGAGGTGCGTTTCTGTAAATGTATTCTTTGAAATCCACATACTTCAGAAAACATTTATCAACTCCACAAGGTGCCAATGAAAGCTCAGAATTAAGTTTTTTTTTTTAAATCATGTAAACTGTTCAAACAGAGATTTCCAGTTTTTTTTTTTTTTTTTAAGCAATTGCGGAAACTCCATCTTAACACACGGAGAGCATTGAACCATTGCAGTTGCATCTTCATAAACCATAGACATAAGCACACTGGGATATGTACTTCCAGTGAGTCTTTGCAATTAAAACTGTCACAAGAAACACATTAAGAAGGAAATCGGAGTTTCTTATCTCTACTATCCGTGTATTATTTAGATTTATTCCAAACATAATGTAACCATAAACTGAGACAAACTGATGTCAAAAGTTGTGTGAATTTTAAAAACTGTGGATCGAACAAAGTTAAGAATCAGCCTGACACACTGGAGGCTCCATGATGACAGCCATTCACTCATCTCATAATTGGCAGAGGAAGATGTAATGATGCCAAGGATACACCGCTGGAATACTGGAGTAAGACATACGCGCACACACACACACACACACACACACACACAAACTGAGATTTTAAACATGAGCCCATAAAAGAGAGCTTTACAGGCCAATCGCCCGTCAATTTCTCCTCACGTGGAACATTTTTTGTTATTTTCTGTCATTTTAAGAATGCTCTCGGCATCCCACATGACAGATGACTGTAACTGGCCTCTGGCGTTAACAACAGTTAGCTAACTATATTGCAGGAGGATTCAAAGCCTGCCAACAACAGCATTGAATGACCCAAGTAGACAACAATCATGATTAGATGATTCAGAGCTCTGAGTTGAAAATAACCCACTGAGCTTCATGTTAGCCAAGACTTCTGAAGGACATTTCAGCACTGCACAACCAAACAGTGTTTCTCAAACCTTTCACAAAAAGCCTCATTAATAAATCGTGAAAAGGGACAATTTTGCAGATATGAATGCTCCTGACCATTTTTACTGCCACTTCAACATCACTTTTTAATATCTTCAATAAGTAGGCCTATACCAGTGCTTTCAAATATATATGCAATAGATCACAACTTTGATATATGGCCTTCGGCAGAATTAACAGGCTCTCATTATTTTCCTCTGACCAGTTAAACAAGCAGAGTGTGTGTAAGTATTTATTAGGTAGACTACAATTATCACACGAACACCTAGGCTCCCCCATGTGGCTCAAAGTTGGACTTCAGATGTAAATGTTGAATAAAAGAACTATGGAAGGAAGTCTTCACATGTATTTGGCATTTCTCGATAAAATCTCCTTCAACCCGCCTGTGGATCTGAATCTAGTATTTGGAAAAGACCACTTTAAACCATTTGGGAATGTTTGAGGGGTCAGCAGAAAGTCAAGCAATTCTGTCTTCATTTACAAAGTAATTCTCACCAAATGAGAGTATGAATGACACAACCATTAAGTCATTTAGTGTGCAATAACAATGACATTCTTTTGTGTGTCACTTTACACAATCTAGAGGGATTGATTTGATTTATTTGAAGGCCAACCATGATGTTTTTCCTAAACAGAACTAAGTGTAACAACTCCGTTTAAAATGAGATGAGAAAAGCCTAAAATGTGTTCACATGACATTAAATGTCCAAAAAATATGAGATCAAATTGCATTAATGGATGTAAGTGAGATATTCTCCATATCAGTGCCAGAAACCAAAGTGTGATACTTGGACAACCATTTATTTAAATGTTTGCAGGCGATAAGATGTTGTGGTTAATACAGAAAGCATGCTGAGTCAGTCCCTCGCAGGCTCTGTCTCCAAGATAGTTAGAGACATCAAAGAAGCAGCCTTCCATTTTACTGCCTCATTCCTGGCAAGTGAAGCTAAATTATCTTGGCAACAAGCAGTGTCAATGTCATCAAAGCACAATCAGACATCTGGACCATGGGCAAAAGCTCGAGTCAACACATGGAGAAGAGCACTTAACCACTGGTGATTTGTCATTATCCTTCTGATGCTGATCAGCAATTGTCATTCCTGGTGACGTGTCCCGTTAGTTATTGTTTTACACTCCCGAAAAGCTGTTTCGCTTCGAATGGTTGCACACTTATTGCACCTTGATCTTAAAGGAGTACTCCAGCATATAGAACAGGCTGCCTGTATAGTCTTGAAATTAGGTTCTAAAAAGTTTGTATTCGTACTGTTTGTACTCGTTAAGCCTGTCTTCAGTGGCTTACTTTCAAAAGGTCTACACTCATTCACACTACATATTTTTCAGTTCTGGTGTGAGTATATTTATATTTTGTGAGTTTATTTTGTTCATTGTTCAGCCATAGCGAATTCGCCACTTGTACACAGTGCATCATGCAACATGTAGGCACAGCCACGGTCAGGTTAGCACTTGTGGTGGTGGTGGTGGGGGGGAGGGGGGGATTTCACAGTTGACCCCACTTACATACAGCACTGAGTTGGTATCCACATAAAGGTGGCACATTTTCCTTTAGAGGAAGTCAAATTGTTCATAGATGGCAATTTAAGCCAATTCTACTCTTTAAATCTGACCATTTATTTAGCCTTCATCACTCAGGGTGGATGCTCTTTTGCCCTGCCACATTTCTACAGTTCAATCCATTAACACCAGGAAGCTATCTACAGTCAGTCTGTTGCCAGGGAGCAGCACCACTGAAACAGTTATGGATACGGTGATAAAGTGCCGCCTTAACTACCCTGCTCAGATGTATTCTGCTGGTCCAGAGATCCGACCAGCAACTTGTCAGTCTCTTCTGCCTCAAAATAAAGAAATCCACGAAGCAGCTGTTTGAATGTCTCAAGGTGCAGTAAGATCTCCATTTTAACTTGTAGATAATGGCGGTAATGTGGGCCCCAGTCTTGTCTGCACATTGTGGTCCCTGCTCATTGCTGTCTAACGGCATGCAGCTGCTCTGAGTTCAAGTTGCCACCAGTGGTGCTACAGATTCCCAGGCGTTCTTGAAGAAGCTCTTTGGCTCCACAGTGTGACATTACATAATGATATGTGTCAGTCTGTGTGTCACTTTGACTGTCTCTATCGAGCTCCTTGGCCCCGTCCTATAGAAGGAAATGACTGGGAGATTATTCATTGCAGGGTAATGACGGTACAGCAGTGCAAGTGCCAAAGGCTCTTGATAGCCTGCCAGACAGAGCAGCCTGCATCTGTGTGTGTGTGTGTGTGTGTGTGTGTTTGTTTGTTGATAATAGTTTAGCAGGCAGAATGACTGTCTGAATGAGTTGGAAGCGTCTCTGGCTGCACTTGAACATGATTTGGAACTCATTTAGACTCAATTTGTTGGCACAGCAAGAGAAAGACAGCAGGAATAGAATAGAATAGAAAACAGAATAAGGCAAATATGACAGATGAAGAGCAGGGGAGAGAGAATAGGCTAAAAGAAGTCCTATTACCACATTAATTACTTTATAACTGGTTAAACAGAAGAAGGCGCTTATCAGAAAGAAGTGCAGCATCGTTCAAGGGCATGCTGAAATAACATCGACCCTCCTCAACTTAATTGTCCTCTCATACTGCCTGCTTTTCTCCCTGACCACTGATTCTCTTGAGACATAACCAAGCAATGAGGTCCACTTTTTCTTCTTCACTTCGAGTTGTCGAAGCCCGAATGCACACACCCCGAAGAGGTCAGTGTGGTTGCAGATTAGAGTTTGATAAAGTCAAACTCCGGGGCTACATCAAGAGAAATAGCAAGGTGATGGTCTTGGTGTTAAACGGCCCATTCTGCAAAACATTCAGAAACATTTAATTAATTTCACAATTAATTAGAAGTCTAACATAATATACATTAATCTTATCTTTCAACACATTTCTGTGAGAAATGAACTTCACTTTTTTGTTCTTTGGTTTTAGCAGAGAAGTTAGAGTTCTCTGCCCATAGTCAATTGTCTCTATCTCTCTCTCTCACCCTCTACGTATGAGGGTTGAGGGTGAATGTAGTGACATCACTTCCTTTAACCCCTAAGCAACCCCATGTTGCCTCCTTATCTTTTCATACAACACACATTGCATTATTCATTACACTACACATACAGAGAGAGAGAGGGGGGGGGGGGGGGGGGGTAAAAAAAAGAATGATCGGGGAGAGAAAAGAACAAGAAGCAGATGGGAGGAGCTTCTTTATCATGATACTTATATGCATCAGCAGTCTTTCGAGATAATTCTCTGTGGTAAACCGCCGCTGTATTTGAAAGACTGCAAGAACAAAAGGAAAGTGGGATTCTCTGTCCCTGCTTGCAGTTTAATAATGCAACATATACATGACATGTACATTAAAGAAATACGATTAATTCATGATTCCCTATGGGAAGTCAAGTGTTATACAACATGATTTGTTATTTTATTTTTTTTAAAGCTGACTATTGAGATACAAAAACCTCATGCAATTAGAAATGCAACACACAAAGAAATCACATTACATTTTATTCTTGTACAGCTACTCTGTGTGCATTAAGTTGCTTTTTTTTTATTTAATAGAATTTAATTGAACAGAATAGTGAGCACACAATCACGCACTCTCTCTCTCTCTCTCTCTCTCTCTCTCTCTCTCTCTCTACACACACACACACACACACACTACACACACATAGACACACACACACACACACACACCATACTTCTGTGGAAGGTCAGGGCAGCCACCCTGTGGAGTGTATGAAACGTATAAATAAAAAATGGGAGATAATGTATGGTAAGCAAAACATCTGACCAGGCCAACAACAGCTTCTCTACCATCTCTTTCATTTCCTCTTTTTCCTTATCACTCTCTGTATGACATTTCTCATCAGCCTCTCTCTCTCTCTCTCTCTCTCTCTCTCTCTCTCTCTCTCTCTCTCACTCCATTTCCCTTCATATTCTCTCTTCATCCCCTCACCTTTATCTTGATCTATTTCCCCCCTCCTCTCTCTCTCTCACCCTCTACGTATGAGGGTTGAGGGTGAATGTAGTGACATCACCTCTTTTAACCCCTACGCAACTCCACGTTGCCTTCTTATCTTTTCATACAACACACATTGCATTATTCATTACACTACACATACAGAGAGAGAGAGAGAGAGAGAGAGAGAGAGAGAGAGAGAGAGAGAGAGAGAGAGAGAGAGGGAGATGGGGAAAAAGAATGATTGGGGAGAGAAAAGAACAAGAAGCAGATGGGAGGAGCTTCTTTATTAATAATAATATTAAAGCTTGGTGGTTTGCCAATTTATTATTTGGACTGCAAATGCAAGAACAAAAGAAGGAAAGTGGGATTCTCTGTCCCTGCTTGCAGTTTAATAATGCAATATACATGACATGCACATTAAATAAATTCCCTATGGGAAGTCAAGTGTTATACAACATGATTTGTTATTATTTTTTTAAAGCTGACTATTGAGATACAAAAACCTCTTGCAATTAGAAATGCATCAAACAAACAAATCAAATTTGAAAAAAAGATCTTTGAGAAAGTGGATTAGACTACATGTGTTTTCTCTTCTGGAGTTTGTCTGGAAAAAAAAGAAGTTGCAAGTTGTGATGTTCTGCAATAGAATGTCATTGATGATAAAGATTATTTATTCCCCCATTCAGATCAATGTAGGATGGTCAGTGTGGCGGCCATTTTTATGTGTACCGTTGCCTTTGCAACGTCTGTAGCAGGCTAACTTCCCTATAAAGTATACAGACTTACAGCAAGTCCCAAACTCACTGAGTTGAGGTTTGGCAGGTACGCTTAATCAGAGAGTGAATTTATGAAGAAAAGAAAAAAAATGTGTCAAATTTAAAGTTGTAGTCCGTAATATTTGAGATACGTTGCTTCTAGCGGCCTCTTTGGCGGTAGATGGAACTTCAGGCGAGCCTCTCTCATCTCCCTCACCGAACGGTGTCGACTGTCTCTCATCTGCGTGATGCCTTCAAATGCTCCACACTAAAAGGTCCGCCGGTTTCCCTCATTTGTGGTCACTTTGCTACTTGATTACTTGCCCTTCTTCACTTCCATTAGTTTCTTTTTCTTGGGACTGGAATTTGAATGGTCTTCTTTCTCTGGCGGTCGATCCTCCATTGTGAGTCAGCAGTAATGAAATATACCTGCTGTGTAAGTCAAACACTTTAGACTAGAGGGAGCCTGACTCAGCAGTTGGAAGTTACCAATTTCCGATTACAATGAAACGCAGCATTCGATTCCGTGAGTAGCTCCACCTGCCAGACCAACCACTGCTGACTGACGTTAAAAGCACCACTTATTTTGAATTTTGCGCAGGAATGTCGCCACAGACACGGAGATCCTATTTCTGGGCTAAGCCGCAAGTACAAGCACTTTCATTAGTGGCTCACATTCAAATCACCATTGTTTTAAATATTACAGACTAAAACTTTTACAATTTAATACTTAATCCACAAACTTGTGTCACAGTGTAGGAAAGCACGTTGCTATGATCATCTTTTCATCTTGTACTAGTCACACAGATAACAGATCAATGTCGGTTCCACCTTTATTCTATTTCTATGGTCAGAAGTCAGGATATTACAACAGCAAAAGGTGGTAGCCTTGGGCAACTTTGCGGTAGTTTCCAAGTGCACCTGCTCTTTTGGTTAATTTAGGTGGCATTTCATCCAAATGGGGCTGAGTGAAAAAGCATATATTCGGAGTGTGGTGTGACGAATAAAAACCCTGTGAAGGAGTCACGTTTGGAGTCTCTGGAACAAGATGTTGAAAGGAAGCAGAAATCTCTGGTGTCCTGAGGTAACCCACTATCTGCGTTTCTATAGCATGATTCTGCTTAGAGTGGCTGGTTAGCTTGTGTTCAATACTAAATAACAGGGCCCTTTGTGTAAATTCACTTCTAAATTAAAACACTCCCACCTCTGCATTTCAATAGGATCCTTTTCAAACGGCAGATCAGATAAGGGATTGCGTGTTAGCGGACAGTCTGCGGTCAGAGCCGATCTTAGGAGCTGTTGCTGAATGTTAAGTGTATGTCTGTTGAAAGTGACCACCAGTTACATCAGTGCCCATATTATTCTGCATTACACTGAATAATACTGAATCAAAATGGGAATCCAACACTGAAGCTATGTACAAGGAGGGGATGAGCAGACTCATCTGAGATCTGAGATCCTTCAACGTGTGCAGAAAGATGTCTATTATCAGTCTGTGGTGGCCAGTGTTCTTTTCTTTGCTGTGGTTTGTTGGGGGAGCAGCATCGGAGCCAGCGACACCAACAGACTCAACAAACTCTGGACTCTATTTCATAATAATAGGTATTCCTTAATCTTGTATAGTTTATTATTGTTTATTGTATATGTTTGCACTGTATTTATACACTGTATATATCTTGTTTTTATATATATATATATATATATATATATATATATATATATATATATATATATATATATATATATAATATATCTTGTTGTACAGACTGTTTTTGTTGACCCACTCCAGCTGTGTTAAAATAATTTCCCAGTCTGGGATTAATAAAGTAATTCTATTCTATTCTATTGTAGTTTAGTTGAGGCTATATCCACATGTCAATCATGTGGACTCTCCAGAATCAGCATCAAGAAGAATCGTCATTAAGTGTGCAGATTAGATTTAAAATAATTAAAATAATCCAGATTGTAATTTATCTGAAGTTCACACCAAGACAAAATCCAATAACTTTTTAAAAAAATGTGCAGTTTCAAGGATGTCCGCATGATTTGCAGTTGTAGCTACGGATTTTTTTTGCGTCAGTAGAGCACATAGATGCGGAGAAAGTTTGTAATATAGCCTTATGAAGAAAGATGTACCAGCAGTCAGTATTCTACAATTGTATTAACCCTTGTGGGGTCTTCGGGGTCAAAAATTACCTCACGCCTCATTTCTGACCCATCAATTATTGTCAATGTGCTTTCTGCACATTTCTGAAGAAAAGAAAGTGATGTGGACACATACTAAGCAGCTTTAGCTCTAATGATAATATTTATAAAGCCCCAATTTGTCATAAAATATTACATCTAAACTGTAATGAAAAAAAATGAATGGTGTTAACTGACAAAGTCAAGTGGCAGGAGGACAAATCACTGATTTCAACTATATCAATCCAATCCATAAGTAACAATTCCAGTCTATCCCTTGATTATGTTGCTATTGGATAAGAACTTAACATAATGGTTTAATTGTTACATGCATTATATATTGTTTTTAATATGGATGCATATATTAAATAATTATAATATGCTTAAACTATGAGAATGTAAGGAGAGTAAGGGGATGGTTCAGCAAAAAACATTGTTCATATTGTTTTAAAATGGTCAACATTTTTATTCAGTGGGCATTGTCACTGCTTCTGTGGCTCCCACCTCTCAAAATGTTGACATTGGCTCAAGCATTCCAATAAACAGACACATAACGCAACATTCCTCAAACCCCCAGCTCTGCCAATATTAGAACCGTTTGCTAGAACAAAGCTTGAATTCTTAATTACGCATAAATTAAAGCTAGATGGGTTAAAAATGTAACCTTCCTTACAGTTGTCATGAACAGGTAAAAGATCCAGAGAACGAGATATTTTCTCACCCTGTCTAATTTATGGAAGCACTGTCATCCGCTTTCTTTGTCTTTTTTTAATGAGACACCATAAAGTCGGACGTGAGACTCTCTGTACGAAGTGTTTCTTACATGCGTGTCCTGTGTGTGCCAGCTAGCGCCATAGCAATGCAACTTAAAATAGCCCAACTGTGCAACCACAACAGCTATATGGCTGAGCAGCGAGACCCAACCGTATGACTGGGTTAAGTGCTGATGAAACACGGGTAAGGTGCTGTAGTGGGCTGCTCCCTACCTTTGAAAAACTCAAAAGCCCCACTCTCTTCATGACAAGCTCCACACACACATGCTCACACAGCACTCCTAATTGCTGTCTCTCTCCTGCAGGGTGAGAAAATAGGCTACCCGAAGGCATCTCTCTGCTCACTTCCTCCCACCTCCTCTTCCTCCGCTGTGCTCGGTCCCTCCGCCCTGTGTTCTTGTTGCCTTGTTTCTCCTCATTCATTGTTTCCTCTCCTCTTGTCTCATTACTCTGCTCATTTTTATTCTGGTCATATTTCAGAAGCCAACCCCATGAGTTGGCTCTGTTTGTCGTTCCTCCAGCTCTATTCCTGTTCTCCTGTTTTTTCTCTTCTACCAGGAGATGCATTGAAAATGATTTAACAGGATACATGCAGATGAAGCTGAAACACACTGTGAGCATTAGCATCAGCTGTGATTGACTCAGAAACTGGAAAGTAGGAAAAGCAGGAAACAAAAAGGCAATCTATGGGGTTTCTCCTCTAGGTTCTACTCTCCTTCCATTGCCAGATTCACTGTCCTCCCCTTGAGGGGCATCAATAGCCATGTTTCCATTCACATATTTTTATGAATATTTGGAAATGCATTAGAAAGCTGTTGGTGGTTATTTTGTTTAATTTTATTTGGGCAAATTGTCATCTTATGGTTGTTAATTGATCAGGCAGTTGGGGTAAATGCTAGCAGTAGCTTCCACTTGTTGTCATAGCAAAGGCAGCAGCAAACCCTCTTTTCTATAATGAAAGATACAAATGGTTTATTGAAAGGGCCTACACATAGACCCAGGCCTATAGTGTCAGGGGCCCTTCTGGCCTTCACTTACAAAATGTCACATACATGAGACACATACCAACTTAGAAGAAATTCAAAATGACTACAAAGGAAAATGACTACAAAGAGACAGAAAGAGAGAGAAACAAAAACATAAGAGACCAAAAAGACATAAAGCAACAACAAAGTGACACAACGTGACTACAAAGAGATACAAAAAACTACAATTTTACCAAAAGAGTGTAAAGAGACAAAAACAACTACGAAGTGATGCAAAACAGCTGCAAAGAGACACAAAGCACTACAAAGTGATTCAAACTGACCACAAAATAAATAAAATGACTAGAAAGACTAAAACAACTATAAAGAGATTCAAAAAAAAGCTGCAAAGAAATTTACAACAAGTATGAGAAGAGGTAAAGCAACAACAGAGAAACAAAATGACAACAAAGAGACTAATAATGTCCACAAAAAAATATAATAGGACTCCAAAGAAATTTAAAAAGACCACAAAGAAACGTTGACTCTGATTAGAAAAGATGCTAAACAACTGTAAAGTCCACTCCTGTGTCAGAGGGGTGGTGGGGCTTTTGTCCCCTCTACCCAAGATGCTATATGTCAGGCCCCGTTAACCACTATTTGAAGCAGTTTTGGAATACAGCCTTTTCAATTTATAAAACTTACCAAATGTTCTTGGGCATGTCCACGTACACAGCAAAGACATTCTTATTTCATTTGTGTCATTTGGAGTCATCCCTGTGCCCACTATTCACTCTCCTTTTAACTCTGGTTTGGTCCCTACCAACTCCTGAGAGACTTAACTGGCAGCTTTCTTCACTGTGCACCTGTTTAAATTGTTTGGTGCTAGACAGCTATTGCATACTTGGCTTTTAAGGGCTTGTCTGTTAATTATAAGACCCAACCAGGCACGTGTGAAATGACCTGCTTAGAGGTCTTTTGTTTCAGTTGTTTCATTGTATTTGGGTATTAATGGCTATATGAGTAATGATTTCATACTTCATTCAGAGTCATTTGATCAATGTTAATACCAACAATAACTCCAAGGGAACTTCAATACATATTCAAATTGATTCTTCCATTTTCAGAAAAACTTTACAAATCAATTTTTGTTCTCATATGCAAAGGTAGAGCTGTTTGTCTTCTCAGACCCGTGTGATCCTTAAATAAATGAATGCCGCAGATTATGATAAACTCCTTTCCTGCCAATAATTAACAAGGCCAACTCTCAAAGATGATTGCGGTAAAACCAGCGTGCAGTGATGTCGGCTTCACTCTCTGCTTTATATTCAGCTCACATTGACTGTAAACCGAAAGTATCGCTTTCTCTCCTGTCCCACCCTGCTCTACATTCTCTTTATACTTGGTGAGAGGAAGAGATAGAGGGTTCGGAGGGTTCAGAGGGTTCAGAGGGCTGCCCTTGGGCGTACACACACATCCACACACGGATATATACACAAAGGTTATTTCAACTCCCATGTGGGTTTATTTGCTTTATTCACACATTCTGCCATATTGCTTGACTCACGCAACAAGGTGGGAGGAAGAAAAGGCAATTTTCTAACTTTTCTTTAAAGGTACCATGATAAAAAACTCTATGTATATATAAATGTAAAAGCAAGATGAGGAAGTAAAAACAACAGTTACATTGAAGTGATATTTTTTTCTAGATATGACTAGATGTATACTGTTAGAGGGTGTGGTTTCAATTAATAGGTCTTGATTTCAAGCTGCTCAGTGCTTTGAAACAATGTATTCTGAAGCAACCTTAACATGGGGTCACGGCGGGAAAAATGTCCTACATTTCTCGACTTTCCCACTTGTGTCTGATTTAAAGTTCTGAAGTGATGGATCACTGGTCCCTTTCACAGCGTGGATCCGCCTGATGGCTGCATATTACTATTCAAGGTCAAGACAGTGGAGCCTGACACAAAAGCCTGACCGAGCAGGAAACACTCTCTACAGGTCACCCGTCCATGACATGGCCAAGACTGTCACACCCATGTTTGCAGACTCAAATCTGAATGAATGGGAGGACTCTGAAGAATGAAGCGCTAATTTAAAATCACTGGTAGCCAGATTTAATTGGGTGGAGATGCAGCGGAAGACCAAATGTGAACTGGCCTTGGCTCATATGTGGCTGCCAGAAATGCCTATATTTGGGGGGGGGGCTCCAGTCTGAGCATATGTACCTTAATTAATTTGCCTTGTTTAATTAACCGGAGTCGTTGTAGTTGCTGTGAGGTGGCTTGTAAAGATAATTTAATTAAGTTTAGATGTTAAATGCGAGAGGTGCTCATCGTTTACAATTATCAGTTTCTAGTCTAAATCTCATACATTGTCAACTTTGAAAAAGGTTTTTAAATGAGTAATACTCGAAAGTTTCAATGTCTTTCAGTTTAAATCTGACATTTAGCAATTCGGGATGTAACCTTAACCTTTTCATGTTGTAAATATAATCCTCAACATCATTTTTGCACGCATTGTTTTATATTTCATTATTAGTTGGCATGTCTGCATAGACTACAGCCTTTAGTTCCAGTATATTCTTGCATGTTTTTTTTTTTTTTTTTTGAGTTTCTGTTTCCATTCAGTTGCTCAACTTGCTACTCATTCCAATTTTAAGTCAATGTGTGGAAATGTACATTTTTATTGTTAATTGATATGGACTGGGGAACAAATCTGAACAAGGGGTCGGGGAGTTTTGTTTCAAGACATGCAGAAGAGATGGGAGGTTCATCTGTATTGACACACACTCCTAGATTCAGATTACTGATTACTGTATTCTATTGAGTAGAGAACACTTTTTAAAATTTTACATTTTCATTTACAGGAGGCATCCCCAGTCGCCAGGGAACAAATCATGCAATTATTTATACAGCTTACCTGGGGCGCCGAAAAGGGGGGGCAAAGGAGACGGATTCTAGGGGCCCATGATTGAGGGGGGCCCAGAGAGGCCCCTAATGAGGATGAAATTATAATACAGAAAAAATAATGACACTAAGTTATTAACTAACATATAATCACAAATGTTTTATTTTCCATGTCCTGGTAACAATAACTTTATTTGTTTTGGAAACATCAACGCCTGCAGGGCCCCCCCTTCCCCCCTCTATTTACGTACAATGGTTCAGTCCACTGGATCAGCTGCAGGTAGCGCACTGGCGGTGTCACACAGCGCCACAGTGGGCAAAGCGGAGGAGACGGCAGTATGCCTCATAAATCAGGCAGCCAAAAAAGCCAGTGATTGAAAGGTTGCAAAAGGAGGCTTGACTCAGTCGGCAAGGTTATATTATATATATATATATATTTGCCATTCTTTCATATATTAAGTTCTACTTAAATGATGAAAATCATGTATGGCCATTTTGTATTCTGATGGTGTTTTTGTTTTTGCTGAGATTTTTTTCACTCCCCTGATTATAATTGCAATTTTTTCATGGAAGAGTTCATTTCCAATTTAAGAATCAGTGTTGCAGCAAATCAATTAATCAAAATGAATTCCATTGTATTTAGAGTGCTCCGTTCTTCCCCTACTTATGTCAACTGTCATATTGTTCCTCTTTCACAAATATGGTAACGATAGTCAAAAATACCATTATAATGCATAATTCTATGTAAAATAGCATCAAAAATCAAAAATTTCGCCACTGTGTTGGGGGGCCCTGTAAAGATTCTTTTCATGGGGCGCAAAATCCCTAGCGCCGCCCCTGCAGCTTAATAGCAATACAATCTCAGTGGAATTATCATAAGGAGCTGAGACTGTAGCTGATGATAAAACATGAACAAAAAAGATGGAGGGAAGGAGAACTGAGAGACACAGAGGCCTACAGGGACACATCTTTATGCCAGCGTTCACTTCAAACCTTGTCAACATGCATTACTGATTGTGGAAAAGAGAAACATTTCACATGCAGACACACACAACCACACACACACACACACACACACACACACACACACACAGACACACATACACATATCCCCATGCAGATTGTAAACATAAGGAAATGACAGTAAATCCTTGAGAGGAGGAGGAGGGTGTGGAAAGGAGCGGAGGAGGAAGAGGAACGAGGGAAGAACGAGGCGGTGCTGAAGAAGAAAGTTGAAGAATGACTCAATGTGCTCTCTCTGTGACTCATCACATTGGATGGCAGATCCTGCTGTGAGATCCAATCAAAGGCTGAAAAACCAAAATAAGCACAGTTGTCACAGTAAAACTGGATTTCACCGCATCAACGCTCCCTGACAGCTGTCAATGTAAGGAACGAGGAAGATGAGGAGGAAGAGGAGAGAAGGTGTATGGTTTGGTGAAGGGAGGGAAGGACAGATGGTCAGAGAGCGTTTCATCACTGATGCTGTGGGACAGCTGTCAATATAAAGGAGAGCGGAGAAGAAATGGGGATGACTGTAGGGAAGGAAGGAGAGGAGAGCGGTAAGGTGACAAAGACAAAGTGTCAGTTCGTGGGAGGCAGGAAAGAAAGTGGTGATAGACAGAGAGGGGAAGAGAAAGACAATGACAAAGTGGAGAAAGTCAGTGAAACATAGTGATGTTGTTGACACTGTCAGCGAGAGAAAGACGGGAGAGGGGATGACGTATTTGTCAGACAGTGCAAGTATTCTGCTCGAACACTCCCGTTCAGCTGTGCAAACAGGCAATAACAGGAGGGAAGTACACTCCAAGAAAGTGCAGAGAGGAAAGACATCAAATCAAAAAGATATTTCTGTGACAATTTTGTGGTTTTCTAACTGGTTTGCCCTCTGAAGTACATGGTCTTCTTCTATAATGCACATGCCCTTTTCATAAGGGCATGCACTCATTCGAACGGCACGACTGGGCAACTGTCACAATTGTTAGACCCGAAATATCCATCTGTCCAACACAGTTGTCAGCCGTTAAAATGATCAGCTATGTGGTGAAAAAGTCACAATCCAACCGGAGACCTCCATGAAGAGCAACTTTAGTTTGAAATCACTTTATTAACCAAAAAATATATATTTTTTTGTTAGCGAATAACAACTGACTTCTCATGCTTTCACCTCACCTGAAGGGTTCCAGTTTTTTATTTTTATTTTACCTTTATTTAACCAGGCAAGGCAGCATTAACACATTCTTAATACGTGATCTAATTCCATATAACAATTCATCATGTTTGTATACAAAGCATACCAATTTATATGTACCTATACATATTACATATAACACATTTTTGTATGAATATTTCATATTTCAAATGTATATACTTTAATACACCCAGAGGATTTTACAACAATATATCACCAGACATAAAAATACACTGCTAAATAAATCATCACATAGATAGTTTTAATATAAGATCAGATACATCAGAAAATGGACATTTAATTTATTGTATAAGCTTGTATGTATGTGATATTGTATGTATGTGAACAATATGGTATCTTATCTTATCTTACATATGTGGCAATATCACTCTTGATCTAGAGGCATATAAGTCATATTTCCATGTGGAAACCTACTGCATGTGAAGAGTCAAACTCTCTGAACTGAACCAGCATTTTGCCAGTTTCCTGTCAGGGGGGCAGTAAAGTAGATTGATTTGGGGCCAGGTCGCGGCCTGGCTCTCGCATAACCCATTAAAATGTAGTGTTGTGCAGATCAGCTCCAAGCACCCCCCACCCTACCCATCCACACCCGTCTTACACCCCTAACCCCTTAACACCCCTTCTTTGTGTCTCTCTGGGGAGGAGAGCCTTCATTTTAGTAAAGGCTGTTGCAGCACTACTGGAAGAGAGAGAGAGAGAGAGAGAGAGACAGAGAGAGTGAATGGGTTTAGTGAGGTCTGAATAGACCTGCATAAACTGGGTCACCTCCCATGACCCCTCTATATGCACATTTCAAAGCTTACCGTATATATAAACCCCTTATGATCCATTCATTCAGGTGTTAGGACATTTTCATCAATTCATTTATAAGTGGGTGGCAGGCTCCATCATAACCCACCACACCTCATGATCTTCCCATTATCAACACTCAAATATTCACTCAGCTCCACTGATCGGACTGCATCCTTTAAGGCACCACGGAGCAGAATGAGAGACAGGACTGAAAAGCAAGCTCGGTGGCTTACAGGGTGACGGACTATTGTTCAGTATGTTTGTGCTCGTCTTTGTCTGTGTGCAGAGAGGAAGAATCTCTGAATTTGCATCCGCGTGGGTGGCATGCGATGCCGCATGTGTCGGGAATGTGTGTTTACAATGTAAAACAGCCCCGGATCCAATTAAATTGATTGCAATCCATTTAACAATCCATTTAACAATCCATGTGCGGGGTTGATCACATTTAACAAAGAGAGGCTTTCCAATCAACACATGGCGACGTTGTGAACAGAAATGAAAATCTCACTTGCACAGCCTCTGTTGTGTGATTGGATTCGTAGCCCGATCGTTCCCCCGTTTCACTAACGACATTAAAAGACATAAGAGCAGCTGGCGCCTGCAGTAACCTCTGAGGCAAAAGTGACTGTGAGACTATGTCATAAAAGGAAAGGAGGAGATGACGAGGGTGTTAAAGATGCTCACCTGCAGAAACACCTTGTGGCTGAAAGGAGCAGTGTGAGACATGGTTATAGCTTCTGGTTCATCTACTCTTGTGATTGTCAGCAGAGCTGTATTTGATTTAGAATCCAAAATAAGGGCTTTAAATCCATCTCAATTTATGACCTGGTGAAATCATACATGTAAAGGCCTTTATACACCATAGCATGACGAATAAACAAGCAGGACACTGATCATCCACCCAACTCTGACCCTATTTAAGAAGCAAATCCGGTCTCACAGAAATATGTGCAATAGCCACAACATGTGTCCAACCCTTTCGGTGGTTTTGTGAATGTGTTAAAATGATGTATCCGCACCACAAAAAAAATGCTCACAGAAAGTCAATTAGGATCCTTTTTTTGCCGTGGACACAGAAATTAAACAAATCCACATGACTATTTCAATAAAATTGAATTAATTCAGCCCCAAATCACAAATTTGCCTCAGAGGGCATTACAATCTGTCCAGCACACAACACCCTCGGGACCATGGTCAGAGCTAGTGATGTAGCATTAAACGTTGTTTCCATGGTGCCACCACCACGTAATGTGTTGTTAACAGGTGGTGGCCATTGCACGTCATTCTGTGAGATCAGGTTGTGGATGCATGGCATGCCTTTTTAATTCTATGAGTGATAGAAGACACTGTTTTTCCGGAGGTCCAGTCCTCAGCTTACTGGGGGAAGCCAACTTGTAACGCAGTTACTTAAATGCATGTAATGCACTGACTCAGGGAACTCAAATTAATTTGCGAAAACACACAATGTGAACAACATGCTACACAGCAGTCTTGTCTCGTGCTCGTCTCTCCCCAGCCACATTCCTTCTATTTACTTACATTTCCCCCCTCCCAAACTCTCTAGTGACATTATATCTTAAAGTGTTTGGCTTTGATTAGTTTGGTAGAAGAGGCAGTGAGGAAGAAGACGACCTTGACGCAGATGTGAATTTGCGTCTTTGTATTCCTGTCTTGTGGCAGAGTTGATCGGTGATTAAGATGAAAACAACCACAACACAGGAAACAGCACAAGCCAACAGACATAAAAACATCATTATCATTTTCCCTCTATTTTTTTTTTCTGCAACACTTTTTGAGTCTCTTCTACCTCAGTTTCCACTCCGTACCAAACGAGCGGTGTCAAAACCCTCTAACCGCTTTTCATGTAAAATTTCACAGATTCGAGACGATATCGTGCACGCCATCTGTGTGTGTGAGAGATCACTCGTGCACATGAGAGGCACAATGCTGTTGGTTAGAAATAGTAGCATATGCCCCGAAAGCTCTTTAATCCTGAGGCATGTGTGTTGTCTAGTTAAGGCAATTCTTCTTCTGTTTGACTCCGGAGGTGATTTTTGTGTGTGTGTGTGTGTGTGTGTTTGTGTGTGTATGTGCACATGCTTATTCCAGTCTTGCAGACATTGTGAGTGTGAATATCAATCTGTGCATGTGTGACCCATTTCCGAGCCACTTCCCTGTTTTCTGAACGTTTTATCAGGTGGTAGAGCGGCAACATAAACTGGTTTAATAGCTGCTGCTGAAATGACTCCCTCTTTTCCACCGTTGGGTGTCTCTATTTCTCTCTCATTCTCTCCCTCGGTTTCTGATTTCCTGTCATTCCTCGATTTGCCTTTTGTTAACTTCCCTCTTGGCTCTCTGCCTCATTCTTAATTTCAGTTTTCATTTCAGATAAACTCATCGCCACAACTGTCACACACACAAGCTAAACCAACAGGTTTACATAATATGATGATCTACAATTCAGTGGGTGTCTGAATTTCTCACCTCAGTATAAACTGTACACTAATCTTAAAATGTTATTCCTTTCTGATTTGCTGTGAAAGACAGGGGGTTTAGCTCAGAAGGTAGAGCGGGTTGGCTGGCAACCGCAAGATTGCCGGTTCGATCCCCGGCTCCTCCTAGCTGAGGGCCTGGTGTCCCTGAGCAAGACACCTCACCCCAATTGCTCATGACGAGCTGGCTGTTGCCCTGCGTGGTTGCTATCCATGTGTGAATGTGTGCATGAATGGGTGAATGTCAGTCATTACTGTAAAGTGCTATAAAAAATGAGGACCATTTACGTGCATTGATTTTTTTTTAAGAGAACACTCAATAAGAGTTTTAGACACTTTTACATGAAGAAAAGCAGCAGTTTTCCACTTGTATTAAAAACATTTTTTTTTTAAGAGGAACAATCCAATATTTTTAGAAAATATTTTTGAAAGCCTGTTTTCAAAATATAGTTTTGTAACTCTGACCCTGTGGATTAATTGGTGCTGGCAGCTCCTGGAAGTCTTCCAATGCAGGTTTACTTAGTTTTTTTTAAAATATTGCAACAAATAGCCTGATCTCACAGAAATACATGAAATGACCACGACCTCTTAACAGCATATTACGTGATGGTGAGCACCAGGGGCGGTTTGTGTATTGGGAAGATTTGAGCAACACACTATATTACTTGGCATTTTTTTCTAACCAATTCTATCACAGCAACAGTCCAATATCCAAACATATCATCATATTGTCCAATCAGACTAAAACTTGGCATCAAATGGTCGCGCCTCTTTGGGGGCGATTCAGTCAGGTTGAAAATCACCCCAGTGGTCTCTCATAGACTGATGTAAAATCTGTTGTTTTTTTTTTCAAATATCACAGGAGGGCTTGCCCTTACTTTGGTCATACAGAAAAGCACTGGGAAACTAATGGCTGTTTTTTTCATCTAATAGGAGAAGAGGTCTTGTATTGAAACTGTTCAGATGCCTCAAAGTACATAAGCCCTTGGGGAAAAGGCGAAGAGGTCTCTTGGCAGTTTTTTCAAGACTAGTGCAGCCTCTCCTTCTTTGCCTGTAAAACTTGAAAATGTCGCAGAGGCAGAAGTAAACGATTACCTGATAACTTCTGCCATTGATAGAGAAGATGATCCCTTGATTTGGTGGAGGGTGCACAAGATCAGCTACCCACAGTTGTGCACCATGGCCCGTAAGTATCTTTGTGTACCTGCCACAAGTGCTCCCTCAGTGCGTCTTTTTAGCACAGGAGGGAATATTGTGACTTGCACTCGCTCATCCTTGAAGCCAGCAAAAGTCAATATGTTGGTTTTCTGAGAAAAAAACCTGTGAGCCACTGAGAACAAAAGTGTCGGATAATGGCTTGCAGTGCCATTCTCTATTGAACTTTAGTCTGTGTGGTGTTATTGTTGTGTACTTGAGATAAGTGGGGTTGATATTACAATATTCATATTGTTTTTTTATTGTCTAATTTAAAAGTGCACTTCTCTGTTTTTTATTTATAACTTTATTTACTTTGATTTTACTAAATATTTTCAAAGTAGTAGAGGCAAATTCTTTGATTCAGCTGTGTGGAATGTTACTGACTTGGGAGCAGTAAGATACATACAATTTAAAATTATTTTTTTCTTAAGACTGTAAATTTTTTACACGTTTACAAAGTGTGTTTAAATTCATAAATGCACAGTGGAAAAGCCACAGATGTTTCTGTGATGAACGGTTAAATAATAATGTCATTTATTTCAAGATCCTACATCTTTATATTTAATTCTAATAAATAGGCCCAGCATATGGGAAAGAACGTTTTACACCAAATGGTGCGTGGTGGGCCGATCTCCACTCCCCACAGCGTCTCAGCATCATGCAGCAACAAACCGATGCAGTAAGGATCCTGTTATGATAATAACATTTAACACTGACTGCTTATAATAGGCTATCACCCAAGAAGAGCATTCTAAGTTTATTTTTAAACAATTGAGATTAATTATTTGTGTTGAGATTTATATTAAGAAAAAAACATTTATTTAAAAAAAATGACCAGTGTATATGGGAACTGTAAAGGAAAGGTATGTGTTTTATTGCAGTGCCATAAGTCACAGTGAACATGTTTGCATGCACCTAAATGATGTGCTGGTGCACGTAAAGGAATAAGTTAGTCTGGAGCCCTGATTTACTCATTGAATGGGTCACGTTAATCAGTATCAGAAAAATTGAAAAAATTGAATGTGATGTTTCGAGCCAGCTTGAAGTATTCATCAGCAACTGAGAGAAGGTCCACTTTTGTAAAAGTGTGAAAGCCCTTAGGAACGCAGACTGTTCTTTTTCTGAATGCTGTAGGCCTGTGTTATAGCCCAGTGTTATGTTTCTTAAGGACTTGGTTTATTGGTTTGTGTTATAGCCTAGTATTTTCCTTAAAGGCTTGGTTCATTCATTTATTTTGTTTCATTTTCTTAACAATTTAAATGCTGCATGTGCGTCTCTCCCCCGACCCTCCTAACAAAACGGTAAGCTGACGGTAAGCGCTTTGCGTCATTTCCTGTTTCTCCATGATAGTCACTACAGGCTGTGTTTTTCTCTCTAGCCTAACTCTGTTAATTTAACGTATTTTCCCTCTTCAGCGGCTTACTACCGCCAAGTTTAAACTAAGCACACGCTATCCCTGCTTCAGCAGACACATCGCTCACTCTCTGAGTTGCCTAGCTAAATTTGCTGTTGTTAACGCGCTATCTCTGCTAGCTACTTTAGGGCAACAGCTAGCCTAGCGGCTACAATGGCTTCTCTCTTTCCCTGTCCTCCTTCTCTTCTCTCCTGCCCGGTGTGTCTGATGTTCAGCTACTACTCTGCCTCCTTTACTGATAACGGTACATGTAATAAATGTAGTTCACTTTTTGCTTTGGAGGCGAGGATAAATGATTTGGAAGCGCGGCTCCGCACCAACAATCCTCTGTCGGCTGCTGCTGTAACCAGCCAGTTGACGCTAGCTGTAGACAGTGCGGGCCGACATAGCGTACCAGCTAACCGTCCCCCGGCAAACCCCGAGCAGCCGGGAGGCTGGGTGAATGTCTGAAGGAGGCATAGTTCTAAACCGAAGCCCATGGTTACCACCATGTTCACGTGTCTAATCGTTTCTCCCCACTCAGCGACACACCCGCTGAGAAGCCAACTCTGGTCATTGGCAGCTCCATAGTGAGACACGTGAAAATAGCGACACCAGCGACCATAGTCAAATGTGTCCCAGGGGCCAGAGCGGGCGACATCGAAGCTCAATTGAAACTGCTGGCTAAGGATAAACGTAAATACAGTAAGATTGTTATTCACGTCCGCGTTAATGACACCCGATTACGCCAGTCGGAGGTCACTAAAATTAATGTTGGCTCGGTGTGCGAATATGCAAAAACGATGTCGGACTCCATAGTTTTCTCTGGTCCCCTGCCAAACTTTAGTGATGACATGTATAGCAGCAGGTCATCTTTCAACCGCTGGCTGTCGAGGTGGTGTCCAGATAACGATGTGGGCTTCGTTAATAATTGGCAGCCTTTCTGGGGAAAACCTGGACTGATCAGGAGAGATGGCATCCACCCCACTTTGGATGGAGCCGCTCTCCTATCTAGAAACATCGCTGGCGCAGTCAGCTCTCAGCGCACCTGCGCCACGCCGACAAGGTGTGTCCGCCTGGACTTTGCAAGTTTCGTGCACCGCGCAGGCTCATGCAGGCACACCTCCCATCTCACCCACCGGCGCAAGTGGGAAAGAGGGAGGAGAAGAAGGCGTGAGTGGGAGACGAGGAGGAGACGAGGCGTGGACTGGGATTAACACAGCCGATTCAGATCTTCACCAATCAAATGAGCTCCTCTCCTCACCTTTAATGCGTTAGGGGAGGTTCAGTGCAAGATCCGTCACTTGACATCCCGATGACAGAAGCAACGCCGCCGCTCCCACCACGCGCATCACGCGCTGTGCGCGCGTATCATAATAATAACAATGCAGATATTATAAAAGACAGGAGAGAGAGAGGGAGATGTTTTGGTCCGAGAGGCTGAGTTTCCGTTACGCGTGCCATCCGCCTTTGATCTGACGTCAGATGTGACGGGACAATCTATATAGATATAAATTCACGTGTTGATTCAATTAGTTGCATTAAATAGTGTTTGTTGTGAGTATTTATTGCATTTAAATGTGCCTGGAACTGTGGACACCTGCCTGTGAGGTCTCGGTGACGTGTGCACACTGCGCGCCAAACTTCCACTCCGCCAGCTGTGATTCGCATTGAATGAATGGACTTTATTTACGCCTTGCGCCAAGAGTAGACCAGCTTGGAGCGGGCGAGCCACAAAACTTCCGCTACGCCAAGCTGAATCTGTGACGCCTCCCCCTGCTGCGCCGCCACACCCATCTTGGCGCAGGTGATCCACCAAACTGCCAAACTGACCGTGCGCAAGGCTGCGCGGGTCGTAACTTGCATTACGCCGGCTCCGCCACCCTGCGCAGCCCTGCGCTGCGCCACGAAACTAGGGCCCTAGATCTCTCTCATCTAAAGCAGTATTAGTCAATGACTTAATATCAGATAATCATATTGATTTATTCTGCCTGACTGAAACCTGGCTGCGTGATGAAGACTATGTTTGCTCAAACGAAGCTAGTCCTCCCAGCCATATTATTACTCATATATCTCGAGGCAGCAGACGTGGAGGAGGAGTTGCAGCCATTTTTGATTCAAGCCCGTCAATCAATCCGAAACCA
Source organism: Chelidonichthys spinosus (assembly GCA_029853015.1). NCBI lineage: Eukaryota > Metazoa > Chordata > Actinopteri > Perciformes > Triglidae > Chelidonichthys > Chelidonichthys spinosus. Next base: position 8,997,165 of record CM056832.1, on the reverse strand, counting down.
AAACTAAATTATAACTCATTTGAGAGTCTGATTCTCAGCCTTTTGCTGCTGGACTTTGCTCCTCTAGGAAAAAGGTCTCTATCAGATAGAGCAGTAGCTATGTTTAAGGAAGTAATACTGCCAGTCTTGAGTTCACTTCCATGTCTTAATGAAACGGTGGACTTCTATGTTAATCTTAGTCTCTCCCAGATCGATCCTCTTATAGATTAATCTGGAAGCCTACTGCGAACGACTCTCGACTCTGTTGCTCCGCTAAAACAGAAAACTATAAAGCAAATTAGCTCCCTGGTATAACTCCCAAACTCGTAAATTAAAACAAAAATTGCGTAAACTTGAAACCATCTGGTGCTCCACCAAACTGGAAGAATCCTGCCTAGTTTGGCAGGACTGTCTTAAAACGTATAAGAATGCTCTCCATAATGCCAGAGCAGCCTACTACTCATCTTTAATAGAGGAAAATAAAAACAACCCTCGATTTCTTTTCAGTACTGTAGCCAGGCTGACAAATAGTCACAGCTCTACTGAGCCATGTGTTCCTAGAGATCTTAGTAGTAACGACTTTATGAACTTTTTTAATGATAAAATTCTAGCAATCCGCGACAAAATTACTTGCATCTGACCTTCAATTGGAACCGCGTTACCCTCAAACTTAGAACTAGCATTAAGACCTGATATATATTTAGACTGCTTTTTCCCAATCAACCTAACCCGACTAACGTCAATTATCTCTTCTTCTAAACCTTCAACCTGTCTCCTAGACCCGATACCAACCAGGCTAATGAAAAAAGTAGCTGTAATTAAACCTCTTCTTAAGAAGCCTACTCTAGATCCAGGGGTTTTATCAAACTACAGACCAATATCAAATCTTCCTTTTCTCTCTAAAGGGGCGTTCACACCAGACGCGAATTAAGCGGCGACTCTACATTGAAAATCAATGTAAATGGTGCGATGACACGCAATTCAGGCGGCGCGAATGGAGCGTCTGCCGCGATGAGACGCGGCGCGAATGAAGCGAATGGCGCATCTGAAGCGACGCAAATAAAGTTGAAAATATTGAACTTTTCAGGCGGCATCGCGCCACGACATCCAATCAGCGACGAGTTCAAGCCGACAGACAGATGGACAGGCAGCTGAGATGAGGCTGCATTCCCAAAACAACCCGACTCCGAGAAGACCGGACCCCGGCTCGAGGGGGCCATTACTGGCCTCACACCGTCCACGGGCTAAGCCTCAATCAGAAGGACTCAGGCCCCCAAGCGACACCGGGCAAGCGGTCTTCTGTACGCCGCATTTCCCACGTCCGCCCGTCGGACGGGGATTTAGCGCTGGGCTCTTCCCTCTTCGCTCGCCGCTACTCAGGGAATCCTGGTTAGTTTCTTTTCCTCCGCTTTGTAATATGCTTAAATTCAGCGGGTTGTCTCGTCCAATCTGAGGTCGTAGTCAAATGTGGCCCCGACTCTCCCTGGGGAGAGGTGCGAGGGACGTGGCTCCCAGAGGAGGCTCCCGGACTCTGGCATCGGGTACCCCGAGGCGAGGGTCCGCCAACCTGACCCGCCGGCCCCCCGCCGGCGCTGCCCTCGTTTCCCCCGCTAGAGCGGCACCGGTTCAAAAATGAGCTTCATGTGCGAATGAAGCGAATGACGCAAATTACACAAATAGTCCAAAATTATCAAGTGACCCGATACAAGCATCTCAAGCGATTGTATTCACGTCTATCACGTCCGGTGTGAACGCCGCATAAGATCCTTGAGAAAGTAGTCGCCAATCAGCTGTGTGACTTTCTCAACAATAACAGTCTACTTGAGGACTTCCAATCAGGATTTAGAATACATCATAGTACAGAGACAACTCTGGTGAAAATTACAAATGCTTCAGCAGACACATCGCTCACTCTCTGAGTTGCCTAGCTAAATTTGCTGTTGTTAACGCGCTATCTCTGCTAGCTACTTTAGGGCAACAGCTAGCCTAAAATTGCGTAAACTTGAAACCATCTGGTGCTCCACCAAACTGGAAGAATCCTGCCTAGTTTGGCAGGACTGTCTTAAAACGTATAAGAATGCTCTCCATAATGCCAGAGCAGCCTACTACTCATCTTTAATAGAGGAAAATAAAAACAACCCTCGATTTCTTTTCAGTACTGTAGCCAGGCTGACAAATAGTCACAGCTCTACTGAGCCATGTGTTCCTAGAGATCTTAGTAGTAACGACTTTATGAACTTTTTTAATGATAAAATTCTAGCAATCCGCGACAAAATTACTTGCATCTGACCTTCAATTGGAACCGCGTTACCCTCAAACTTAGAACTAGCATTAAGACCTGATATATATTTAGACTGCTTTTTCCCAATCAACCTAACCCGACTAACGTCAATTATCTCTTCTTCTAAACCTTCAACCTGTCTCCTAGACCCGATACCAACCAGGCTAATGAAAAAAGTAGCTGTAATTAAACCTCTTCTTAAGAAGCCTACTCTAGATCCAGGGGTTTTATCAAACTACAGACCAATATCAAATCTTCCTTTTCTCTCTAAAGGGGCGTTCACACCAGACGCGAATTAAGCGGCGACTCTACATTGAAAATCAATGTAAATGGTGCGATGACACGCAATTCAGGCGGCGCGAATGGAGCGTCTGCCGCGATGAGACGCGGCGCGAATGAAGCGAATGGCGCATCTGAAGCGACGCAAATAAAGTTGAAAATATTGAACTTTTCAGGCGGCATCGCGCCACGACATCCAATCAGCGACGAGTTCAAGCCGACAGACAGATGGACAGGCAGCTGAGATGAGGCTGCATTCCCAAAACAACCCGACTCCGAGAAGACCGGACCCCGGCTCGAGGGGGCCATTACTGGCCTCACACCGTCCACGGGCTAAGCCTCAATCAGAAGGACTCAGGCCCCCAAGCGACACCGGGCAAGCGGTCTTCTGTACGCCGCATTTCCCACGTCCGCCCGTCGGACGGGGATTTAGCGCTGGGCTCTTCCCTCTTCGCTCGCCGCTACTCAGGGAATCCTGGTTAGTTTCTTTTCCTCCGCTTTGTAATATGCTTAAATTCAGCGGGTTGTCTCGTCCAATCTGAGGTCGTAGTCAAATGTGGCCCCGACTCTCCCTGGGGAGAGGTGCGAGGGACGTGGCTCCCAGAGGAGGCTCCCGGACTCTGGCATCGGGTACCCCGAGGCGAGGGTCCGCCAACCTGACCCGCCGGCCCCCCGCCGGCGCTGCCCTCGTTTCCCCCGCTAGAGCGGCACCGGTTCAAAAATGAGCTTCATGTGCGAATGAAGCGAATGACGCAAATTACACAAATAGTCCAAAATTATCAAGTGACCCGATACAAGCATCTCAAGCGATTGTATTCACGTCTATCACGTCCGGTGTGAACGCCGCATAAGATCCTTGAGAAAGTAGTCGCCAATCAGCTGTGTGACTTTCTCAACAATAACAGTCTACTTGAGGACTTCCAATCAGGATTTAGAATACATCATAGTACAGAGACAACTCTGGTGAAAATTACAAATGCTTCAGCAGACACATCGCTCACTCTCTGAGTTGCCTAGCTAAATTTGCTGTTGTTAACGCGCTATCTCTGCTAGCTACTTTAGGGCAACAGCTAGCCTAAAATTGCGTAAACTTGAAACCATCTGGTGCTCCACCAAACTGGAAGAATCCTGCCTAGTTTGGCAGGACTGTCTTAAAACGTATAAGAATGCTCTCCATAATGCCAGAGCAGCCTACTACTCATCTTTAATAGAGGAAAATAAAAACAACCCTCGATTTCTTTTCAGTACTGTAGCCAGGCTGACAAATAGTCACAGCTCTACTGAGCCATGTGTTCCTAGAGATCTTAGTAGTAACGACTTTATGAACTTTTTTAATGATAAAATTCTAGCAATCCGCGACAAAATTACTTGCATCTGACCTTCAATTGGAACCGCGTTACCCTCAAACTTAGAACTAGCATTAAGACCTGATATATATTTAGACTGCTTTTTCCCAATCAACCTAACCCGACTAACGTCAATTATCTCTTCTTCTAAACCTTCAACCTGTCTCCTAGACCCGATACCAACCAGGCTAATGAAAAAAGTAGCTGTAATTAAACCTCTTCTTAAGAAGCCTACTCTAGATCCAGGGGTTTTATCAAACTACAGACCAATATCAAATCTTCCTTTTCTCTCTAAAGGGGCGTTCACACCAGACGCGAATTAAGCGGCGACTCTACATTGAAAATCAATGTAAATGGTGCGATGACACGCAATTCAGGCGGCGCGAATGGAGCGTCTGCCGCGATGAGACGCGGCGCGAATGAAGCGAATGGCGCATCTGAAGCGACGCAAATAAAGTTGAAAATATTGAACTTTTCAGGCGGCATCGCGCCACGACATCCAATCAGCGACGAGTTCAAGCCGACAGACAGATGGACAGGCAGCTGAGATGAGGCTGCATTCCCAAAACAACCCGACTCCGAGAAGACCGGACCCCGGCTCGAGGGGGCCATTACTGGCCTCACACCGTCCACGGGCTAAGCCTCAATCAGAAGGACTCAGGCCCCCAAGCGACACCGGGCAAGCGGTCTTCTGTACGCCGCATTTCCCACGTCCGCCCGTCGGACGGGGATTTAGCGCTGGGCTCTTCCCTCTTCGCTCGCCGCTACTCAGGGAATCCTGGTTAGTTTCTTTTCCTCCGCTTTGTAATATGCTTAAATTCAGCGGGTTGTCTCGTCCAATCTGAGGTCGTAGTCAAATGTGGCCCCGACTCTCCCTGGGGAGAGGTGCGAGGGACGTGGCTCCCAGAGGAGGCTCCCGGACTCTGGCATCGGGTACCCCGAGGCGAGGGTCCGCCAACCTGACCCGCCGGCCCCCCGCCGGCGCTGCCCTCGTTTCCCCCGCTAGAGCGGCACCGGTTCAAAAATGAGCTTCATGTGCGAATGAAGCGAATGACGCAAATTACACAAATAGTCCAAAATTATCAAGTGACCCGATACAAGCATCTCAAGCGATTGTATTCACGTCTATCACGTCCGGTGTGAACGCCGCATAAGATCCTTGAGAAAGTAGTCGCCAATCAGCTGTGTGACTTTCTCAACAATAACAGTCTACTTGAGGACTTCCAATCAGGATTTAGAATACATCATAGTACAGAGACAACTCTGGTGAAAATTACACCTTCTGAAATGACCTTCTTATTGCTTCTGACAAAGGACTGGTTTCTGTACTTGTTCTGCTAGATCTTAGTGCTGCATTTGATACCATTAACCATGAGATTCTAATATGTAGACTGGAAAAACTAATTGGCATAAAAGGAACCGCATTAAGCTGGTTTAAGTCCTATTTATCCAATCGATCTCAGTTTGTGCATGTCAATGAAAAATCCTCCAGGCACACTGAAGTTAAATACGGTGTTCCTCAAGGTTCTGTGCTCGGACCAATTATTTTCAACTTATATATGCTTCCTTTAGGCAACATTATTAGAGGACACTCTATAAACTTCCATTGTTATGCTGATGATACTCAGTTATATCTATTGATCAAGTGAAACCAATCAGCTAGTTAAACTCCAGGCTTGTGTTGATGACATAAAATCCTGGATGACCTGCAATTTCCTGATGTTAAACTCTGATAAAATGGAAGTTATTGTACTTGGGCCTAAACTCCTCCGAAGCTCGCTGTCTAAAGATATAGCGACTATTGATGGGATTGCCATCGCCTCAAATGCTAATGTAAGAAACCTTGGAGTTATCTTTGATCAGGACCTGTCCTTTGACTCGCATATTAAACAAACTACAAGGACAGCCTACTTTCACCTGTGTAACATTACTAAAATTAGGCCAATGCTGTCTCAAAAAGATGCAGAAAAACTCGTCCATGCATTTGTTACCTCAAGGCTGGACTATTATCAGGCTGCTCTAATAAATCTCTTAAATCTCTCCAGCTGGTCCAGAATGCTGCAGCTCGTGTTCTGACTAAAACCAGAAGAAGGGACCACATTTCTCCTGTATTAGCTTCTCTGCACTGGCTCCCAGTAAAATCCCAAATATAATTTAAAATCCTTCTCCTCACTTACAAGGCTCTTAATGGACAGGCACCATCATATCTTAAAGAGCTCATTAAACCCTACTGTCCTCCTAGAGCACTACACTCAGAATAAAGGATTACTTGTAGTCTCCAAAATTAGAACAGGGGCCAGAGCTTTCAGCCATCAAGCTCCTCTTCTGTGGAACCGTCTTCCGGTTCTGGTTCGTGAGGCAGACACTGTTTCCACATTTAAAAGTAGGCTTAAAACCTTTCTCTTTGACACCGCTTATAGCTAGGGCTGGCTCAGGTTTGCCCTGAGCCAGCTCTTGGTTAAGCTGCTATAGGCTTAGACTGCTGGGGGATTATAGTGACACACTGAGCCTCTCTCTCTCTCTCTCTCTCTCTCGCTCTCTCTGTGTATGTTCCCCCGGAGTCCCTTTGCTCTCTTGCCAAGCAGGTCTCCCTGGACCGTGGTGGAACCTGATCCGGACTGCACCGATGTTGTGGTCTTGTTTGCCTCTTACCGCCAGTATTTTTAATTAAAGTAATTGACTAAAATCAGCATCTCTACTGTCACTAACTTGACTACTCCCGGGATCACTCCCGTGAGTCTGGCTATGCCTTCTGGTCCAACAGAGTCCACTGAGGTCCTGACTGATGCAGACTGCTAACTGGCCTGACACTGGAAACACCACATTGTAGCTCCCCCTGCCCGCTGTGTGACTGCTCAACTACTCCTGCTTTTTGGTCTACGGCGACGTGGTTGGGATGGATCCATCTCTGCGTGGCTGTGCCTGCTGCCATGGACTACTACTGTTGATACTATTGCTTCTGTTAATACCACCACTACTACCATACTACCAACACCAAATGCAGTTGGAACCCAAGGGCCTGGGCTGCATGAGATTTCTGCCTAAAAGCCTATTAAGGCAGTTTTTTCTCGCAATTTGAGCGTATTCTAGTCCTGCTCAATGTGTTAAGTGTCCTGAGATGACTTCTGTTGTGATTTGACACTATAAATAAAATAGAATTGAATTGAATTGTATGTGAGATCCTTAGGCAACAAAAGTACTTACGTTGGTAAGCTTATAGTCAGGAAATTACATTAAAAAGTGAGGGTGAAAGTCCAGTGTTTGTTTGTCCAATCCTGCTCTTTCTCACTGTTGAAGTAACGTCAGTTGCTCTGAGCATCTAGTCTCTTCTAGTGACATGGATGGGTTTGTATTGGGGTTGGTTGAAAGCCCGGTGCATCTCATACAGAAGCTAAAGGTCGCTTCAGTGCATCGAAGTGTTTCATACTTGTGTGTTATATGCTAAAAAGGCCAAGCGTCGGAGCTTGATTCGTTGGGAGTGAGACCAGGTTATATGGGTCATTAATGGAAGATTCAAAGCTAATTTTTTTTATTTTTTTTTAATTTTTTTTAAAATTTCCTTTATTGCTTGATTGTTCCTAAATCGGTACTTTGAAGCAGTTCAGTTTGTTAAGTCCGTAAGGGGGCATAAGCAAAGTAGAAACTACCCACATATCCTCAAAAAGAAGGCTGTGGTTTTCGTGGGCAGGCGTCAGGTGTGAGTATGTTAATTTAGTGTGTGTTGAAAGAGAACATTCTCAGCAAAAGCTCGTAAATATAGTGTAAAAAAAGAGCAGGTGACATGCTGGTTTTGTTAAAGTAGGTTACAAAACTCTAAATGCACCACGTCTCTTGACTTCTGTTGGCATAAATAGGGCCTAAGAGAAATTAATTTTAAACTGAATCCCATGAGATAATTATGTCCTCCACCACTCATCCCTCACATATGACGTCTTTTACTTAGAAATGAATCAACAACACTTGTATTTAGGGCAATAATTATTAGTTTCCGCACATCGTCTGTAGTGGCTGAGATGCCGTGTTGCCCTGTAGAAATTCTAAATAGGTTTTAGAACAGCCGTCAGCTAGACGGAGGTGAAAAATGTGTCCAGACAAGAACTAAATTAGCTAATCTAATTTTGTGTGTGTGCATGTGCTTGCATGTGTGTGCCTGGTCCGTGTGCATTTGCCGCTGTGTATATTTGCCCGTGTAGCAGCCAATGTGTACTTGTGCCTCGGTGTACACCCTGTTACTGCACTCTGTGTGTTGTAATTGAGCCATTGCTTGGCGGATGTTGCATGAGCACACAACAGCTTTCTAGCTAGCTAAACAGCTGCTATAATTGAAATTAAAAGGTAACCACATTCATCATGCTGAGCTGTGTTTTAATTGAAATATATGTTTGTTTGTGTGTGTGTGTGTGTGTGTGTGTGTGTGTGTGTGTGTGTGTGTGTGCGTGTGTGTGTGTGTCTGAGACAAAGAGAGGGAGGGGTTGGAGAGACGGCGGGGTACAAAAGTGATAGTGAAAGATGGAGGGAGACAAAGTTTGCGTGAATGTTAATGAAAATGTGTGTGTTTGTGTGTGAGTGTTTGAGAAGCAGAAAGAATGTGTATGGGGAGTTAAGACTCCATATCTGTAGCTGTCTTGGTGATAAATAACAACAGGAGACAGATGGCATCCACAAACACTTTACCTCCCCCTCTCCCAGCCCTTTTTGTTCACTCTTCACTTTTATACATTTCTGCTTTTTCTATCAGACATTTGTGTTTGTGCTCCTGTATATTTTCACTCCCTCTCATCACACTCCAAATGCTATTCAACACGTTAAGGTATATTTTGACATTTTGAGGAAGTATGCTTACATTGTCTCCTGAGGTTAGAGTGTGGCATGGCTTGGTCCTAAAGTTTCAATAAGCCCACTAACACTAAATATGTTTTATTTCATTTGTAGGTCTTGTTTGAGTTCAATTTGGTATGGAGCTAGAACAGTCTCATAATTCACAAATGCACACAGAAATTCACAAATGCACACAGAAATTCACAAATGCACAAAAAAGATTCACAAATGCACACAGAAATTCACAAATGCACAAAAAAGATTCACAAATGCACACAGAAATTCACAAATGCACACAGAAATTCACAAATGCACAAAAAAGATTTACAAAGTGCTTTTCATTTGTAAACCTCCCTGCATTTGTGTGTGAAACTTTTGAGACTCCCCTGACGTGACTCTGATCCACAAATGCGTTTTTTCTAAGGGGAGGTTGTCTGTAGCCAATCAGATGTCTCCCTCCTTTACAGCCAATCACGTGAGTGTCTCCCCTCCTCCGGGGGCGGCGTCATCGGCCGTAGCTTACGGCTCCGCTAACGTTCATCTTTCCTCTGTCCTGTGTACTGCGAAGCCAGTTTAGTGCCACGGTATTTACCTTGGTGATCTAAAAGAGAGCCACCTTTGTAGTACAGCCTGACTGACTGACTTGTAGACAGACTCAACATACCTCGCTAACCCACTAAACTGGCTTCGCAGTACACAGGACAGAGGAAAGATGAACGTTAGCGGAGCCGTAAGCTACGGCCGATGACGCCGCCCCCGAAGGAGGGGAGACACTCACGTGATTGGCTGTAAAGGAGGGAGACATCTGATTGGCTACAGACAACCTCCCCTTAGAAAAAACGCATTTGTGGATCAGAGTCACGTCAGGGGAGTCTCAAAAGTTTCACACACAAATGCAGGGAGGTTTACAAATGAAAAGCACTTTGTAAATCTTTTTTGTGCATTTGTGAATTTCTGTGTGCATTTGTAAATCTTTTTGTGCATTTGTGAATTTCTGTGTGCATTTGTGGATTTCTGTGTGCATTTGTGAATATTTTTTGTGCATTTGTGAATTTCTGTGTGCATTTGTGAATTTCTGTGTGCATTTGTGAATCTTTTTTGTGCATTTGTGAATTTCTGTGTGCATTTGTGAATTATGAGACTGTTCTAGCTCCATAATTTGGGGGGTTTGCTTCAGTGATGTAATTTAGGTGTTTTTTTTAACAAACTGTGTCTATTTGCATTCTTAGATTTTTCCTAAATTCACCTAAAATTAGCATTACATAATACTTAATTTGCATTGTCAAACATAAAATGTCTGAAAACTAAAAATGACTGTAATGGAGGGAATGGGGAAGATGCATGGTGAAATATAAGCTATTTAATACATTTTAGTTCATTAGTTCAGTTAGTGTTGCAAAATGTATGTAAGCTTTTTCTCAGAAATCTCCAGTTCAGGACCACATAAACCAAACTGTCCATCTTAAATTCTATCTATATTCAGACCACATACATATTTGATATATTTATTTTAGATTTTGTAGTTTATAGTAATAGTTGTTTTTCTGTTTGTAGTAAACTGGGGAAGTTTCATGGTGATAGCTATTTGTTAAAGTTTTTACCCCAGGGTTAATGCATGTTTTTAGGGAGAGTGACTGGAACTATACTGGATTTATTTTTTATTTTTTACATGCAACTGAAAACAAGAAGTGTGTTTGGGGATGAATAAAAATAGTTTTGATAGGCTCTGAAGCTCCACATAGACACACATTGCACTGCATCTTACAAGCCAAGGTCAGCATTTTCAGCAGTGGTGTTAAAGAGTAAGGGCCTCTAATTAACTAACATGCAAAACTGACAGCAGCAGTAAACTTTTCTCTGGTGGGTGTTTGTTTGGTAGATCTCTCAACAAGCTCTGGTGCAGGGAAAGAAGTGTCTTTCTTTGTGTGATATTAAAGAGGGAGACATTTGCTATAAAGCTAATGTGGGTTGTTGTTTAAGCCCCGGGGCTCTTTTCGTTTGTTGGTTTGGCTTTTAATAAGCATCAGCCTAAGATACAACAGTAACGCTACTGCTTTTGGTGGGATGTTAGTTCTTTAAGGATTGCAACTCACAGCCAAAAGATTCACATCACACTCTTATTAATCCGAGGGTAGGTTCTCAGTGCAACCTGAGACCAATGTTGCATTATAATATGATGCATGCCATGACCCCCTGATGCACATTAAGCAGAATTTATCGCCTGAGGCAATGCTCCTTATTCCCTGCTGCTTAAAAACAAATAAGGGCAGAGCTGTAAAGCAGAGAATGAGGAGGTGTGATGGTGCCCTTCAAAAGGTTGCGTAACACAAATTACAAAACAAAGATATTTTTCACCACCTTGTGTCTAGCTATATAGAACATAGACTGTATGTTTTTGGAGCATCGTGTTAAGCATTTTGGCCTTTGCCATCTTGTTTCTTTTAACCAGAAGTGACATGAGAGGGTGGAGCTGAAGACAACCAAACGCTGAATAAGAAATCTTTAGTCAAACAGAAATCTTTGTTGAAATGTGCGTTCACACCAAACCCGAAGGGATTTTTTGCACACCGCTATTGCATACAAAGTCAATGCAAAGGTGTAGGGCGGCGTGAATGACGCAATGCGAATATGCAAAATTCCCCTCATTTGGTATTAACCCAGAACTCTATGATACATACATATACTGAACAAAACTATGTGTATAAACATTACAATTGTGCTGCCGTATTTATGTGTAGATTTTATTTACTTATTTTAAGTGTTTATGGAACACCTACAGCGTTAGCATAGCCTACATCCAGTCTATCCAAACTCAATTCAGAAAAAAAGTATTTGCCGGTTCATACCACTGTAGTAAACCACCCAATGTGTGACTTGCTATTCACAGTGAAAAGGACTTCCACAACATGTATGAAGCAGCGGAAGTGATTATTTCAGCCATGATTGTTGAAACCTTGTCCATGTGTACATGGAGGTAAGCCATACATAACATATACAGTATACATACAAGTCAATTTAAAGCTTGATATCACAAATCTGTCTCAGAGGCCATCCCACTCTGTAATGATATATCCTCTTATTAGATTAGGGGAAACTCCCCCAACAAAGCATTTAAGGTTGGAAAAAAAAAAAAAAACGCAGGGAGAGCAACAGAGGATGGGTCACCCACTCTGGTAAGATATAAGTAGAGCATCATAAATTTAGTCAATCCATATGGCAATCAAGTCGAGTAAGGCAGCAGGCACAACCACAATCCAGGTTGTAACTACGAGCCGTGGATACGTGCTAGATAAGAAAGCACAAAGAATCTGGGGAAGAAGCCAAGCCAGTTACAACTATTAATGGGACATGAACGCATACAAATGGAGATACAAGCTAAATGCTCGCTCTAAATGATATGGTACCTAACTCCAATATATCAGGGTACTAAGTCTAACCTGCACCAGTACCGAGTCACATTCCACTCCTGAAACTTGAAGACTTAAATAGACTGCGGCGTACTTCTGAGTACCTCGTGTCTGTGATGTTCAGTTTATCACTCACTGTCACAGCGCTCTCCTGGCTCAGGGCCGCTGCCGCGCTTTGAAAGAACGTCATTCTCAACTTCACTGACCTTACTTCTACTTTTCAAGGCCCCAGCTCACGACAGCTGTCAGTTAATTCACTGCTTTCCTATTTAGAAATTGCTATTATATAACTATAAGAGTATAGGCTTTCTTATGGAAAGAATATTATGCAGTGAAATACTGCGGACACTTCAGACGCGGTTAGCACCCATATCATTCAGTAAGGCAGATAAATGGCTTTGTCCGCAATAAGACTTTTTGTGCAGACAAGTGAGAAGTAAAAGGGACAATAATTTTACATCTCACATTCAATGGACTCGTAATAGTAACTTTTAGTCAATGACATCACTTAAAATGTGTTTTGTATGTCTGGGGAAGCCTTGTCAAATCTGAGACAAGAACCTTTGTAATGCCACTCTCAGCTTGGGCTTGGAGACCAACCATTTATAAAATAAGTATTTACAAACTGCAGGGGTAGCATTTAAAAGGCATTGGTGTCATCTTAGAAATAAACTAGGAGTAGAACGGACTTTGAACTGTTTTCCATTGTCATTTGACTAGGACAAAAATGATGAACATTTGTTGTCAGTGGGGCCGGAAAGTGTTGCTGCAGCTTGCCAGGAGGAGAGAAGTAGCTCTGGAGATTTATGGCTGGCTAGTCAGCTAGCTAGCTAGTTAGTTAGGTAGTTTGTACTTCGCCATAGCGGTGCGGACTGAGGGAACATTAGACACGAGGAGGCTGGGCTATGCCAGCCTGCTGCTCAGTTCATTTTCTATATCCAATCTAAAAATAAATAGCTAGCTAACTAGCCACCTGACGTGTTAGCTAGCTAGCTTGTTAATCCAGTTAATGTTGCACTTGTTACAGAAAATAACTGTTAACTGTCAACTGAGTGTGTCGAAGCATAATTGTTAAATTTGTCACATTTAACGTGGCTCTCTATATTTCATAACATTAATGTTACGCCCCTGCTAGTCGTTACTGCAAAACTTCACCTCAGTGAGTCCAAGTTGCTGTTAGTTGCTTTACTTTACTTTGCTTAGTTCCATTCTGCAGTCTTCATTTTGACAATCCTTTTTTTCAATGTTGTATGTAAATGCGGTGTGTGTGTGTGTGTGTGTGTATGTGTGTGTGCGTGAGAGCACATGCATGTGTGTGTCGTTTGGATATCTCAAGACCCCCCCATTCAATCTACTTCACACTTGATGGGTGGATTGCTGGGGACCCAGGGACATGCTAGGTCAGAGTTGGTGCAATTCGGACATGCAACAAGTTCAACATGAATAAACAATACGTTTTGCTGCTGTATGCTGAATATACTAACGTCAGAACGGGTGGTTCTCAACAACCCCGCAAACATCACTTCCGGGCACCAATCAATTGTCCTGTTACAAGTGGTCAGGCCACGCACAGGGTGTATATCAAGACCCGTTTGTCTGCATAATGTACCAGTAGGTGAACAGTGGCTTCAATGAAACAATGCTGAATTTGTAAGCTGTAACTTAATACTAAAGCATTCAACCAGCATAAAGCGAGGAAGTTTACACACATGACAAGAGGGCACATGGTCATAGCCGAGAGTGCCTCACTGAGTCACTATTGACCTGAGTCACACTTCTCCAACATCCTCACCTTCCGAGGAACATATTTCATAGTTTCAAGATTGCTCTGTATGATGATGACAAGGCAGAAAGACAGGACTATTACTGAATCACCTACCATGCATGAGTCATAGTAGAAAAGTTTCACCCCCTCATTTTCTCACACAGTCTTTGTGATTATACTTATCCACCGACAAACTGCAAAATCCACTTGAGACAATGACATACAAGTTTTAAATTTCTAGCGTGGCCCGTGACATGGAAGACAGATTGTGTTTCCTGTAGGCCTATAGTGCTTCCAAGGGACCTGGATGTGCTTACAATATTTTCATCTCTGCTGTTTAGTCATCAGTTTTCTAATCTCTCAGTAAACTGCCAGCATGTAATGAAGAACAGGAGGGAATGGAATTGTTTGAATTAAATTATATTCAATCTAAAAACCATCACCTTCTAAGCTGAATGACTTTTCTTTCATTTGCAGTCTCATGAATAATGATGAGAAACAAAGGCAACAAGTACAATTATTTTGTCTGCCAGTTCTTCGCAGCTTGTACAAATCACAAATTTAAACATAAATGCTGACATTTGCATTTTCTTCTTGCACAGCCATATTTACTCATTAAATCTTAACTTGTTGACAGCATTTTATTATTTATTTTTTACTGAATGTACTGAATTTGTTGTGGGAGTTATGGTGCCCCATTTAAATAATCTATAGTGATAAAATGTATAGAACAAACTACATGTAATGAATTTAGAGTGCGTCCAACTGTCCTTTTGATTGTTAAATGGTTCATCATTCGGGGGGCAAAGTAAGGCGCAAGGGGCAAAGGGGTTGTATTTAGTATCTTAAATAATTAGTGTGTTTTGGGCAGAATGTGGATTAAACAAATCAGGGTGTGATCTTTTGTTTGTTTGGTTTTTTTTGGGGGGGGTGGGGGGGTAGCAAGCGGTTTTCTGTAGAAACAAATCTGCTCATACGCAAAGTGAAAATGCACAACAACACCCTCTGAAAGTGGCGGACCGTATGCCTCCAAAAAAACAAAAATAGCAAGTAGAGAAGAGAATCCAGTTGAGGAACTCAATGTGCTACATTGGAAAGAGAACAAAAAGTGCTACTCTACATTCAGCAGCACAGTTTGAGTTCAGAAGCGGTATGTGCTGGGGAGTATGACTGGTGTGGGAGTTTGATTGGGGAGAAAGCAGATGTTCTTGTTTGTGGTGTTGGTGTGATCCTGTGTTGGATGTTACACTCTGTATTTCTACTGTTAATAGAGAGTGTGCAAGGGGAGAGAAAGGGGAAACTTATCAATTATCAGGTAGATACAACTTGAGACGATGGATTTACGGTTCTGCATTCAGGGCCTATATACTATAGTGGCTATGTACTTCAGAGCCGGTGCTAATGTGAGCCACATCAAAACTCTTACTGACTATGGAAAACCATGTGAAGGCTGCACGAACATACAAATGGCATTATTTTCCACACGTGTTTAAATATCTGATGCCGGTAGAGATTGTTAATAGTAAAATAACACACATGCAGCAAAGCATACCTAAAACAATGACATTCCCATACAACTAAACCAGATTCTCATTTACTTTTCGAGGGCTACATGTTTGGTCCTGGATTACGTTCCCAGTTCAACAGTTAGAAACGTGTGGTTAATTGAAACAAAGCAAAAAACATAAGCTTCAGGAAAACTAAACTACTTGATTCAGTTTAGTCAACAAAATCATTGCTTGGCTTAAAATGACTATGAAATTGAATCAAAACAGAATTAAAATGCAACAAAAACACTTGGTTCATATGGGACACAATAACAGTCTCCTGGATGGAAACCCTGTGTTGATCCATCTACCACCCTGACCTCTTGTCACCTCTTGTACAAATGTAATCCATAAAAAAATACGTTATTCACAATGCAGTTATATTGTATGGAAACGTAGTGTGTAGGAGACTACACTGAATAAAGCCATCTCCCTTAGGAACGCTATGCTCCTTGTGATCAGCATTCTTTATATTAAAGTGAACGATAGAACGTCAATACTATTAATTTTGGGCGTATGCAGGATTTGGCCTCATCAAGTACAATATAATACATCCACTTTTATGCAGAACTCAACAACAAAATCTGAGTTTTTACTCTTTCCACTTTCTGCAAAGAGAACATGAGAGAACAGTGAAAAGCGAGGCAAAGTGAGAAAAGGTAAGAGGGGTCATGGAAATATGCAGCCAGCTCTCAGATGTATCAAGAGCAGCATTTCAGTGGGACTGCAGCAGGGGTCTCAGCATGAAAAGGAGGACAGAAACCACTGATGCAGTCGATGGTATCTTTTACCAAGATGACATTCTGACATTCTGGTGTGAAACTGAAGATGAGCTGCTGGTAGTTTTCAATTGGAGCTTTTGTAAACAAAACCATCTGTTTTTTTTTTTCTTTTTTAGAAATGTTCCTTTCGTAAAGTGCGGTGAAGTTCTGCACAAATTCAGTGACTATTTTTGATGTAAGACCTTAGCATTGAACACCTCTCTGACACAGTCAAAGACAAAATCTGTAAATTTGGGCAGTTTTCAAGATTTTTCTTTAAAAATACTCAGAATAACCTCATACTTTTTAAGTCAACCATCAATAACTTTACCTTCAAGTTACTCACTGTATATCCAACATTTTGCACCAGTTATTTTGTCTATTTTCTTCCCGCATTTTGACCATTTTGGAAGTCGGCACGTTCCTACATTTTATTTTACAGGTTGAAAACACACTTAAAGAGGGCTCAACAACATGTGATGATGGTAAAGACTCAATAAAATAGGCTACTAAATGACGAAATCATGAACAAAAAACCTCAATTAAATTGTAAATTGACAACATGACTGACTGATCAATATTTCATAGAAGGCCAATAACAGTTCCGTCGACTGAAATTAAAACCGATTCCAAAGTGTTTGAATCAATGAACTAAAGATACGACCACACGCCTCCAGACTAATTAACTGCTGGGTAATGCTTTTATTTAATTTTAACAAAGTGCCTCTGAGATACAAACATCCCTACAGCTGACTTCCTAACAGTGAAGGGGAATAAAGAGCCAGATTTTAAAATGTCAGCTTGCCTTTAATATATTCCACAAATTTATATTGATCGTGGCATCTGGGCTTCAGGCAAATGAAATCCATCACTCTTTGAATGTGATTTGTTTTTTCTTATTCTGTTTTTTTAAAAATCAGAGCCAGAGTTTTAGCATTTTCTCCTGAAGGATATTGGTCTGAGACACGTATATACATACAAATGTAGAGTATAATCACATGGCAAGCAAACACGTCTACGCACCCAAGAACCCCACAGATTTACAAAGGGACGTACCGACAGCCACACTAAAGAGATATCAATTGGCTTCTGTTGGCTTGGCAAATCACAGAGCCGCAGAAACAACAGAAGGACAGAATTCAATAAGAAATAAAAAGCAATACTGACAGGTAATGCCCCCACTATACTTCACAGCCATTTATCAATAAAGAAGCAATTACATTAAAAAGCAGCAGCCATTTGTATGCTGCCTGGGGATAGGGAAGGGAGGGGGGCTTCTATAGATTTGTTGTGCTTGTCAGAGAGAAAAAAAACACAGAAATGCACACAACTGCACATCAAAGGAAGCACATATGCAAAAAGATATGAATGTAAAAAAAAAGGAACTTTTAAATACAGAATAAAGACTTAACCGTTCCCTGTTCGAAATAAAGTCAAAGACAATTAGCCTTCTATCATGTGTAAAGTCTGGACCAATAAAAACAGGCAGCTGACATCATGGTACTGACTCGATACTACAGAGATTTTCTGATATTTTCTATGAAGAAGCCTAGTCACACCAAATGGTGTATGAATGAAAAGATAATTTGTAAGTCACTTAGTGTCCATTAATAATACAATACATTCTTGCTTTTTGTGTGTCATGTCATGCTTTGTAGTATGGACTGACTGGAATATGAATGCATATTTGTGAATATGCTGCACGCAAAGCAAGTGACATATTGACAGTAATAAAAACAAACATATGGTTTGTGGGTGGGGAGGTGTTTGTATCCCAAAGTGTGTTTTTTTTTTTTTTTATTAAGGTCTCTTTTATTTTTCAAATATAACAAACAAAAATACACAATTCACACATGAAATAGTCAAGTCTAGTTCCTGACCATACAAACAAACAGACTTCCCAGTTCCCCCCATCCCAGGTACTGGACCGAAACAGATTTCAGTGCATACATATTCAAATATGAGTTTGCAGATTCATACATTTATAGTTAATATATCTAGGTTAACAAAAGAGAAAGACAACATACATACATAATAATAATACACACAAGATACGTACATACATTTGGGTTACATAGAAATTTCAGTAGCCGCCGTGCCTTCTACAAAGGAAATAAATGGCTGCCAAATGAGATAAAAATTTTCTAGTGGACCCTCTTACAGTGTATCCATTTTTTTCTAAATGAACATAACTCATTACCTCCCTAATCCATTGGCCATGCATCTTTCCATTTAAACAGGATAAGCCTCCTAGCCAACAAAGAGCAGGAAGCCATCATGCTTAGGTGACACCCAGAAAAAGTGGCATCCACCGGAGCCACACCAAACAGTGAAATCAGAGGAGATGGGTGTACGGTTTCCCACATATTCCAGAGAATGCCTCAAAGATAGACTGCCAAAAATGGTATAGTTTAGGGCACAACCAAAACATGTGCAGCAGTGTGGCAGGAGCCTGCCTGCACCGATCAAAGTGTGTTTTTAACGTTGTTTATGTTTTAGTTTCTGTAATTATTTTATATTCCCAAACATGATGGTTTTGTTGCCTAAACCTAAATGTGGCAAATTCACAGCAACAAGGGTCACACTGACAGGAGAAAAACATAAAAAACATTTATTGTGACAAGAATGTCTTCATGTGTTCTCTCATCTCTCTCATTTTCGAACGCTGATCCGGGTCGCGGAGGCAATAGCTTCAGCAGGGGACCCCAAACGTCCCTTTCCCGGGCCACATCAGCCAACTCTGACTGGGGGATCCCAAGGCGTTACCAGGCCAGTGTGGAGATATAATCCCTACACCTAGTCCTGGGTCCTTCCCATGGTCTCCTCCCACCTGGTCATGCCTGAAACACCTCCATAGGGAGGTGCCCAGGGGGCATTCTTACCAGATGCCCGAACCATGTCAGCTGTCCCCTTTCAATGAAAAGCCTTTATGATGCCTTTATGAAGTCTTCATGATGTTGTGCTAATTTTCTTTCCATGAGATCTGGTTGGAATAGAACCCCAAAGTCAAAGAAAATATATATAAAGATTTGTCTTTTCTTGCACTTTTTTGTCCTTCGCCTAGCATTCTATGTTGGCTGTAGGGACACGTTGGTTTCATCTATCCATCCTCTACGGCTTACCCTGTATTCAGGGTCATGGGGGGGCTGGAGCCGATCCCAGCTGTCATTGGGCGGAGGCAGAGTACACCCTGGACAGGATGCCAGTCTATCCCAGGGCTGACATGTAGAGACAGACAACCATTCACACTCAGGTTCACAACTACGGGCAATTTAGAGTCATCTACCTATCACGTCGGTTTCCAATAGCTGCAAATACATTTTCCTATTGAAGAAAGTAAAAAAGAATGTGGGCAAGTCAGGAGATGGAGCTGTAAAATGACTTGATTTTCTTTAAACTGTCTATACAGTTTGCTGCTCTCACTTGTTAAAAACCAGCAGTCCATATGTCTCTCTCCCTCCAATAAACTTGAATGAATATTAACAATCCAGTCAAAACAAGATGGTATTTTCTAAAAGAGAATCACATGTCTTCTAAGTGAATGGATGTATTGTTCTACTCGATCCACAGCAAACAATACACAATAAATACTATTTGACTGTGACTCATTTTCTCACAATTAAGCTATTTTGCCATTGAGAATGATTTAAAATACATTTTTAACATATCAGTAATTTCTGCTTTAGCGAGGCTACCAGTTACAAATGGTCAAAGGGAGGTAAAAAGTAATACATTCTGCAACTTAAAAGCACAGCCAAATTTACTTTGGCTCATCCAAAATTGAATTCTGGCACAGTGCCTGACTGAAGGTTTGTAAGCTTCTAATGAAAAAATAAACAAAATGTTGCCAGGTTCCAAAAATGTAATTCTTATCAGATGTTTTCCAATAGAATCTGATCTGTATCACCAGAATAATGACCTCTTAGTTAAAGCTTGTTACCCAGAGCAAAGCACCTGGGCCCTCATTTATAAAATTGTGCGTAGGATCCTTACTGAAAGTGTACGTACGCCAAAAAGCCAAAGTTTGCGTGCGCCAAAAAAAAATCCGATTTATAAAACTGTGCGCACGGAAGCTGTACGCAATGTTCCCTTTATAAATCACAGGATCACCTACAAGTGTGCGTACCTGAATCCCGCCCTGTACACGCCCATATTTTACTATGTTAATGAGCCGGCATGCGATCGTTTCCGTGTTGTGAATCACGGCGACAGGTCAGAAAAAAGCGAAGAAACGTAACTTACTTTTCAGAAACGGAGAAGAGACACTTGTTTGGGAGGTGGAGGCCCGGACAATAACTTAATTTAGTGGTCACAGCAGCGGGATCACGAATAAAAAGACGCAGTGGAGTGGCAACACATTGCTGCTGCTGTCAACGGCGTCAGTGGGATGGAGCGGCCGGTGATCTGAAGGTAAATGACATCTTTCCACTCTTTTACCAACATGTATTTAATGTATTGCTAGAGTATTTGAGGAGGTTTGATTTTGATATGACTTTGACGGGGATTGTGTCTGAAAAGGAGGGAGACACAGACGCGACTGAGACCAGAGGGATAAGGGTGAACAGATTTTAAACTTTTATTGTATATAAAACAAAACGTTAAATAGTTTTTGTCCTTCCAGAGTCTGCAGCGTGTGGCGTAGAGGAGAGTGATGGTGAGGAGGGTGACGGGCCCTCCGCACAGCGTCCGGGTCCGGCGCAAAAGCAGCGCACCATGGGCGCATGGCACATCAAAGGAAATAAATGGCTGCCA
Source organism: Chelidonichthys spinosus (assembly GCA_029853015.1). Lineage (NCBI taxonomy): Eukaryota > Metazoa > Chordata > Actinopteri > Perciformes > Triglidae > Chelidonichthys > Chelidonichthys spinosus. The sequence continues at coordinate 8,976,230 of CM056832.1, read as the reverse complement.
AATGAGATAAAAATTTTCTAGTGGACCCTCTTACAGTGTATCCATTTTTTTCTAAATGAACATAACTCATTACCTCCCTAATCCATTGGCCATGCATCTTTCCATTTAAACAGGATAAGCCTCCTAGCCAACAAAGAGCAGGAAGCCATCATGCTTAGGTGACACCCAGAAAAAGTGGCATCCACCGGAGCCACACCAAACAGTGAAATCAGAGGAGATGGGTGTACGGTTTCCCACATATTCCAGAGAATGCCTCAAAGATAGACTGCCAAAAATGGTATAGTTTAGGGCACAACCAAAACATGTGCAGCAGTGTGGCAGGAGCCTGCCTGCACCGATCAAAGTGTGTTTTTAACGTTGTTTATGTTTTAGTTTCTGTAATTATTTTATATTCCCAAACATGATGGTTTTGTTGCCTAAACCTAAATGTGGCAAATTCACAGCAACAAGGGTCACACTGACAGGAGAAAAACATAAAAAACATTTATTGTGACAAGAATGTCTTCATGTGTTCTCTCATCTCTCTCATTTTCGAACGCTGATCCGGGTCGCGGAGGCAATAGCTTCAGCAGGGGACCCCAAACGTCCCTTTCCCGGGCCACATCAGCCAACTCTGACTGGGGGATCCCAAGGCGTTACCAGGCCAGTGTGGAGATATAATCCCTACACCTAGTCCTGGGTCCTTCCCATGGTCTCCTCCCACCTGGTCATGCCTGAAACACCTCCATAGGGAGGTGCCCAGGGGGCATTCTTACCAGATGCCCGAACCATGTCAGCTGTCCCCTTTCAATGAAAAGCCTTTATGATGCCTTTATGAAGTCTTCATGATGTTGTGCTAATTTTCTTTCCATGAGATCTGGTTGGAATAGAACCCCAAAGTCAAAGAAAATATATATAAAGATTTGTCTTTTCTTGCACTTTTTTGTCCTTCGCCTAGCATTCTATGTTGGCTGTAGGGACACGTTGGTTTCATCTATCCATCCTCTACGGCTTACCCTGTATTCAGGGTCATGGGGGGGCTGGAGCCGATCCCAGCTGTCATTGGGCGGAGGCAGAGTACACCCTGGACAGGATGCCAGTCTATCCCAGGGCTGACATGTAGAGACAGACAACCATTCACACTCAGGTTCACAACTACGGGCAATTTAGAGTCATCTACCTATCACGTCGGTTTCCAATAGCTGCAAATACATTTTCCTATTGAAGAAAGTAAAAAAGAATGTGGGCAAGTCAGGAGATGGAGCTGTAAAATGACTTGATTTTCTTTAAACTGTCTATACAGTTTGCTGCTCTCACTTGTTAAAAACCAGCAGTCCATATGTCTCTCTCCCTCCAATAAACTTGAATGAATATTAACAATCCAGTCAAAACAAGATGGTATTTTCTAAAAGAGAATCACATGTCTTCTAAGTGAATGGATGTATTGTTCTACTCGATCCACAGCAAACAATACACAATAAATACTATTTGACTGTGACTCATTTTCTCACAATTAAGCTATTTTGCCATTGAGAATGATTTAAAATACATTTTTAACATATCAGTAATTTCTGCTTTAGCGAGGCTACCAGTTACAAATGGTCAAAGGGAGGTAAAAAGTAATACATTCTGCAACTTAAAAGCACAGCCAAATTTACTTTGGCTCATCCAAAATTGAATTCTGGCACAGTGCCTGACTGAAGGTTTGTAAGCTTCTAATGAAAAAATAAACAAAATGTTGCCAGGTTCCAAAAATGTAATTCTTATCAGATGTTTTCCAATAGAATCTGATCTGTATCACCAGAATAATGACCTCTTAGTTAAAGCTTGTTACCCAGAGCAAAGCACCTGGGCCCTCATTTATAAAATTGTGCGTAGGATCCTTACTGAAAGTGTACGTACGCCAAAAAGCCAAAGTTTGCGTGCGCCAAAAAAAAATCCGATTTATAAAACTGTGCGCACGGAAGCTGTACGCAATGTTCCCTTTATAAATCACAGGATCACCTACAAGTGTGCGTACCTGAATCCCGCCCTGTACACGCCCATATTTTACTATGTTAATGAGCCGGCATGCGATCGTTTCCGTGTTGTGAATCACGGCGACAGGTCAGAAAAAAGCGAAGAAACGTAACTTACTTTTCAGAAACGGAGAAGAGACACTTGTTTGGGAGGTGGAGGCCCGGACAATAACTTAATTTAGTGGTCACAGCAGCGGGATCACGAATAAAAAGACGCAGTGGAGTGGCAACACATTGCTGCTGCTGTCAACGGCGTCAGTGGGATGGAGCGGCCGGTGATCTGAAGGTAAATGACATCTTTCCACTCTTTTACCAACATGTATTTAATGTATTGCTAGAGTATTTGAGGAGGTTTGATTTTGATATGACTTTGACGGGGATTGTGTCTGAAAAGGAGGGAGACACAGACGCGACTGAGACCAGAGGGATAAGGGTGAACAGATTTTAAACTTTTATTGTATATAAAACAAAACGTTAAATAGTTTTTGTCCTTCCAGAGTCTGCAGCGTGTGGCGTAGAGGAGAGTGATGGTGAGGAGGGTGACGGGCCCTCCGCACAGCGTCCGGGTCCGGCGCAAAAGCAGCGCACCATGGGCGCATGGCACATCAAGCGGTCGGGTGCTCACTGATGCCGTCCTGCAACTTCAGCGAGACACAATCACCGCCATCAACAACGTTGCAGATGAGCTACGGCAAACGCGCACTGTGATTAATAAAATAATACGTTTACAATGAACATTCCTTATATTACAAACGCATAACATCCTCACGGATTCTTGAGCCCTGTTGATACCCCTCCAGTCGGGCAGGGGGCCGTGGCTCATCATGCTGGGGACTCCACTGGGGACTACCACCTGGGGACTACCACCTTTGCCGGGTGGTGGAGTCTGCCTCCTGAAGTTCGGTAAAGTTGCGCTCTCCACGCTCCACGACTGAGCGCACACGAGCGTGGCACTCATTATAGCGCATTTCCTCTGCGCTCTGGTGGTTTAAAAACAAGGATAAGTGTAACAATTATACGATGGCTTAATGGCTGTATGTGTGCGTTGATGATATATGCACATAAATAAGGAGAATATTTAGTTATTCCCGCTGTGTTCTGCAGTGATCTAATGGAAGGTATGTATTGTATACTGTATTACATGCATTTGGGCTGTCTCCTCCTCCTGCGGTGACAGCGCTGATTCAATATTTCAAAATGATTTTGATTTAAGATACAAGTCTGATTTTAAAAGAAGGTGTTAACATGAAAAAAACTATCACTCATTTAAAGCGTCAAAAACATTGCTGGAGTTCATCATGATAACGCAGATCTAACGTATGATATGGAGTGTAATTAAATGTGTGCGAGTCATCAAAAATATATAGTTCTTCTCACGTTTACTGCTGATTCCCTTCCAGTCTCCAGAATGTGCGTACCGGTACGCATGCCTCAGAGTTTGCTTACGAGTACGGACACTTTCCCGTCAAGTTTGGTTTTATAAATCACAACATTTGCGTGGAAAGTGGCGTACGCACGTTTCCAGCCCCGTTTTGTGCGTACGCAAGCTTTATAAATGAGGGCCCTGGACGGTAAGGTGTGTGACTTTTTCCCTTTTAGATTAGTGTCCATGTGTGTTCTTGTGTCACACACTCAAACAGGTTACCCATCAAACAAAGCAATTTCCAGCCAATTACAGTCAGACAGAAATCCAAACTCATTTGTACTCAGTGTGATTGTCCTCTCTGTGGCACCACTCTTTCTCTGGTTTACTTGGATTTTCAAGGCAGCACAGGTTTTTTCACATCATTCTCATTAAAGCCAAAACACCGTTCTGCATGAACAACTCCCGACAGCAGTTATTTAAGAGATCCTGGACTTGGCACAGCTGCCGCCCTCTCTGGCATTGATTTGAACAGAATTCCATGATGTCTAAATACTTGTTTCATAAGTACATCATGGCTACATCACTCACTGTCTCCACGAGTGACATATTGGCACAAACAAGAAACCACTCTCATCCCTCAGCAGTTGATCTGAGGCTTTCATGAGCAGAAGACTTGAAACAGTTCAGTTGTTACTGGGAAAGTTGCTCATATTGTTTACCAGTGAAACATTTAAAATAGTATTCAATACAAAATGTGTGAGCATATTTTTTTTTTTTTTTTTTTTTACATATTTTTGACATATACAGAAAGATAACTGAACTTTTTAAAGGGTCAATTAACACAGGATCATATATTAGAACCTGTAAATGTGCAACCACAACTTCTGTGTTTTATATGACCTTACTGTAGAGCCAATAAATGTTTGTTGCCTTAATTGCCCACCTTTTTTGTTCATCAGTGACATTGAGATTCCCAATATAAAATCTGACATCTTATATATAAGCGATGATTGATAATAGATGGATCTTCTATGTATATATTTTTCTGGTCTCATAAGGTTAACCAAACGCCATGTACACTGTGTGCACAGCTGTCAAAAACACGAAGCAAGAGTATCAACACAAATTCACAAATGAAGAGACGTTTCCATGGATGCATAAAAAGAGGTAAACAAAAATAATTTGGCCTCAGGTATTCAGGTGCTGTTTAATTATTAGAGCTGCTTCTTGCAACAGGGAATCTGTTGATAACACAACAAAGCCTGTAATAACTAACACTAACACTTTGATTCGAAACTTAGATTAAATTCCCCATCCCTTGAGCAAGTAAAAGTAAATGAACCACGTACAATATTGCGCTCGCACATTTGATCTAAAAATCTATACATTAATATTTTCGTGAATTTCATTACAGAATTGAAGGAAGAACATTTTAAAGAGGGTTTCGGTTGTTTTCAAGGCTTTGATGATAAAAAGTATTTCCTCACCCTTTTCTTGTCTGTTGTCTGAGTGAGTGTGTGTGTGTGTGTGTGTGTGTGTGTGTGTTGTTTGTTTGTTTGTACTGATTGATGCTTTATTGACAGTGTTCATGGGGGGGCTCTCTGGCTGATTGGATGCAAACAGACACATAACACACACACATGCCCCAGGTGGTGTCCATGGGGTTTCTCTTAATGATTAGAGACATGGGTAACCTCCACTGATTGCTCCTTTCGGAATAGCTACAGTATGTTCATCACAGTTGAACTCCTGAAGGCTCCTTTAAGGCCTGTGGTGTTGAGCCAACCCTGTCTCCTACAAAATGACAACCCCATACAACTAAATTGCACCAGTTTTACACAGTTTAAAACACATAGCTAACAAACAAAGCAAAACAAAACTACATAGTTAGGCTTAGGGAGAACATGATTACTAGCGACAAAATATGCTTCCCTTGAAACATCATTCACAATGCAGTTCTGTTGTGTGGGAATGTCATTTTTAGGAGACCGGTGTGCTGTCTATTATTTTCATTCAGGTTTACTGAGGCTGACAGGAAGTTGGCACGATTAATTTTCTCTTTCTGGTCACTATATAGCTTTAAATTGCATATTAAATGGGTATGTGTTTAAAAACAAGCTACAGGTGTTTGGCTGCATGCCACCATGCCAAAGGGCATTAGCTACAAGAAGAGTACATTTTACAGGTACATGACATCCGCTCGCACACTCCAGTGCTGTACTGTTTGTACACATTTGCGAACACACACAATATCTCAGAGACAATGACTTGTCCTGGCTAGTAAAGAGTTGCCGGGTTATGAGGCCCAATAAACATGTCAGGCTCACCAGATGGTCATATAAAAGAGTTTTACAGCTGCTTTGTTAGTGTGTGTTGACATGTTTACTTCTGTGGGAGTCTGCAGGTGTATATTTATCAAAGGCTGATTCGCAAAGCCAACGTTTTCTCCGGGTGTCTGCTGTGCATGCAGGCGTGAAGATGTACACTGTCTGACCTCCAGATATTTAAAAGTATCGTCTGACTTTGTTTGTTCTTCTACGTCACTTCTGTAAGTTTTAAAAATACTTCTTTCAACAATATGTCAATGTTCCGCATCCACACTAGATCATTGTGATGTAATATCTGGCAAATGCACAGGTCAATAACTGCAGTTGGCAGCAATTTACCTTAAATGATAAATAAAAATACTGATAAATGATTTGAGTTTCAAATATTTAGAAATGTCTTTTTAAATCTTTCATGATTAATTGGATTCAATACATCTGTTGGGCCTTTAGAAAACGCACTGTTGGTGAGAATTGCTGAACTTATAAAAAAGAAATTATCATGTATTTTTTTGCCTAATCCTGCATGTGAAATATAGGGTTATTAATATTCGTGGAGAAAATCATGACAGGTAGCTCTGGATTAGGAGTGAGAGTCAGTCGTGAAATCCTTTTTAAACGTTCCTTCCTCGGGCCGATCTTTGACAGCTTGTATCAGTGATGCACGTACATGATGTGACATATTACACACAGTATATCTGTAATGCATGAATAATGAGATGTTAATCTTCTGAGCTACTTTCTAATCAGGGTGGCTTTACTACAAGAACAAATAAATGTGATGTTCTACAGTCGATTTCCCTTTTGGTGTTCTAATCATTGATTAAGTCATTAATTCATCGGCTCACTTTTTCCACCCAAGCTAATCAGGCAAAAATAGATCTCTTCACGTAGAGAGAGTGCATTGGTAGTGGTGTCTCAGTAATTACAGTGTATTTTTTGGAAAGAGGCGACCGTTTTCAGCCATGCTAGTGGCCTCGCTCTATGGCAGTAGTTCATCACAACTATTGGACTCCTTGAAATGTACAGAAATTCATGTTTCGCGTAGGATGAATCCTGACTTTGCCACCAGGAGGTCGACAGTTTGAGCTTTGGATTATTGGGTCGTTTATCATGACATATGGTACAGATATTCATGGTCTCTAGAGGATGAATCCGACTGACTTCAGTGATCTCCTGACTTTAGCTGTAGTGTCACAAGCAGGTTCACTTTTTTACTTATCATGTTAAATGTTGCAATGTCTACAGACAACATTTGGACAGATATTGATGGTTCCCATATGGACCACTGTCTTTGGGGACTGAAATATCTCTACCACTACTATAGCAAATAGCACAAACTTTGGTAGCTAATGTTAAAAAGCTAACATGCTAAAATAAGATGGTGACCATGGTAAACATAACATTGCGACCGCCTTTCAGTGTGCGATTACACTCAGCTTTACCCTCTTGTGTCACTTCATATACGTCTTTTATCAGTGTGTGAAAAAGCCAACAAAACAGACAAGAAAACAAGAGCACAGAAAACATATACGTCACCCAAATTAATTAAAAATAAATTGATCATTGTTTCTACCTGCTCATTTAATTTGCATTGAACATATCCTATTACCCAGGCACTGTCACTCACACAGTGATGCTGTCATACACACCACACACATGTTGAGTCTGGAGAGCTGAGCTATGTTAGTGGTCCGATTATTCCTTTAAGTGCTTTCCCCCTCAGCCCTCCGCCAATTTGAAAATAAGAGTCAGGAGCTGTGGGCGTTCATTAACTATGCTAAAACAACTCTGAAATTAGTCTGTCACGGGGGCAGCAAGGAGGAGGACAAAGCCATGATGGAGTGATATAGAAGAAGAGAGGGGTAGAATAACAGTGGTGCGATAAAATAAAGGAAGATTGGAAAAGATGGACGGAAAAAGAAGACAGGAATGAAGATGGTGATGTGCGACAGAGGGCTGGAATTAATTGCATCTATGGAAAGCTAATTATTTTCCAATCTATTTCCTTGCCTAATAGAGATGGAAGAAGAAAGCAGAGGGTGAGAAAGAGGAGGTAGAGATCAAGAGGGGAAGGAATGGAAGGAGGGAAGGTGAGGAGGAGAGGAACAATGCGATAATATGAAATAGGTGATGGGGTTTTGACAAATCCACCTTCTGTAAGCATACATAACTGCAGGAGGAGGGGAGATGGATGAGAGAGCAGTCATGAAAAGCGGTGGAGAGAGAAACACAAACTCAAGGTGATAAAAAGGAAGGAGGAGGAGGAAGAGGAAGAAGCCGGGGGAATGAAATGATGAGGATGATGAGAGGATGAAGTGGTAATAAACAGCTTTCAGCCGCTAACAAATGAGTGGCAGGCAGTGCTGAGATATAATCTAACTGATTGACTGAGTGCATCAGCAGGACTACAAACTGTGCCATTGATTTTGCCCTAATCAATATCCCTGAAAGACAAGGGATGAGTGAGAACAGCCGCCGTTGGGTTCCCCTTACAAAACAAGCCCTTAATTCACCTGAAGTAATACATTCGTAATTCATTTAAGTGATAAACGTTTCATTTTGTTTCATTTAGCCGCACTGACAGAAGTGACAGGCTCCCATTAAGCAGTATCATTCTAATTAGAATTGGGTCTAATTTTACTGGGGTGTTTATGGGGACACACTCATCCAAACAGCCTCGCTGAATGTCGATGGGGGGAGAAATGGCATTGATTAAAGACAATGGGTGATAAAAATGTGCTATAAATGATCTGTTCAAGAGACTTTGATGAAATATGAATACTTGAGCGCAGACTTGGAAAGCATACGAAGTGCTTTACTGTCATTTGGCTGGCTGGTATACAAATGACACCCGACCACCAGAAATGTGCTCAACCTTCCTTCTGTCTAGTTGTTCCGTCATTAAGATGGCTGCCACAAAACTTTTGATGATGTGAAAAGAAAATCATGGAAATTGTTTTGGTGCATAACCATCACAATCTACTGCTTGTCCGGTGAGAGAGAAAAATACAGTTAGTTAAGCATCATTCCAGTCAGCATGAAATCTTATTAGAAATCTAAAATGTAAGCACTGATGGGACTGAGATTGAGATATATAGAACATAACATTACATCATTTTCGTTTCATTCAATGATATACGTTTTGATTGTTTTTGCTGCCCAGTCACCATATTAAATTCTGCAAATCCAGGATTGCATTTGGTCAGAGCAAAGTAACATAGTATATCAAGTGACCCATATTGTAAGGTACATTGTATAATAATTAGTACAACAATCAAAAAAGTCCATTGAGAGGGACGGGAGTGGTGGTGGGTGGAGGGGCGGATGTGTAAAACAAACCCAGGAGACCCCGTAGGCTTTCATTTGGTGGAGTTCAGGAGTGGACCAGTGAGTGGAGTGTGTAAAAGAGACAGATTTGGTTTTAATGGGAGCCAGATGATGGAGACAGGAGGAGAGTGTGATTGCAGTGTAGGGCGAGTTCATGTGTTTTATCAGACAGCGGGGGCGGGGAGGCAGACATTTTAATGGCATGGGAGGCTGAAAGAGCTGAGTGGGAGCTAGATTTCAGATTTCTGAATGGTATTATACGCTTGTCCTTTGGGACGGGGGTGTCAATGTCCACAGTGATTGTCAGGTGGTCTGAGATGTTGAGGTTGAGGTGATGTACAGTGAGACTGGTGGAGAAACCACATCCGGGATGTGGCCAAGACTGTGGTTGATGTGCTGTGTGCAGTTAGGCATTGAAGAAGTTCCAGGAACTCTGTGGCTGATCTGCAGTCCTGATTTTGCTACAGATATTTAATGTGCTGAGAGTATGACACGTATTTATTTTGGAAACTATTGTATGTTGACCTTATAAAGCTCCATTTAAAGTCACCAAATTGTTCCTTTTACACATCATTGAAAGATTTCCTGAAACGTGGCACAGATATTGATTGTCTTCTTGTGATGAACACTAATGTTGAACTGACTCCCTGACCTTCACTCTAGCACAAAAAATTAAATAAAATACGACTGAGTAATTTTATAACAAAATTATATATAAAATTGTATTGCAATTTCCCAATTGTAATCCCTTTAGCACCACCAAGACAACTGGAAGGTTCAGCTGAAAGAAGATTCCATCAAAATAATATTTTCATTGTCTGGTTAAAATGTTATTTTGTGTGTTTTAATGACTGCGGATGCATTTTGTTTTAGAAAAACCTCAACAGAGAACAGCAGCATAATTTACAAAGAGAAACCTCTTTGACAGGATGTTTTTGACTGTATTGTTAATTCTGGTGAAATGCTGCAGAAGAAATGAGCCCGGAGCAGGTAAATCAGCTACACACATCTACACACTTCATTCACCTTCATTAAAACAATTAAAAACTTTTTTAATCAGGTCAGAGGTCATTTTAATTAGTTCACGGTAATCTCACCTATTCCACCTTCAACCTAAGCCAAATTCTCATCAACCTGGAGTGGAAACATACGCTTAAAATAAATTACTGACGCTCTCAATGAAATGGCACGCTGAAACAGTTTATATCATTTATTGTGTATCTCATCTATTTCATTTTTGTTTACATAGAAAACCCAGCAACAAAGGTCAGCACTCCGACACTACACGCAGACATAATGTCACAGTAGATAGACAGGCATTCATCTACACAAAGGTGCACACACATGCACATGCACTCACTATTGAGTTATCGAGCACAAGCTAAGCCACCGACACGGGCAGTGCCTTATCAATGCTGAGTCAGCAAATTCATTTTTTGTCTTTTTGACGACCTTGTGTCGGAAATCAATGTTTCCTGTTAGTACCCATCCGTAATCAAAGTTGGTTATTAAGGGCATTGTTCAATCCATCACAGGCAGGCACCGCTATATACCCTCAGTATGTTTCTGAAATCCTTCCCATCAGGTAGGTCTGCAGCATTTGGAGTGCAACTCTAGTTACAATAATGTACATTTGTTCATAAAAAGAAATACATGTCTAGACAAAAAAACAAAACAAATCCTTATGAACAATATTAAAGACCTCTTTATTGGACTTTATTTTAACCACTTCCTAAAATGTTCTCTGATTTTGCCACCAGATACATTAAATATGCTAGTTAGAATTCCCGGTAAAATAAAAGTAAACAGATTTGGAAACAAAAAATGTGTAATGGCTAGCAAACTTTTAGCAGACATGGACAACTTATTAGGAGCCATGTTCCTGTCCACAACAAAACTAAGTCTGATATTCACTCTGCTTTTTATGTTTATGTTTCCTATCAACTCCTAAAAAAGTTATCAGTGCTGGTTGGCTAATTTATAGCTGTCAGATGCATAATGACCTAAAGCACTCCGGGCTGAGATGTTTTACAAGTGATACATTTAGAATTGCATAAAGGAATTTGATTATTTATCAACATAAGTGGGGCCTTACATACACCTGATACTCATTTGACTGATAGAACACTGACGTAAGCATGCAGCAATATTTCACCACCCAGAGCCTTTAGAAAGCAGTTTAAAAAGGTATTACTTCTGAGGGTTCTTTTTCCATCCATACATTTCCTCGCCGCCTACACTCCTTCCTCCGCTTGCCTTGATTTTCCATTTCTTCCTGTCATCATGCTGTTCTCTCTTTGTGTGCATATGTGAAGGAACTGATGGATGGAAAGACCATTGCAAAAATGTAGCACTTTTCTCTCTCATCTCTTTCCCCTCTCTACCCCATCTCTCCTCATCACTTCTCCCACACTTTCACCTCATCTTCCCTCCTTTTCTCTTTCGTGGCTGTACTATAGAGAGGAGGGATGTTTGGAGAGATGATTAGAAAAAGAAAAAGAGGAAAGTTTTGGGACTAGTAGCAGAGTTCACCTCTGTTCTCTCTCCCAGCAGCAAGGGCTAATGGATTAGTTCAATGTGCTGATTTCTGCAGAAAACTGCTGTGTGTAGTGGAAAGTGGAGAGACATCCCCCACAATCCTTTCCTTACATGAGTGCATCACTTGTTGGAGCCTTGGGCTTTTTATGGAGAGTGTACGCGTGTGTGTGTTTGCGTTTCAGCGTCGGCCTTACGGACCGTCTTGATGTGAGACCTCGATATAGCAGCGCGGAAGAGGCAACACTTCTCCACTTTGTTCCATTATGGCAGAAAACACACATAGGTGTTTAATAATACATAACGGTTCCCGCCACCTTTCCCATTCTTTCAGATGGAGAGAAGCGACAAATGACAAAACAGGGAACAAAAGGTCACAGAGGGAAGAGACGCTGTTGTGCCACTCTGAGAAGAAAAAAAAACTGCTGATACTTGAGGCCGTCAGGTGGACTGAAAGGGGCCTTTTTAGGGTCCTCTCTTTTCCAATCTATAAACAACTTCCCCTCTGCGTCCCCTCCATATCTTTCCTTTTAAATACGTCACCAAATGGGTTACAGTGGACTGAGCGTCCTGGTATTTCAGACATTAGAACTTGTTTTCCACACGCAGGTCTAATGGTCAGATTTTAATATATATTCTTCACAAAACAAGCAAAGACTTCCAATCGGGAGATTTCCAGTTACATTTAAATATTTGTTTTAAGAAAAGACAAACTAATCATCAATCAAGACAGAACTAGGCAGATCAGTTCAAGTGTATTATTTAGAAAATTAAACCATTAACTTGAGTATCTTCCTACAACTTGTTGTATATACGAAATAATTGAAGCTATAACTTCCAAATAGCATGTTGTTTTGGCTTCTTATAACAACTTTAGGTCTCTCTTGAAAGATAAAGACACTGGTGTAAAATCCAAAATGGACAGAAGGGCAGACAGCCAACACGCACTCAATTAAACTAACTCTGCATATGCAAACATGCTTACACAGGCAGTTGGCACTTAAAAAACAAGGTTTTACTTAATGATACTGAGAAGAGGGAAGTGTAATTTGCATTGCTCTTACTCATTAACACTCTGAATACACCGTTGACACCTGTTTGGACCTGTCTTCAAAGTGGTCAGTCTTTCAATGGACAGTAACAAATACACAACTATCTATCAGTAGATCAGTATATTCAATATAAACCTACAACATCACAAGCAAAGAACTAGTATAACAACTGCTATTAAACTGGCGTTTGTCTAGTATGTCTAGTATAAGTAATCATGCCACAATCATATAGTCACACAGTTCTTTTCCTGAATTATCTTTCAGCTTTTAAGTGGTTAAAAAAATATCAGGTCATTTCCAGTTGATGTGTGCCAATATCGAGTAATAGATCTGCAAGAGATTAGAATGAAATCTTAACTGAGCTGCAGTCACCTTGCTTGTCCAATGTGCAGCGCTGTCCATGGTGCTGATCATGCAACTGTCTAATGTTACTGTTTTAGTGGCTTTGTTTTGCATAAACCACTGAATTTTGTATGAACTATAAAGTTTTTTGTTTACCTCTTTCTGCAGAGACAACAAAAGTAAGTGTCACTCAAACAGCAACTTTTAAATCATTTTATTTTGGATTGATTTTTGTGATCCCTGTTAGACAAAAGCGGTACCAGATTCCCTTTAGAAAACCTCATTTTACCATAGCAGGGTAGAAGATAACAGTCTTCAACACTTAATCCTGGTTCTCCCATGCCTCCCTTACCTCTAGCAGGCCCTGCAATACGGCCTGGGCTTCTAGCAGTGTGGTGTCCATGTTGATAATCAGACAAGCGCAGCTGCGAGGTGAAGGTCTGATCCTGGCCGGAGGGGCCACTGCTGAGGTTTGTGGAGCTCTCCACCTTCAGCCAGAGCTCTGATTGAAGGTTGAAGGTTGCTGCAAAGCCTGGTCTGAGTCTGTCTACGCTCTGGCCACTGCTGGAGGCTGAGCTGAAGGAGTTTCTGATAATCCGGCACCAATGAAGAGCAGTAAGAATGACTAAATAGCCAATATTCTTGCTAATGGTTACTTACGTAGGTCATAAAGAGGCATTGCAAATCAAGTGAGAGCGTTTCATGCAGTTAAAAGTTCCTCACTGTAACTTTGAGGTAAGATGTTTTCAGCATTGTTATTTCTGGGGAATTGAATCTGGGGATTCATAAATATACCTGGTCCGATGATGTATACAGGTAGCTAGAACACTTCATGAGTCAAAACACCACATATAATCCCCGGTACTTAGGAGACAGGACGGACATAATTTCCACTGTAATGGATAGATAACATTTTGAATCTACAGCTCCGAGAGGGGATAGGCATCTATATTTCATCCAACAGCGATGCACAACAGCTAAACCACTCGGTAAGTGGCGGAGAGAAAAGACAGGGGACTTGCATTCATATTTCATCAGAGACACATGGCCAAAGCAACCGGTAAGTGGTAAAAAAGAATGGGACGGATAGAGAAAGGACATGCATTCATATTTCATCACGCAGAGATGCACATAGTTAATAAAACAGTTACAGTGGAGGAAGGGGACAGCCAGCCACAACTCTTGGGATCGTCAATAAATAGGCATGAGGGACACTTTTAGAGAAGGGAGAGGGGTGAAACGGAGCGAGGCATACATCCATATTTCATTAGAAAGGGGCGACTGAAATGGCCGCTAACAGGTGGGTATCAATATAGATACATCAAGCCCACTTTACAACAGAGGGAGAGAGAAGCCGAGAGTGCTGCGGTGAGGCAAAAGCATATCTAACAGCTGATAACTGCCTCTATGAATACAGACACATCCATGGTGACATTTATAGACAGCCATTAGACTTTAGGCTGTTACTTTGTTGACAGTTTAAGATGGCTATTTGCTCCAGTGCTTGATACCTTTTTTGTGCTTTGCAGAGCTCTGAATGTACACAAGCCATGTGGCTGCCTGTGGGTTACATCTTAAGTTTTATTTATGTCGGAGAAAAGCAGAACTCAAAGGTCAGGCAGGCAAGTCATGTCTGCAAAAGTAGTTTTTTTTAATTGGGACTTAAGGGGTTCTGAGCCAGAACTGTGTCCTGTCAAGTCATACTCCTATAGTTTGATTTTCCTACCGGTGTACCCACCTAGTTAAGAACTGAGATTTCTGATGATTTGAAAACATGAAGAAAGACAGCAGTCGCATCAGTTTGGCAAAATGATTTGGAAGAGAAGACAAAGAATATCTTTCTGGTCCACTTGAGCTCTGATGAGGGGCTTAGTCCTTTCTATTCGCACGACTCAGAGCTCAGATATAACTGCTTTGGGTTATGGGTACTTTTCACTTTGAACAAGATGGCACGGGAGCTTCCACACAGAATACTGTCCAGTTCTCATAATGAGGGGGCTTGTGTCTTTAATGTCTTTGCTTCTTATCACTTGTGGTCATCTTTCTGACACCCTCAATTTGTACTATGTTGCACCTAATGAGGCTCTTAGCTTTCATTTGAACAGAAAATTGTAGAAACCCCCCTTGCTTTTTGATGTGTCATTTATTCCATATTATTATTATATTTTATTCCTCAGACCTAACTACTCTGCGTGTCATCTCAGTGCTTTGTGTTGGCTGCTCCAACTGGGGCTCTATTTCTGTAGCTCTGTCTGCTGGATCAATTAGGATGACATGAACTCACTAAAGTCATTCTTGAGATCTCGGTTTGCTGTGACAATGATAAAACGATGCATGAAGAGCAGTCAGTCATACAGACTGTAAACAAGCCATCAGTTTTGCTGAAATGGCAAAAAAACTTTATTTTGACTAAAAGTGAGTGTTGCTGTAATCTTGCTGATTATCTTTACTGCACTTTAAGAACAGTTGAGCAAAACATCACTGTCCTGTCTTATTAGGTTAAGCCAACAGGGGATGAGAAGAGGAGTGCATCACCGAGTATCGTTTCCTCTTGTGGGTTACGTCACATGTTCCTGCACATGTTTGCTTTCACCCACAATGGATCACCAGCAACACTTGGGAGAAGTGCAGACCTGCTGCCTAAAGTAACACCTCTTCTTCCAATCGAAACGTTCTCTCAGTCCAGCTTTCACAGCAGGTTCAGTTGCCCCGGCCCAGGGCCCGAGTCGATTTTCAGACAAACATCCAGCCGTTTACTGAGCTCCCAGGGTGCTAATGTATAGCCATTAGCCACGGTCCAGCACACAGAAACACACTAGGGATTACACACCACACACACACACACACACACACACACACACTCACACTTGATAAAATGATACTTGTGTAAAAAAATAGAAATGCTTTTTTTTGTTAAATTATGTAGAAATCAAAAGATACATTTGTGCAACCACACATGAATACGCAAAAGATAAAATCTCATGAATGTGCAAGTGCTCTATCTTTTTCTTATTAAATAACCACACACACACACACACACACACACACACACACACACAATCCCCTGGAACTTGAGATTGCTCTCTCCACTCCAGTGCATTGTGGGTACAGGATTGACTAATCGTTGTGTCACAAGTATACCATGCTGCATCTCTCTCCACTAATGTAATGGCTCAGCATTTGTGTGCGTGTGTACAGGTGTGTGTGTGTGTGTGTGTGTGTGTCACAGGTTGAGAAAGCAGCAATTGTCTTCATTGTCCAAATGTAATGTTTATTTTTTTGTTGTGCAATCGTGTGTGTGTCAGTATCTTTAGTTTATTTGTGTGTTCCTGTGTACAGGTGTGTGTGTGTGTGTGCGTCATTGAAGCAAAATAAGGGGTTCCTTATTTTGCCAGACAGGGCAATGAGCCTCTGAGAGGAGATGAGCCTTATTTATTGGGCTGTGTGTGTGTGTGTGTGTGTGTGCCCCTCAGACTAAAATGATCACAGTGTTGCAGTAGTGCCCTCACATCACTGAGAGTGCTGACAACATAATTGGTTAGCTTGGCATTTCCATTCACCACTGTGAGATTGCTGTGGGCTAGTCCATCCTCTGCCCTGTTAGCCACTGCTGCTAATAATCCAAAAAGGAAGGAGGCCATGGCAACCATCTCGCCGTCCACTCTAGACACACTACCGAAGCTGATTTAGTGTGAAGGATATGAACTGTATGTGTCTTCTTCTTTCGCTTGTTAATTCCTCGTTGCCTTTTTATTTTGTTCCATTTACCTTTTTCTTCCACCAAACAGAGACAGAAAGAGTTAGTGAGCTGTTACACAATCTCTCTTAACAAGCCTGCCTTCACCAGGGAAGCAACAATAACCCTGATTCCATTAGATAGTTTTGGAGCGAATAAATGCGGCTACAACATAGTTTGGTAACAATTATCTGCAGTTCACCTTTGAGCCACACGAGAGAGCCTGGATGTTGGTTCTGTTATTTGTAGCCTTCTTATTAGACTGAATCTCACGTGAATGGCTAGCATGCATTCTGTTTATTTAACTGATGAGACAAATAAAAGAGATTTACCTCCACCTTAATGCATTTATTTGGTCTCATTGATAAAGTATTTCACATTTGTGTATGGTCCAGAAAAATGCGTAAAATTAAGTTGTCATTTGTTGAACATATGTCTCTCTAAAATGGCTTGTTTATCAAATCAAGATAATTCAAGGTGATGCAGAAATGGCAGAATGGTCAGAAACGTTCATGTATGCACACATTTGACCTCACAATTTATAGACAAGGCATGTTGGGTCACAATGGTTTATCATCTTTAAAATGGTGATATCCAGGAAAGAACTTTGGGAAACACTGAACGCATGTACAATAGAAAAATATAGAGAGGTCTTCAGGAATTTGTCTCTATCGGGAAATTAATTTTGTCTTACATGTCAGCTAATATTTGCCATGTTTCTTGTTCTGAGACAAAACATTTCAGCGTTATTTTCTATCCTAGAAGACAGAAACAGCAGATCACTTATGTGGGTTAAACAAAACAACCCATTAAGATAAAGTGCGTTTGCCCTTGTTCTCTCCGTTGGTTCCAACCTTCAATCATATGATGCTTTCACTGTCTGACCTAACAGCTTTAAAATGGCCAACGCGGACAGTTGTCCATTAATGAAACAAAGACAAGAACGGGAGTGACGCAGAGTAAAGGCAGATTGTTGATGACAGTGTTGCTAGGCTGAAGGAAAGTGACTGATATAACACACACGTATGCTCTCACTGCCTCAGCACACTCTCCCACACACTCAGTAAACCCTCAGGGACGCTGGGCCGAGCTGTGATCGTATTTTAACAGCAGCTCCGACACGTTGTTGACCTCTACAGGACACTAGAACGCTCTCTCTCCCCTCACTTCCATTCCTGGAGACCTTTAATAAATACACCATGTTTATGGAAGATTGGCCCACAGGTCAGCTTGCCTTTGACTCACTGGGTGACGTGATTCTTGTGCTTCATTTCTTCCGTCACACTTTGGCATGCTGGGTAATGGGTGACTGGTACGGGTCTTCAAGCATTTTTCATCATTTTTATAGTTCGACCAGTTTCTTTTTTGTTCATTGCTTTTTTATTCTTTTTTTATTGGCCAATTCAATCTAGTGACTACCACTAGACGGTGCCAAAGTCAGAAATTCGGAAATTGCAGTGTTTTAGTAAAAAGAGCAGAGGAACAAGAGGAGAGAAAGCAGCACAACTGACAGAAATCCATAAGTTGTGGCGTTTAATAGTTTTAAATGTGTGCAGAGCATCACAACACAAAAAGCCACAAAGTACTTTGGATTTATTGATTTGCAAAAATACACGTATTGTCCTCACAATGCCATGCCAGTTTGTACCGTTTTACTCCTCCTGCTCTCACCTTTCACAATAAAAACAAAGACAGTAGATGAAAGACAGGGATTTACACAACATCTAATGTTAAGATGCAGCATTACCGTACCTTATCCCATATATATATATATATATATATATATATATATATATATATATATATATATATATATATATATATATATACTGTTCTGAGTGGACAAAATAAAGAACAATATTTGGCTATTTTTTCATGTTTCTTTTAACTTTTACTTATTTACATATTTACCATGCATCACTTTTAACAGCATTGAATTCACTGGGCACACCAGTAAACTACTGTAATGACATTTTCTTTTTCTAGTCTAAAAACATGGATTCTGCACAGTGTAATTACTTGAAAACTATGCATTTACATTTGTTTGGTGATTTCAGACAAACCTTCAGTTTCACTTCAAAGGTCAGTGGTCACCTGCTTAGTTATGACTGGTCCCACTTGACTCTTTACCAGTAGCCACTGTCCTTGTATGTCTGCATTATTGCCATCAACACTGCTGCTTTTCACAGCGGTCTGATGAGTGCTTGAACATTTGCGTCTGCTTCGGTATCTGATAATGTCGGATGAAGTACTTGTCTTGGTATGTGTGCTGCTCGTATCTCAACACCAGCGGAAAGCGGGCTGGACTGCATCTCTAGCCACTGTAGTTATCTGTAGCTGTGTGTATCTGTGTCTTCTTGTTTAGAGCCTCTTACAAGCTTGAAGGCTTTGATGCTGGGTCAATTATCACAATTGCTTTCCATCACTCATTTTGTTTTGAAAGCTGAAGTAAAGGTTAATATAAAGCTGCTACACACAATTAGGTAATAAGGTTGTAATTAGGAGAAGAAAATGGTCTTTTTGAGAAGAAAGCCAGTTTGTTTGTTACGTAATAACCAGTGTGAACATTTGACTCATCTGCTACTGTGCAATTTTCAGCTCCATTAATGACAACAGTATTTAAATGAGAGGCTCGGAGACACTGTGCGACTGGTCATTAGAAGAGAGCAAGGAACGGGGGTTGACAGAGGAAGAGAAAGGTGCCGGCAAGGGATCCATCTCGGCATGGCTGTGCCTGCTGCCATGGACCACTACTGTTGATACTGTTGCTTCTGTTAATACTATCCCTACTGTTAATACTACGACTACTATACTACTACCAACACCAAGAAGCAGTTGGAACCCAAGGGCCTGGGCTGCACGAGATTTCTGCATAAAAGAAAAAAATATTTAAGGCAGTTTTTTCTGGCCACTTTAAAAAAAAAAATTAACTCTGAAAATCATGAATGTATTGTAGTCCTGCTCAATGTGTTAATTGTCCAAAGATGACTTTGGTTGTGATATGACACTATAAATAAAATTGAATTGAATTGAGGAGAGAAACGAGGAGCGTTGAGATGTAAAAATGAGAGACGAGGAAGTGAATTAGAACGAGAACTAGGACAGCGTATCCCTGAGCGGCCATGCATGTCCATGTGTACGCTGTAAAACACAGCAAAGCGCTGCGAAGTGTTGTAAAATTCCTCAGGTTTATGTTTGTGAACACTGCTGCCCTTAACGCAGCCTCTGCCTCTCAATTATGTACAAGTGGAATGAGACATGAATATAAAATGACCTGTAACTATCTGCAGACGGCATGAAAACACGATCTAAAGAGGTTTTCCTATCACACACAGAGGAACAAAACACAAAATAATAGTCGGACACGTGTATAGTGGTTGATTTAAAATAGGGAACTGCATAGGGATGAAGAAGATGATGTTGCAAAGCAGCATACCACTACAGTGAAAATTTTTTTTTAAAACAATACTGATTGGTTTGACTGCATGTTCTCTCCCTCAAGTCACTACAATGTAAATGTGAAGTGGAAGTGGACACTTGCAAGCTGTATTTTCAAACTGTTTGCAGACAAGCCAGACTCAGTAGAGATACTCACTTGTGTTTGATTGGACTAAATAATTCAAATGTCTTGCAGGGTTGCACTTTATGCTCACTGTGGCTGATGTGCTACTGTATCTGGGCTCTTTTCACAAGAAAATATATCGTCAGTCTTTTCAGTGTTTGGACATGATGAGGAATCTGTTCATTGGGAAATTAAAAATAAATGTTCACAGTTTTAATCCCATGTTCCTGTTGTAATTGATCATGTATCTCTTATTTTCATGTATTTTTATTTTTACACCCAGTCAAACACTCATATATTCCCTTTCACTGTGAAATACTAACATATATTTTAGTGGGACTTTAAAAATGAAGAAAAGCTACTTAGCTTAGCTTAGCATATAGACTATAAAAAGAAGGATGCAGCTAGTCTAGTTCTATCCAAACATTAAAAAGAACACAGAACTGCACCATTAAAAATAAATTAATTCCGATACCATCATTTCATTTAAGTGTCGTAACACAATACAGTACCTTAATAAAAAGATACAGATGAGAACGTGAAGGGACTATAGTATCTTAAAAACCCATCGTCCACCACACTGCTTGTTTTGACCCAGGTCAAGCAAATTACATCAAATTAAACTGCCTTTGTGCAGTTACGCTTTCTCACCATTCAGTTCTGATGATTTGCATTACAGTCACAAAACACAGATTCTGTTTTTTTCGGAAAAGTATTTCATGACAGAAGATATGAAAAAATCCTGCATTCGTCATAAATCACTCGTCCTCTGGAGGAACTTGCCACATCATTTCATTAAAATCTGTGAACTTGTTTCTGAGATATTGTGGTAATGAACAAGTGGGAGAAGATAAAACCTCCTTTCGCAGAGCTAATAGGGCTAACTCGATCAAAAACAGACAAAACGCTGGAATTAATTGTGCTCTTAATTCATTCTGGACAGGAAACGTAACCCCACACTCACAAGATGAAGTCATAAATTACTGAATTAATGACTCACATTGGATCTGGATGAAAAATGTGGACGAGTCACCAACTAGGTGCCACCTTGTCACCCTAATCCCTGTACACATTCTGTTGTGTGTGTGTGTGTGTGTGTGTGTGTGTGTGTGTGTGTGTGTGTAAAATGGATAGCTGCTGTCAGCCCAGACTAATATCAACTCCCACATGAACTGTTAATGCCAGACCAAGGACGGCATTCTCACACACACACACACACACACACACACACACACAAACATCATCTCACACAATATAAAGCCAGTAGATCATTAATCCACTCTTCAGTCTATTTGGAGGCCACCGTTGATGGAAAGAGGGAGAGACAGAGTGAGACGGAGGAGGGTGGGGGTGAATAAAAAGATATAGAGAGAGGGGGAAACAAAGAATGAGGGGGGAAAGAGACAGTTATAAAAATAATGGCTGAGTGCTGCTGGTGTAATATAGTGGAGTGCATTTACAGATATGTCACAGAGGCAACAGAACAGAGAGGTGACAGAGTGAGAGGGGAGGGTGAAAATACATGGAGACTTACGGAGGTATGGGGATGAGAGTAAGGAGTGATGAGGGACGGGGACAGAAGAGACAGAGGTCTGCTGGGACGAGGGCTACACAGATATTGATGTAGTTTGTACAATATGTAATCTTCTCACACAGCGTGTAGTGTTTGTTTTTTTTGTAACCCTTTCTATGATTCCCATGTCTACGATGCATTATAATCACACTAATTATGTTTTATAATCAACTAATATTACTGTATAACACTCATGATTATCCATGACGCCTGTCAGCCATCACAACACCTTCAGCTGTAGATGGAGACCACCGAGGTGCATCACAGAACGCCACAGGAGTTCATCAATCTGATTAACTCCTCCCCCTTCTGCAGGAAGGATAGCGTAAACATTGGACAAAGAGGACAATAATATAACAATGAAAACAATAATATCCATTAGAATAATATTTAATTTTTACCCAAGCATGCAATTTTACATCTCAATACATTGTGCATCACTTCTTATACACTTCATATTTTTTACACTATTGTATATATAAACTCTATAAATTACAGTTTTTTTTGATTGCATTGACCTGGTTGAAGAAACTGGTAACCTCTCAGTCTTCATCATCACTCTCTCAGCAGAGCAAAAGACACCTCTTGCAAATGAGTTAACCCATTGTCATTGTTTTGACACACTTCCCGCACCCTTTTGCAAATCAGTTAACGCAGATGTCATTCAAGCAGTCCAAACTCCATTGCTTTAGCTGTGGTAACCAAACAGAAAATATATGTTCCCATCTCTTAGAAACTTCTTGACCAGTATGAAATCACTGAAGCACCTGTTTGACACTGCTGCACACAACTTTTCAATTAGCAATCAGTCTGCAGGCTTAAAAGGTGCCACGTTGTGTGTTGTAACTTGCAAGCATGGATGGTCTAAGGCAGATGAGAGTGAGAGGTAGAGGGCTCAGGGGAAGAGGAGTCCGAGGAAGAGGAGTCCGTGTGCGAGGTGGAGGTGTAGCTGGAAGGGCTCAAGTTACTGATGAAATTCGGGCAACTTTGATTGATCATGTGGTAAATCATGGTCTTTCATTTAGAGAGGCTGGACAAAGAGTCCAACCTGTTGTCAATAGAAACACGGTTGCATCCATTGTCAGAAATTTTCGACTGGAGAACAGGTAATGTCACTTATACAGTATATACAGATATATCCGTAGTGATATACATTATTTCATGTATTTTTTTCCACATTTCATGTGTTGTTTATAGAATCGAAAGGCTACCAGTCGGTGGTGGTAGACGAAGACTTTTGAATGCTGAGCAGGAGGCAGCCATTGTCAACATGGTTCTGGCAAATAATGCCATTAGGTTGCGGGAAATCAGGGCAGCAGTGATTGCAGATCAGGGGGTATTTAGAAATATAAATACTTTGAGTGAGACCACAATAACCCGTGTGCTTAGAAGGAACAATATGGCAATGAAACAGCTCTACACAGTTCCCTTCCAGAGGAACTCAGATGCTGTGAAGGAGGCCAGATGCCAATATGTGGAGGTAAGGACACATTACAGTACTACGTATACTCTTATGCCTTGGCATATCATGCAGTTACAGTAAACTGGAGGTACTTTTACTGTATGCAATTGTAATTTTGCTTTTTTTCTTTAGCGTATCATGGAGCTTGAAGCTGAGGGGGCACATCATGTTTTCATCTATGTGGATGAAGCCGGCTTCAACCTCTGTAAAGTAAGGCGACGTGGGAGGAACCTCATTGGGCATAGGGCCACTATTACAGTTCCAGGGCAGAGGGGCGCCAACATTACTATGTGTGCTGCTATTTCTAATGATGGTGTCCTCTGCCATATTCCAACTATTGGTCCCTACAATAGTGAGCGCCTCATTGCATTTTTGAACATCCTGCATGACAGGCTCATCCCTCCTCAGGAAAGAGGGCTGTTGAGGCCTGGCATGCCTCTGTTTGTAATCATCTGGGACAATGTGGCATTCCACCACTCTCGTGTGGTGAATGAGTGGTTTGCAGGGCACCCGAGGATGATGACACAATTCCTTCCTCCATACTCTCCATTTTTAAATCCTATAGAGGAATTCTTCAGTGCATGGAGATGGAAGGTTTACGATCATCGCCCCTATGACCAGATGCCCTTGATCGATGCAATGACCGCTGCTGCCCAAGATATAGATGCAGAGGCATGCCAAGGCTGGATCAGGCATGCAAGAAGATTTTTCCCTAGGAGCATCGCAAGAGAAAATATTGAGTGCGATGTAGATGAGGCCATGTGGCCTATTCCTCAAGAGAGAATTGACTAGAAGAGATTTCTTTCTTTATTGTACAGAATTTTTTATTTTTATTTTCCTTATGTCTTACACAGTGATGGATTTTACTGTATTTTTTCTTTCATACTATATATGTGGTTTCTGTTGGAATATTTCATTTCTTAGCCACAATCTTAAAAAAAAAAAGAATGAATACTGCATTCAATAAAATTTGAAAAATCATTGTATATGATTCTGGATCTATTTTTTGCAAGAAAGCAAATTGGCACTGATATGTAAGCTGCTGACCAGTAATGCAGCACTGATTCACATTGAGAGCTGAATTTTGTATTTTGATGCCCCTTGTCTAATGACTGATTGGAAGCGCTTATGCACTTGTGTGCAAGTTGTGGTGTTTGAGGGCAAAATTTGCTTTTGGTCCATATTTTAAATGTTTTGGTGGAGTTAGAGCCTTTTGCAGGCAAAATTAGTCATTTTGACCATTGGTGCCACTGTTTAGGCCTTTGCGTTAACAGTTTTGAAGAATGTGGATTTTGAGTCGACTACTGCGTCAAAGCAATCAAAAAAAACTGTAACTGGTCAAGTGTCATAATAATTCATAATTGCAAGGATAGTCATGTATTTTCATTCTCATAGTTCTAATAAATAAAAAATGTATAATGCATTATACTCAGTGTTCTACTACATTATAATTTGGTAATAAGAGTGGTCATTGTATGTTGAGTGAATTGGAAATAAATATGATTTCTGTGTTTTTCTTGAATATATTTATTGACATTTCTTCACTTCAACTAAACAATGATTATTACTCACTCACTTATTATCAAAATATAATGCATTATTACCGTGAATAAACTGCAATACACATGTTTTACATCTATGGGAATTATAATACACTATATGATCAGTGCAAATGAAATGACAGTGAGTGAGCAGCAATGATGAACTATTATATTTGACCTTGTAAGTCATGATGAAAACTTTCTAATGTGTCATGATTATTGCTGTAATACATTATGTATGAGTATTTATGACTGTTATTATACAGCAGATTACAATCCATTATACATGTTTTATACTGCATTACAGACATGGGCATCATAGAAAGTGTTCTTTATTGTTTTATTGCTTTTATTATCATTTTTATGGCTCATAACCAGAAGATTTAACCTTGTAAAATGTTTAGTCTGTCCTATGAATGTTTATTCTCCACATCCAGTACACGACTAAACGTTGAGGATGGAACCTCACCACCATGTTTCACTTAGCTCCTTGTGTCCATGTTTACCGTTTCCATAATAACTCTACAATGCAGTTTATCGCTCAACAAGAAGAGCTGCATGTTTTTAATGAGCCCGGGTCAAAGGGCAAGATTAAATGGACTCGGCTCGCGTCCTCAGTTACATTGTGTAGAAGTGTATGACCCTTACCATGAATCTTAAAATCCAAACTTTTAATGAGTCTGGTGCCAGGGCGTGAAACAAAAGGCGGTTATCTTGGATTTTCTGGCACAAATAGTTAAATAATCTGTTCTGTACTGTGTGAGTTTAAAGGTCTGAAACTGTACCAGGAGCAGCTTTATGTGTTTAGAAAACAACTCAAAAGCTTGAAAGAAACAAGACACAGCAAAGCAGAAGCAGGGTTGTGTATGAAATCATCAGCACAATGCCTGCAGGCAACCAAAGTGTACATGATAAACAACAAAATGCTACTGTTGCCAAAAGAAGTTGACTGGACTCGTTAAAACTCCTCACCTACGTGAAACGTGTGTTTCACTGTAACCTGATTCGACCTCTGGACCGAATTATTGACGGATGTCTGTCATCAGTCTTCACTCTCCAGTTTAATTTCGCCTACATTTCTATTTATCCATGTGGGATGTATTGTTTAACACCACTAAGAATGCTGGGGTTAACTTATACTGAATGTAACTGAAATCTTCTCACAGCATGAAAGTGTTTATTTTCCAATTTTTTTGTCATAAGATAAATTTGCTGGGGGTTTGTGTGAAATGGAGTGTAAATATGACACAGCACATGTGTTACTAATAACTTGGATGAAAAATGGAATCTGTTTTATACAAGTGTCCTGGTAAGTCACGGCGGTGTGACATGCATGGATTTACTTGTTGCTGAGCCTCGATGTTCTATATTGTTGTTACTACCTAACACTTCTTATGGTGATGCAGCTAAATGTGAGAATCAGTAGCTTTTCCATTACAATTCCAACTTAATGCATAAGCTTACCGAGGCTGAAGCCCTGCCAGTGACAATGCTGATGTCTTACATCTATCTTCTCTTTTCATAGATTTTGACTTTGGACTTTAAAACACAATGAATATGTCAAAACAAAGCTGCATAGGATTTAAATGTGGATGATATAAGTATGTGTGTGTGTTTGTGTTTTGCATACATGGACACACAAATCTGCAATCTGTGGGGACTAGCCATTTTTGAGACCAAATTAACTGAATGAAGCTCCATGTATTGTCTTACACTGATGATATATTATACATATTGTCATACTCCATTTTCCTTTTACTAACTATTTGCCACTATCCATATATCTGATGAAGAGAGTGCATAGACTGCCTGAGGTTAATGACATTAAAACTGATTAACAACTTAGGAGACTGCTATTGTTTGCCTACTAGCAATACTAGCTTCCCAAATGTATGTTTCCAACCCTACTCATGCGTTTTCCTGCCTACTGTACATGGTAAGTGCCGAATTTCCCTGCTATGGATCCATTAAAGTCTACCCACCCGACACAGATCCACCCCACCAGTCCAATTATAAAACTTAACAAAATAAACACCTAGAGATTAATGACTAATATTGGCAGAGAAATAAAGGAATGATACGTTTAGTATTAAATGTTGATTGCAGGTTTCAAAATATGCAACAAAGTGATTAAGGCAAAATCTGTTTGGATTTAAAAAACACGTCACCTTTATTGATTCGGCTCACTGTCAACATTAATGTTCACTTTTTTAGAAACTTTTTTTTTCTTTCATTCCAAGACTCAACCTCTTCTCTGTATCACCAACAAAGCGAGATGCAGATAATGCATGTAACAAAAACTACAGCTTATTTTGGTTTTGTTGTGTATTTGTTAACTCATGGCCTTGAGAAAAGCTGTATATAAAAGCACCTACAACTGTGCGATGCATTTTGGTGTAGAAAGACACATTTACTGCTTGTTTGTTTTTATTACATCTTCTGTAATGAGGGATTACCCTTTTTTAATTTGTTTACAAGTTGCTTTTCCTGCTATTAAAAAGACTAAGAGGACAAATTACTGCTAGAGAGAATCATTGTTTCATTTAGTGCATTAGTGCAGAGTCCCATGGTGAAAACAAATTCAGGCCAAGTTACGCTTGAATGGAATCATCAATTCTACGAGTTTGAGGAATAACAATCTTTGTAATATTCTCACAATATGTAAAACAACACAGATTTATGTGACTTCAAGGCAAGGGCAACGGAAACAGGAAAAACAAAATCTTCAGCCATGTTCACGTGTAGACACTACTTTACTTGTGAGGACCCTTGTACATTTAAGACCAGGTCTTGAGGAAAAGAACTGAGGTCCATCCACAAATGTCTTAATGTACTGACTAACTTTTCCTTGTTCCTGACAGGGTTGGAAGGAACTATACCACACATACAGTAAGGCTGGCTGAACTACAAATGTGCACTGTTCCTGTAAAACTGTAAAAAATAAAGACACAATCAAAAAAACACTCCTACTTTTGGTTTTTGTATCAATCTAACAAGAGTAGTTTTGTCAGGCATTTTGTTTTGTTTCAATTAACGTGAATCACATGTTTCAAACTGCAAACTTTTGTTTTATGGGAGGGTAGTTGGTGACATGGTTGTTACTATGGATGCCGATTTTCCTGGCAACAAATGGACGTAGCCATACACAGCCAAACAATGAACTCTGAAGCCACGGGGGCTATTTAATTACTTAGCAAAACCTGTCACATTGTTGTCACGTGGTTTTCACATTGTCATTTGATACACTGTGATTTCAAAGGTATTGGTTATAGCAGCGATATGTTTTAGCTATACATGTCTTTAATGTTGTTTCAGAGAACTTCATTATGGATTTCAAATATGTGTTCCTAAGGTTTTTGTACTTAAGGTTTTTTGATGTCACAGGCCAAGTGGCTGCTGAGAAGTCAGTACTCTGTTTGTAGAAGAAATACTGGTCTACCTTACACAAGTTGACGGGAACTTTCCAACTCCCCAGCGAAGGCTTTGAAGTGATAATAGCCACTGTCCAAAGTCTCTCTCCCTCCAACAGTCCCTGCTACAGGTATATGGGCTCTGTGGCAGGTCATTTGTTATCAAAATTGCTCTCACATCCCCCCTCTTGACTTTCCTCTTCTGCTTCATTCTTTACCTTTTGCCTCCTCTCCCTTCGAACATTTTTTCTTCTCATTTCTGTCTCTCGCTGCCCTGCCCTCTCAGCTTCCTCCTCATCCCGTCTTTGTTGTTAGTCACAGAGGGACGTGGCTTTGTGTCAGGTCATGTGTTATCGACCGCACACACACACACACACACACACACACACACACACACACACACAGGTATAGCAGAATCTATTGCAGGAGAGTGACGGCAGTAAAGTCTTGTTAAATCTTCTGACCAAGTTTACATCATGACCTCTACCTTTAAGCCTCAGGCTACGTTTGCACGACACGCGACATAACAACATCCTACAAGTCATTTTTGATAGAAGTCGGTGACATGAAGCTACAAACTGATGCTCCAATGAGGTGATGAATGTAAACCAATCACATGTCTTTGTTTCACCTTATTCCATTCCAGTCCTGTTCCAGTTCCAAGTGCTATTTAATGACCTTACTACGTCAAGGCCCTTGAGCAACACATAAACAGCTATTTGTCAGCAAGATAGCTGGTCACGCTAGCCCGTTTTGCTAAGTCGTAAGAAAAATCCAAAGAAGAGGAACAGAGAAGCTGATGGAAAGTCTGTCTATATAATGAATAATATATACATATAAAATCATACCGATTGCTTTTTTGCATTCATTTGAATGAACATAATCATATAGTTATTAACAACAATTTTCAGCTTATTTTGTACTCATTCTTTTAGATTTTGAAGGTTTATATAACTTTGGACCATTACAGATGAATGTCAAATAACTTAAAGATAAAACTTTATGAAGATTTTTTTACACATATTCGGAGCATTTTATCCTCCTTACACTGATTGACCTATAAAACAATTCTGTAAATCAAAAGAGCAGATTCACAATATAGAATATAATTTTATAAGTGTGTACCATTGTGTATTAATAAGCAATCTGTTCTACCCCGGGATTCATCAACAGAATCACTCTGCGGAGGTTCAGACAGTGTAAGAATAATTTCAATAATATATACATCCACTTTATAATTACATTTTACATTTCATTTATAAAAACATTTCCCCCACTACCCATGGCAACTATTTGTATTCAATATTTGCAGCTTTAATGTGATTGGTGACTCAATTGGCTCTTTGGTTTTATAGTCTCTCATGCATTAAATTCTGCTTTAATGAAATAGCAGGTTTCAATAATTTTACGTAATCCTAAGTATTCAGTCCCCAGGGTTTTGCAGTGGAAAATAATACAAGAGACACACATTTTTAACATTAATTAATCAAATATGTACCTGGATAATTAAAGGTAAAAATATATGCTATATCATTAAAAAATAGAACATACAGACAAAATATTTTTTCAGATTAATCATACTGATATTTCTCACGTACCATAATCACAATTCTGATGAATTGATTTGCATTCCTTGTCAGAAATAATTTATTTCTTTATCTATGTCTTCATATCTTGTCCTTTTACATGAAGCCATCAATGATTCTCTGAGGCAGCAAAAACTCTTTCTCTCCATGACAAATCCTTGTCAGTGTTATCACTGTTGTGGCCGAAAAGAAGATCTCTCCTTAAACCCCCACCACCTTCTCTCACACCACTATACCTATCTGTCTGGATCAATACTTCTCCTTTGCCCATGCACACACCCACACACCCACCCACACACACACACACACACACACACACACACACACACACA
This sequence comes from Chelidonichthys spinosus, assembly GCA_029853015.1. Lineage (NCBI taxonomy): Eukaryota > Metazoa > Chordata > Actinopteri > Perciformes > Triglidae > Chelidonichthys > Chelidonichthys spinosus. Next base: position 8,946,082 of record CM056832.1, on the reverse strand, counting down.
CAGACAAACTGAGTGGAAGCAGGCTTTGCTCTTTGAAGTTCAGTGTGTGTGTGTGTGTGTCTCCTGTGGTCTGAGCCATCAAAGTTTCCTCTGTGACAGACTTACTCTCACACACCGTTTCGCTCTCTGATACACACACAAGTGTGTGTGTGTGTGTGTGTGTGTGGCCATGCGTATTTCAGTATAACCGACGCAGAGCCCCTTTGACCTTAAACTCTTGCCACCCTCAATGTGCTGCAACGTGGGACAAAGTTTAGTGACAGGGTGATGTCAAGATGAAACTTTTGGATTCAGTTCCACTGCAGGATTTAACATTAGAGCTTGTTCTTGTGGGACAAATGGACACGTTTGATATGTTTTTTTGCATGTAAGTTAGCAATGGCAGATTACTGATAACAGTAATCCAATTGTGTGATATGAGGTGAGCATTTGCATCACATCGATATCTCATTATAAGGGATTGGTTCAACTAAATAATAGAGAAATACCTGCTCTTTTCAATCTTTATTAAATTACTTCCTGGTGACATTGAGGGTTTTGTGATTAGAGTGAACTGACCCTTTAATAAAAAAGAGATAGGGATAAAATGTTTGCCATAATTTGAGACACAAAATGTTCAGTTATTAGACTCAATTCTAAGTCACGCCCCTTTCCCCACTGCGCTCCAATAACAGCTGAGCAACCTATGTAACGTCACATAACATTGGTGTCACAATCATCATGGACACATCTTCACTTAAGTTCGCTAATGTTAGGAACACACTAGCTAAGTATCTCACATATCACTAACGCTACTTCAAGAGGAGTTGGCTTGATGTCAGATAACCAACAGGTTTGCTTCTTCATTATTTCTGTGGTCATGTTAATGGGATATGGTTGATAGCGTGGTGACTGACATTTTCTTTTTAGATTACATGAATTATTGTTTCCCAGAAAAGATCAAGGCTTACGTTCCCTTGTGTTGGCCGAGTAGCAGGAGCAGATTTGGTTAACAACAGCTAATTATTAATGTCAATATGATTATCGATATTAATAATTATATTATTATGATATAATCATAAATATACGGGGCACCACCCTGGGATCAGGGAAAAGATAACCTAAAACTGTATTCAGCCTCAATATAAAGGTTTTATACTCACATGCCAATCATCGTGATCATTGGCATAGAAGTATAAAATTAAATTAAAAAGGCGTGAAATTCGAGCACTAGCCTTCACAACCTGCTGTTATCCAGTGACATATACACAACAAGCACAAGAGACTGCTAGTTATAATATAATACGATTTATTAAAATCAGTAATAATGATCACAATCAATAACACTGCAATTAACAAAGCCCTATTACCTATACCTAACACACAAAGCTAAGCTAAACAAAGGAAGAGACACGCGTAGTGTGTGTGTGTGTGTGTGCGTGCGTGTGTGTGGACGTGTGTGTGGACGCGTGTGTGGACGCGACCACCAGGTGGAGCTATTCCTTACAGCGTTCAGGGGCAGAGCCGCTGACGTCAGATAGAATAGAGAGAGAGTGAGAGATGGCCGGGTACAGCCACCAGATGGAGCTATTTCCCACAGCGTTCAGGGGCGGGGCCGCTGACGTCAGATTGAATAGCGAGAGAGGGAGAGAGAGAGAGAGAGATGGCCGGGTACAGCCACCAGATGGAGCTATCTCCTTAGCGTCCAGGAGAAGGAAACAGCTGGCGTAGGATACGTGTGTGCCCATGTGTGTTAGCCGGAACAAAGAGAGAGAGAATGCGCGTGTAATACACAAAAGATCAGTAAGCCAGTATTACCATCACACGGGAGCTCGTGAATGAACTAGCGTTCGTTCGACGGGACCCCTGTCTTTTAATTGATGGTAGATCACTTACTGAGCTCGTGAATATGTCCGAGGTTGGACACGCATTGTTACCGAAATGAAACCCAGCGGCGTGGGTGCACAATCAGCATTCAAATACAACAACACAGAAAGCAACGGACTCGGCGGTCCGTGATCAAAACTTAAAACACGAAGAATTACAAGCATATCCTACACTATCAAACTTATGTCTCTTTTCAGACAGATAGCTACTTACTTTGTCGATGAGCGTAAGTCTGTCTTGTGCAGCGGTGGTGCTTCTTGACGCGGCGTTGGCGGCGGCTAGTGGTTCGCGAGTCCTCGGCAGCAGTGGGGAACGCGACAAGTTGGTTGAGTCCAGACGAGAGCGGGGCGTAGCAGTTATCCTTCCCGTTGATCAACTCTAATGAAGAAAACAGTTTGTTCCTTCCTTCCACGGGCAACAACAGAATCGCATGGCTTGGCGATTTAGTCAGCTGACTTCAGACAGGAGCGGGGCGCTGAGGTTATCCTTCCTGTTGGTCGCTGAAATAAAGGAACCATTTGTTCCTCTTCTGCAGGCAAACAGAGAATCGCGCGGTTGCGGCGATCTCCTCAGGATCAAAAAAATTAGTAAAAGGAAAGGGGCGAGTCGCGGAAAAAGGGGGAAAACAGTCTGTCGCTGTCTGTTTGGGGAAAGGACTGTGGCCTAAGACGAAGGAAACGCTGCAGACGTTAAAAGTTTCCTTTTGCAGCGGTGTGTTGCAATGGAAGAGAGAGTTCTTAAGGCGGCGCCGCATTTTATACCTCACAGCTGGACCACCTGGGGTACCTGTGGTTGTCAGCCAATAGGGCACCAGTTGTGTGACGTTGCACTTTGCACCTTAGTGAGAGGTGAAACCAAAATGGCGTTGTAGTTTTTTATTATCCCCTTTGTCCCTTCGTCCCTTTGTTCTGACTGCATGTGAAGGCTTCTGGGCCTCCTTGTAGGCCGCATTGTGTAGTCCTGATGGTGAGGTCCCTACACTTGTTTACATTTTCTCTATCCAATGCCCAAAAACAACTTGTAACTTTTATTTGATTGGATATACACCAGGTCTAGCATGGTAAAGAGAAAGGTTACATCAAACATCATTTCATACAAAAATACTATATCTTGAACCTTCCATCGCAAACTGTAGTCCTTGCTGTTAACACTATGGCGACCAGCTAAACAGAATCAGCCTTGCCGTGTTTGTTTTTGTCAAATTTGTCTGACCTAGCAACAATAACTAAGGGGGGGCAGGACTGAGGAAGGGTCAAGTAATGGACACTTTATGTTTTTTACCCTTTGGTACGAGCAACTATGATAATCCCAACATGATTTTGACTACCACGAGAAGTAATATATGAATAAAAATGGATTACTTGTTCAATATTATCTTTGCTTGGGAATATATTTATTTATTTATTTATTTATTATATTTAATATATACCAAGAACACAAATTGTAAAGGCGTAAAAGTAGTTTACCAGGCTGTTAAACACTTCTCCTGTTGTCTGCAAGTGTTTCAGTATCAGTATCACAGCGGTTTACAGCACTCCGGGTCTCTTGCAGCCAAACTTGTAACAACACTCGAGTAACAACACTGTTCTGTTCTGGAGGCCAAAATTTGCGGGGAGAAGGAAAAGCCTCGTCTAATGTTGTTTTCTTGAATCTTCCTCATGAATTAATTCTCTCTCTCTTGAATAACGAGCTACAGAGAGCACATTTGTTTCCAAAGCCTCCAAGAAACAAAGATAGCATGGGAGAATAGCACTCCAGAACTTCAGCCTTGCGCTGCTTAATTAGCGCTCCAGTGTTGGCTCACAGAGATCTGCATTTCTGCTCTCATTTCGTGCTGTGGAGGAGACGCTCACAGATGTCTGGAATTCATAGAAAGCTAATTGTCTATCGCACTTTGTTGGCTTGTTAGGTCTTTTATTCTCTCCCCTACTTCTACCTCATTCTTTGTGGTGCTTAGCTTCTGTATCCTCCGTCCTTCCTCTCCTCAGTCCACCCACCATGTCTCTTTCATTTCACCATTCCTCTCTCTGTTATAACAGAGAACAAATCGGCTTTACTGTCAAGTTTTTCAGGGACTATTTAATAGCTGTTGACTTGACAGCACATGTGATGATTTCTGCCTTATTTAATAGCTGTAGCTGTAATCATTTCTGTTTTGTAAAAGAAAAAGTGTTGGACTTGCTGTAGATGTAATCACAGACTTAATGATGTGCGGGTTGTCTGCCGTCTGGCTGGTTCATTTTTAGAACAATCAGGACGAGCTTTAATTAATAGGCTGAAAGAAGAGTCTGACAGCGCGTGAATGCAAATCCGTTTTTTTGTGCCTCCTCATTGTCTCCGTGTCTTTTCTCGGATTCTTTCTTTGCATCAGATTATTATTATATTTTTTAAGTATCAACCGTCTGTCTTGTTTGGTTTCTTTTCTTCTGCTTTTTTGACTCCCCATTTTCGATCTCTCCAATCCTTTCTTGCCTTCATCTTCTTTTCTTTGACTCAATCTTCCCTTTTTTCTCCTCCTCGCCGGCCTCCCCCACCTCTCCGCTGTGTTTACGTTTCCATTGTTAACAGATCATTAACTCTGTCTGTGACAAATGGCACATGCACTTAACATTTTGAATTAAAGGCAATATCTTTGTTATTAAAATGTCTTCCGTTCATCCAGCCCACCTGCGTTTGTCTGGGTGGAAACAGAGAGCATTTGTTAATGTGACAGAATGAATACATATTCATTACTTTTTTTTTACTTTTTTTCCCAGCCGTGCATGGTGGTTAATTCCCTGCTTTCACAAGGGGGGGAGCTGAGCCAAAGTCATACTACTGGCAACGAAGCATCTTGTTGGGGATGCTGCTCAAGGGCATCTCAGCAGTGATTGTTGAGGAAAGAACAGAACAGAAGTTGAGGCACATGCTTGCAATAATATTCTAATATAGGAAACATAAATAAAGTGAATTTATATTTTTTAGGTATAATTGTCGTGGTAGAGGACAGGTCACCAAAACAGTTCAACCAATGCACCTGCAAGTCCCACTTGGATAATTTGAAAATGAGGTGGTGTGAAACAATCAATGGACTGAAAAGGAAATTATTTAATTATGGGTGGATTTGGGACTCACATTCCTGTAAGTAACAGGAAAAGACAGTAATTTGCTGCTTCATTTACCATAGTTTGCTAATTTTAACACACGCAGACGCACATAAACAAATTGGCGTTGGTGAACATAATTATACAGTCAACAATCATTTCATCTGGATCAGGTGAGAGAAGCAGCACAATTAACTTGGAAGAACATGAGTGTCATTGTCTAGTTGAATCAGTTAAACCTCCCAGAGTGGCGGGATGCTCTCCCTCACTCACACAGACACACACACAGACACACACACACACACGCATGCTAAAACAAATGCACAAATGACGAATACAGACTCAGTGGCAGTTGTGTAACATTTCAGCAACACATTGACCAACGCCATTTTTTCTCACAGTGACTCATTCATGAAGAGCTCTCACACTAAAACCACTTCCAATTCCATGGGGTCACATGTGAAAATTTCACACAAAGGCTTCATTAAACATCACAGTTAGGTATTTAGAGATGAGGCGATTTCGGACGAAACAGCTTTGGGGACCTGCTGAAAGATGTACCTTCAAATGCTTTTTTTCCTGTCTTTTATCATTCACACTGTCAAAAGAATAGCTAAAGCTGCTTACCAAATCTCTGGCCAGTGGATAGTTGCTACATAACTCTGTTATTTGTTACAATCAAACACAAGCAAAATACACATCACCAACTTGCCTGTTGCGATTTTATGTTTGAATCATTTTCTTCGGCTAAGTAGGTTAGCCGTTGTACTACTTGGTTAGCTGTTGTACTACTGGGTTAGCATTTGCACTACTGGGTTATCCATTATGCTACTGGGTTAGCTGTTGTACTACTTGGTTATCATTTGAACTACTGGATTAGCATTTTTGCTATTGGGTTGTCCTTTGTGTTACTGAATTAACTTTGTAAAAATGGGTTAGCCTTTGTACTAGGCAAGCCTTTGCAGTAGGTTAGCCTGTCTAATAGGTTATCCTTTATGCTACTTGGTAAGACTTTCTATTGGGTAGTATACTACTGGGTGTGTGCTTATTAATTAGTTAACATATGTACTTCACTGGTAGTCCATATGTCTGTTTTTTCTTTAATTCTCTCAGTATTAGCCTGTTTTGTGTTGTTTATAGGTCTAATGGGTTGCTAGTGTTGCATTGGCTCGTGTTTTTGACCAATCATTTACACGTACATCATTTGTGTGACTATAAAACATTTCTTTCAGTCTAAAACTGCCTGTATCAGATGAGGACCTAACACTTGTTCTATTTTTAGCTCTTACTGCATCGGCAATGATACGTCGTGGTTTCTTTATTTCCTTCTTTTGACAAATGTACTTATTGTAAGTCGCTTTGGACAAAAGCGTCTGCTAAATGACCTAAATGTAAATGTAAATGTAAATGTATGTGTAGCTGACAGGTTTAACCAGAATGTCTGATATCATTTAATGTACGTCGTCAGCCAGTCGATTGTCATTTTAGGCAGGACGCCAACAGAGGATGAGCCACCGCTTGCATCTCACCCAAGAGGACGCGAGGCAGACCGGCAGCACACTCACGTTTAGGCCAACCACACACACTCACCAATCCCTCAGAGACTTCCAGGAAAGCTCTGGGTCAACGACTGGCTACATCCTCAGTAGAGCATGCTGGGAAATGCGTAAAGCTGGCAGGGGGGAAAAAAAGGGCAGCGGATGGTGCCGGCAATCTGTCAACATCAGGTGGACGTGTTCCTGGTGCGAGGCGAGCTTGCTGCAGAACTTCCCCCAGGAGAGCACCCATCATTCCTGCACTGACTTTGAAAAAGTCCACTCCATCCAAAGTTCAGCATTAACAACTACAGAAGTGGAAGACGTCCCTCATTCAAGTTTATATTGTACTTAAAGCCACAACTCAACTTCAACGTTCTCCATTTTTAGTGATGAGGCCAACAATGTGACAAGTACAGAGCAGCGTTATAAAAGTATTTACCTTGTGACAGCGCAGCTGTAACCTATAGTTCAAGCTTCCAACAACAGAATCTATACGACTGAAGAGATTTAATCGTGCGCAGGTGTGCCTTATTAACAGACCGCAGCACTGCTTGCTCCGTCTTTCCTGGCGATCTGTCAACGCATACGTGCTTCAAGCCACAGTCATTTAACTAGCTATGAAATGAGGAAGGCTTCACGCTGCCATTCACACGCCCTGCAAGTTAATTTACATGCTATCTCTTTATGGGGCAATTATTGGCCTGCCAGGTTGAAATCTGTCCCAAAATATGTAAGACATTTAAATGAAAACATGCATATGTACCACGCATGCAACATTCAGGCAGTAATAGATGTGCTCAATTATCTAACCCAGTACCTTGCTGCAGCTTATTTGTTCTCTCTAATAGTGTAGAGGAATAGGAATTCATCAGGCAAAAATATTCTCCACTTGTACTTTATTTCGCAGCTCTCATATGTGTTAATATTTTTTCTCCAATAATTATTAGGCTTCTTCAGTCAGCAAGTTTTAATTGAATCAGCAGTGTTCCAATTACTTCTAATTTCATGAATTATTCGTAATATATTGTGAAACTTAATATCACCTACAGTTGAATGACATACCACAAAGGCACTGATCTACTAAAGACAGGATGATTTCTTAACTTTCTTTTACCTCACGTAGAATCAAGATATTCCTGTGGATTAACTCCTTACCACCGACCATTCTTTTCCAATATTCTGCCTAACTAATGAAACACATTAATCGGGGCACTAATACGTACAAATGCCTTCTGATATAAATCTGAAAACCTTACCTACAAGCTTTATTGATTATTACTTCATGCTCGTATGAGCAAAACAGCAGCACATATCTTTAAAATATACCCACAATCCGCCTACAGGTGACCAAATATATAACACCAACCATACTGTCTGTCTAATATAGTCTATAAAAACTGACAAACTTTATGAAAGAAAAAGTAAAATACAAAAGAAAGAAAAAAAAAGATTTGAAGGTGGATTTTCTGTTTTCCAAAAGGGATGAAAACCCAATGCCTGTCTCTCTCTCTTTATCTCTCTCTCTCTCTCTCTCTCTCTCTCTCTCTCTCTCTCTCTCTCTCATTCTCTCTGTCTCTCTCCCGCTTCAGCAATTTAGGTTGCCAGGTTTGGTCGCCTAAGGTTGCCTGTTTGTCCCCACCTTTGAAGTTTAATTCTTGAGAGAGTATAGCTGTGAGAATAGCTAAGGGTCAGAACAGGATTTAATAAGTAAACAGAGGCTTTGATATACAACTCTGAATGCCTGATTGATATGAAACCAACAAAGTGCTACTCCATTTTTCTACACAGTGGTTAAAAACATGTAAGCCTAAATTCCACAAAACAGTCCTGTGTTAATTCGTTATTTTTGACAACCCAATTAAAATACATCTTATGTGCTGCACAGATTGTTGCGGGTGTATCTGACAGAAGCTGACGTATCAAACTGAATACATATGGATGAAAATCTGACATCTGTAGAGCCGACAAGATGTAGGTCTGCTTGTAAAATAAGCCCTTAAGGGAGATAGCTGGAGCTTCTATATGTGGATTATCAGCAGTCAAACTCTCAGCTTTTCCTAAAAAAATACAGTAGTGGTCCTACTAAAATATCACTTATTAAGTTATATTCTTATATTTCTCTTTTCTATGTATTTTGAATGTATTGATCACATGATCTAGAATAGTTATTATGTAGATATGACCACCGTCCATTTAAGGATTTTACACAGCAGGCTCTGAAAAGCTGTTGGACATTGAATCCTTGTTTTTCATGGCTATAAGTCGGCCAAAGAACCAACCCCAGTGGTCATGTTTGATACCTCTCCCAATGCACACCATTACTAGTGGGATTAACAGGATTGTGGTTTAACAAACAGACAGAGGGTGAGAGAGGCAATGTGAGACAAGAGGCTCTGGCAGTAGAAGACAAGGCTGATGCCAGTGAAGTACTGAAAGAGAACGAGAACATAAGGGGGGGGGGGGGGGGGTGCAGAGACAAAGAAAAAAGGAAATCATCAAGAACAAGGTCAAAGACAAGACAGTTGACCAATGCCAAAAGCTGGAGTCAAAGCCACAACATCTTGTGGTCATGGTATGTCTCAGCTTTAGCCATGGAGCAAGTGTGTCTAACATGCTTTGGTTTCAGTCCACTTGGACACCAATTCAAAGAGCACAGACTCCATCAGCCCAGTTGTGAAGGGAGATGAAATGTGTGCATTTTTAATTCAGAACCGATCAGTTCTAATGGGTAAACTCCTTGTTGTTTCCTGTTTTTTGTTGTTGTCTGTGATCTATTTGTAACCCGGAAAACCTAATGTTTTCTGAAACTTTTGGATATGTTGTCACAGCAGAACCCATATCTACATGCTCACAAATTGCATAGCGTGTCATTCAAACAACCTAAGCAATAGGATTTTGTGCTGCTGCCTGTCCAAGTGGCACCTCCCAGTGCAGATGCTGTCTTCATGCTTAATTATTACTTATCATTTGGAAACATGTGGCTCTGCTAGCCATAATAAACCATCTATAAGCATCGACAAATCTGTCATAACATTCTTATTATTGATTCGCATCACACAAAAAAACACTGCACTGTCTGTGTGCAATGTTGGGCTGAATGTTTGTAAACCTCCACCACAGAGGTGGCAGATCAGAAACATATGAACCTTTGTTGTGGGGGTCGCAACCATTTTGATTGGCACTGACAAATGATGTCCCACTCAGATCAGACAGTACTTGGTTATGTTTAGGCAACACAGTTGGTTTGAGTAGGACATGAGCAGCAGTGTTTTTGATATATATATATCCGCCAACCCGACCTCCGTGGACTTCGGTGGACTTGTTTGAAAGTAATTTGCGAGACATCAAGAGGAGACATTATCCACAAATACCAACCATTGAAACCTAATTTATAATTTTTTCCAACACATTCCCTATTTGCAGATACTGAACTAGTAATAGCTTGCAATTGTACAGCATAAATTTACGAGTAATATATGGTTTGGTCACAGTCTCTATTCTGGTATCATGGACACAGGGGCTAATCTAAGATTTCTGTTGTCTCCTTAAAGTGAATCTCCACGGATTTTATACATCAAACTTTGTTTACAGGTCTTGGGAAGTAGTCCTGCATATGGGGGAAATAACGTTGTATGAAGCCTTTGTGGCTCTAGGGGGAGCTGTGTGAAGTTTGATAAACTGCCTCAAGTGATGTCACTTGAGACCAAAATGAAAATAATGTGGGGGTGTGGAGCTAGAAAGAAGAGGGTTCAGCAGACCCCTGTAGCCTGCTCCTTGTCTCTGCTGCAGGCTTCAGGCTCCAGGCTACATTTGCCACTCCTAGCATAACAAACACCAATCTGAGCTGCAAATGCAGTCAAGCTGCATTGTGGGTAATGGCAGCACTTTGACGAGAAGAATAACATTTTCCACTGTGAGTCTCACAATGTTATAATTAGGTGTGCGAAATTGGAACTCTTCTGATCTAGAAGTTGTTATTTTTAAATTTACAAAAGAAAAAAGTAAACTGCCATGGGTGTCTGTGAGGGATGAACTTTAAAATCCAACCTCTATTTCTTTCTATTCTCACCTTCCTTCTCACATTCTCAACGTGTAGTCACAAAGAGACTGAGAAATTAAGGTGGAAAAAAGGCACACATTTGCAAATGTTTAGGAAGAAGAGAAAAGGAGAGACAGAGAGGTCATTCTAAGTAATACAGCAGCTCCAACAGTCCATATTAAACGTTTCAACGAGAGGCATATGACATTTATTTAGATGGACACTTCAAGAGAACTGTTGAAGAACCCTCTCTCATATTTTTTGCATTCAAAATAAGTCCCACTGCAATGTTACCCTGGTCAGTCCAATCATCCAAACTGACTTCAGACGCTTAATGTGGCACGCACACACACACACACACACACACACACACACACACTTACTAGGGCGCTTCTTCTTATTTTAATATTGATAGACGTGGAAACACTTTGTGCGAGTGAAAGTGCATATGTTTGCAAAAGTGTCTCAACAGCAAAGCATGAAATCCTACAACTAATTGGTTCTCTATGGGCCTCCCCTGACAGGGCCAAACATTAAGGTTATCCAGCGGAGGGAGAGAGAGAGAGACAGGAGCAGGCACAGAATGAGAGCGAGACGGAGTGAACATGAGAGAGAGAGAGAGAGAGAGAGAGAGAGAGAGAGAGAGAGAGAGAAAATGAGACGGCAATGAACAGGAGTGAAAGAGAGGGAAGCATTGTCAGACAGAGGATGCAGAAAGAGGGTCACTTGAGTGGATGTAGCCTCACGATAGATGGTTGATGGGAGGGGGGGGGGGCTGCGAAGACAATGAAATGAAATATGTTATGGTAAGAAAAGTGTTAACGGAAAGGGGAAAATGACATTTTATAAGCTGAATTCATGAGATCTCTTTGGCCTTTTCATTTCAATGTGCAATTTCACAATGAATGCATGACAAAGAAGAAAACAAATCAGACAAGAAAATTAACCACTTGTGAAAACGCCAGATGTGCTTGAAAGAATTCCTTGATTGGCAGTTAATGCTTCTCAGTCTCACATGAGCGTCTGTGGGCCAGATTTACTAACACATTTGCCAGGAACCAGGAAGCACCACACAAATCATACTCCATCAATTATATGAACCAGAAATCATCTATACATATTAAGCAGCCAATAATACAGTTCCAGACTTGGATACTGTTATGTTTAAATTGTTTGTAAATAAAAGTGAGAAAATAAATAACTCAGACTGGAATTCCGTTTTCCTGTTTTTTGTGTTCTTTATTATTTTTTAGTGAATGGTTTATCTGAGACTGTTTGCTCAGCTAGTTTTCTTTTCCTGAGAACACGAGTGGTCACAGACGTGGAGGTCTGGATGCCTAAGGTCTGGATGTCTCAGGTCTGGTTGCTTCAGGTCTGGATGTCTCAGGTCTGGATGCCTCAGGTCTGGATGTCTCAGGTCTGGATGTCTCAGGTCTGGTTGCCTCAGGTCTGGATGTCTCAGGTCTGGATGTCTCAGGTCTGGTTGCCTCAGGTCTGGATGTGTCAGGTCTGGATGTCTCAGGTCTGGATGTCTCAGGTCTGGATGTCTCAGGTCTGGATGGGATGTCGGAGGTCCTCTGCATCGCTGCTGGTGGCGACATTATATGGTTACCGCTCTGGATATTCCATTAATTGCGCAAACCAGTTATTGTATCTGCCCATTTTTTCAGCGCATTTCGCGGTTTTGCTGCACATTATCCTACTAGACATTAATTTTGGGTGGACCTGAATCAGTTCTCCTCGCCTGTGCCCTGTTGTACACTACAGTTTCCTTGGTTTGTTATATGCTTTTTAGCACTTTTCTTTTTTGTCGCTCAAGATCCGTGTTTGATTCATGCGAGCCCATTTATTGCTTTTAGAGGCACGCTAATTCCGCTTGAGTATGCGTTGTTTGCCCGATGGCTGTCAGGTTTGATGAATACGACGCAAAATGAGAAAGCACAGCGTGTGCTGTTTTCGATCTCGCAATAACAAACACAGCGCCAGTCTTAGTAAACTAGACACTACTCCGTGTGTCTCCAAATACATTCTACGGTCTCGTGTGACTCTGCGTTTAGGGTCACACTTGTCACCTGGTCATTTCACAGCGCTGATTTAAGGAGGAACATTCCCCGCGCATGTTGCAGGCTATGCAGTGATCCTGATTGTAATTCATGGTGTTAGCGCCGACGCAGCATATTGGTCAGCCTCACATCCATCGCCTCGCTCACCTCCGCACACCGGAGCTGTCAGTTTACCTGCTCGGAACAGGAACCGCCACACGGGACACAGCATGCCGACGCATGTGCACTCACTGTGGCTTCGTAAAGAAACTGAGTTCTTGAATTGGCAATGTTGGACAAATTCAAATTTGAAATGTCAGGGCCTTCTCACTTGTGTCCTTTTTAAGTGGCTGATGGGACTATGGTGGGTTTTCATCCCCCCCCCCCCACCACCACCAGAAGCAACTTGACATTTTAAGGTGTTATTATGCTCTTTCTTTTGGCCAAACAAACGGGACACATGGTGAATATTGTTTAGACTAATGGGGTTCTCTTCTTTCACAAACCAGGAGACTACTATGAACCTGATCTATGCTTCTTCTGGTGCTTCTATCAATGAAGAGCCCTTCAGGAAGTAGCTAAATGTTTAGTAAATTCTCTTACTCTCTTTTTATTTCGAAGGAAGTGAAGAATTTCACCTTATCTTGCCTCAGAGTTGGCCCTGCCTCATTTGGTATGCAGAGCTTTCCAAGTTTGAATAACTGCAGGCAATGACATGTTGACATCCACCTCCAGAGTTTGAATGCGAGGCTCCAAACATGGCTGATGTGAACACGCCTCTATGCAATCTTCAGTTCCGGCTGTCAGAAGGCTCATCAGTTACAGCAACTCAAAAGGCCCTGGTCTCAGCCAACTAGGTGGGTGCTGGAACCGGACGTGTGCACAACCTATGCAAACTATCCTCCACTGCTCCTCACATTTCCATGTTCCAGAACAATCGCGATGACATCTGGCTGCACTGCTTCCTGATCAGTTTGTGATTCTGCATGTTGCTTGTAATATTTTTTTCTCAGACTCCAAGACTTTAATTTCTGAAATGTGTTTATTCTCTGAACATTATCCCATCTCACAGCCCCGTAAGTATTATACTATTTTACCCACACATGCCCTTATATGCCATCATACCTTGCTGAAAGCATTCTATTGTTGCAATAGTAAGCTACACTCTGTATGTCCTTATTTCACTTTTCTTGCTATATCCTGTTATTGCTGCTGAAATGACCCAGTTAATGCTACATACATTCTCCTTGTCTCACTCTTTTTCTTCCTATCCCTCTTTTCTATGCTCAGTAAAACACAAACCTGCACAGAAACTGCCTTATCACTTATTATTGCTTGTTGTTATTGCTAGCTCGCAGCTTTTTCTCCTGCATTTCTTTCTCTCTGCCACTCTGCCGTCTCTCTTTTTTTTCCCCTTGATATTACTCTCCATCCATCCTGACTCATGTTTTTCATTGCTGAACCTCGGCCCCGCCCCAACGAGCCCCTCCAAATGTCACTCCACAAAACAAAGTAGACATGAACCCATGTCATGTGATTGTGTGTGTGTGTGTGTGTGTGTGTGTGTAACTGTCTGCCTCTGTTTGTGTCTCTGTGTGTGGTTGCACGAATGTATGCCTATCTGCTAGGACAGACTCTGTTTGTGTATGTCTGTCTGTGTGTGTGTGTGTGCGTGTGACCGACTTAGCTGAGTTATTTTTTCTGCTTATGTGCAACTTGTAGTTGCTTACCTGGTTTCACCTGTTTATGTGTAGTGTGTGTGTGTCTGCTACTTTAAATGTCAGGTCAAGTCAAAAATACTTGTGCGACTTTAGTCTCAGTTCATTTGTTCTACATGTGACAGTTTTTTGTTTTTTTCCCCCCAAATTTCAAGATAAAAAAAAAAACTTGTGTCTACATCACACTCTTGTTTCAACAATAACACCACAAGATTATCTACATTTCGCATATTTCAGAAGTGAAAGTCTATTTGTGTTGTTTGTTCAATACTGCCGTTGATCACCACACTCAATTATCAATCACCCTCACCCAGAATGCACCTGTGAAAAACGCCTGTAACCAATTATAACTTTCGTATTTATAAATAAGAAATTAGAGCTTGAAGAACACAACAGATAGGACACAGAGGAAGTGTATCCCCGGATGAAACCGAGTTGAACAGTATCGGCACACAGTTTCATGCTCCATTGAACTTGATTAGCCCTGCTAACTGGGCTAAACCAACTAGCATGCTACAAATAATAACAACTTCGATGTCCCATTTCGAAACCGAACATCCTGTACCAAAAATGTCCAGTATGGATACATGAACTGTTACACTACTAATTGCCATGTAAAATATTTCTACTTGCACATTTCAGCCTAAATGTTGTGAACTTGAGGAAAGGGAGGGTGGGAAGCAGAACATATTATGTTTAAATATTTTACCTTTCAGTAGCTTCAGTAGGTTCGCAAAAGTCATTAACTTTGGTTCTGTGATGTTCACATTCAAAGTTATGAAGCATCAGACAAGTATAAAATCAGGCGGAGAAACACCTTAAATGGTTTGAGGGACTTGCACTGTGTGTGTTTTTGTTTGTGTATGTGTGCATGTGTATCCCTGCTAGTCGGGGTGTATGTCTGTGATTGACTGTCTTCAGGATCTTTTTTGTATGCATGGAGCGGTGCTGTAGATGAATGTATATGAGTGAGTTTGTATGCAGTGCAAGTGTAGGATCTACTTGCTTTTTATGCGTGTTTGTGCAACATTTTTTTCTTCTTCAAATTCACCTGCATCTGTGTGTGAGTGTGTGTCAGCGGATGGTTGGCTGTTTTTTTTTGGATTCACACTGTCAATGGAAGTCATGACTCATGCAGCTGCTGTCAAATTACTCTGCAAAATCACAAAATCAAGCCTTTGTAAAGGCTTCACCTGTTAGGTGAGTGCCAATGTTTGCTCAAACGCTGGCAGCCTAAAAACAAAAAACACTAACATTCTGGTTAATTTCAAACTGAAAAGATCACATTGGCTAATTTTTACACATTGCAGATACTGTTGATACTATTGTTTCCTGCCTCGCTAGGTATCGCAAAATACCCAATTAACACACATCCATGCATGCATAACAGCTCATTACAATAATAACACCATAGCTGGAAATCCCTGAGTAAGGCAACATTTTTCCTATTAATATTAAATAAAAATGTCAGTCGCCGTAGTGCTGAACACACACTGAGAACAACACACTGCACAATGCAGTATTTAGGATCTTTCAAATCATTGTTTGGTTCTCCAGCCACACTTTAACAATGTGGTTGAGTCCCATGGCTCTAATGAACCTCCACATTTCTATGATAAATATGATTATGGATCATCTCACGTGCAATGGTGATAAACGTGGTGAAAGAATATTTGACTTGGGAGTTTCAGGTTGATGAATTTTCCTTAGATGCCATTAGATGGCTTTATAATGTTTTCAAAAAACCTACTAGGACCCTGATCAGCCAGAGCTTGTTTAAACTGTAATTTATTTAACATCAGAGAGAAGCATTTTGTACACTGCTTGTGCGTTACTCAGCAACTCTTGCTTTTCTGCTGTTTGCCTTGCGTTTTTGCCGCTGTGCTGAGAGTAGAAAGAAATTCAACAACAGACAGAACAGAAAAGCTTGTTTTTTTCTCAATGTGGTGACTTTTGCTAGATACCCAAGGCTATATCACTTCACCACCATAATTAAAAGCTAGAGACAAATTAATATGGTAGTTGAGATTTTGGGTAAGTTGTTTTCATTAATCTGAGCTGTACTATTAACGAGCGTGAAAGTCATGGTTTGTGTTAACAGTGTGCTGACAGTAGTACAACTAGTCTCCTACAAAAAAAACCTCTGTCCGATCAAGATATAAATTCATATTTTTTTCCCTTACTGCACTATTGTGTAAGGCAGTTCTCATTCAATTATCTGACGTATACATGTGAAAAGTGATGCATCATTTTTCATATACGTCGCCCATAAAGTTGGAATCATTTGCAAACGTCTTGGCTTTTATTGTGCCAAACAAGTGTTATGCATTAATGAATTTAATATTTGAGACACATAATGTAATCATTGCACTTGGTCCAAAGTGATAACTGATGCATTTAAATAGTAATAAACAGAGGATTGTGTATGAAAACATAATATTCCAACTTTATGGGCAACAGTGTATTACCCACATAATCATGAGCCAGGACACGAAGGGCTGCAGCCAAGGAATACAGGGGATGTAGATAGAAGGCAATCCATACGTCAATCTCATACATTTACATTTACATTTAGGTCATTTAGGTCATTAGCAGACACTTTTGTCCAAAGCGACTTACAATAAGTACATTTGTCAAAAGAAGGAAACAAAGAAAATACCCAAAATCTCAACTACCATATTAATTTGTCATACAGGACTTTGACCCAGGAGACTGTTGTTTGTGTCCTGTGTGAAACCATGAGTCAAAGTTAGTTAATTGTTTGTTTGTAAGTACTTAACTAATGACACCATGTATAAGATAAATTAGAAATAACTTTACATGAGATACCATACAAACGATTGTATGTTTTCCACATATTTTGTGTAATCCTTGTTCTCTTAATTTCTTGAAGAGGCGCATGCATGTGCCTTCCCAATTAAGTTTTTGGACCCACAGGTCTAATAGGATCACAGTAAGCCGAACATTGACTAGAGGACAGTTGTTGTTCCAGGCTCAGCTGTGAATTAAAATGTTTAATTACACACTTATATAATTATTGTGGTATGTAATTACAGAATTTGGTACATCCTGGTGTCACTAGGTGAAAAAATGGCATGCTTGTAGTCATGTTCATTATAATTCATCTCTGAGTTATATCCATGTATGTAAACTGGCGTAAGAACCCCTGCAGAGAGGAAGAGGGTAATTTGTCCTTTTAATTTTGAGAAAAGGAGGAACATAAGTGTTCGTGGGCTTTTTTTCTGGGACGGCTGGAATTCATATATTGAATTTAAAATAATTATTAGATCTGTGTGAAGCCTTTCACTAATATTAAAAACCATTACTGTCATCGTGTCCCCAATCAGTCAGGTAGAACACTTACCTTGCTTGCATATCAACTTATGAGGCTTAACTCAATGATCTTGTAAAAGATGAAAAAAAGAAAGTTCAGATCAAATTTAAAAATTGGGCAGGAAGAGAAGGAGTCGACATATTCAGGCGGGAGGCCGTGAGACACTGACAGAAGTGGAGGAGGAGCTGGGAGCACATCTCAGTGAGAGAACGTCCTCACAATCTGTTAAATTTCAACGCTGTTCAAGGTTTCAACACAGCAGATGACAGGAAATCCAATCCACTCTTTTGGTTTTTCTTTTAATTTAAACCCTCCCCTGCTGTTTGTCCTTTGTCTCTCCCATCTGTGTCCAACATAATGTCGGGACAAGCTGCCAAACAGGTCCGTTCCAGCCATCAAAACCTGTTAAACATAGGCATCAGGGTTTTCTGAACTGACAAAAAGCATCAGTATTATTATTTGTATTATTATCATGAGTTTGTGGATAGCCTGCATTTCTGTTAAGCCGTCCCACTGGCATCAAGAGTTAAAGTGAGGACGAGAGAGCGATTTGAATGGTAATGTATCTATTTAAATTTCTAATTGTGCTTACGGGTTTTACTTTTAAATTACCTCAGTAGAATAAACTGCAGCTGAAACACATCAATCACCTACAATATCTACACTTGCCAGAAAGCAATAGAATATATCAGAGCATTTATTTATTTACAAAGTTGCAGTCACATTGCCAGACTCCTCGATCCTTCAGGTTCGCACCATGCTGGTGAAAGAGGGCTGTGGAGAACAGATGACTCCTATATTAGGTGACAAAAGGAGATATTGAGGCTGAAATGTTCACTGTTTTACAGTCGTTGGACATGTGGGCATTAGCTTGTTCTTAGCCTGTTTCTATGACAAAACAAAAACACTCAGTAAAAGCTTTGTTTTTTTTTTGTTTTTTTTTTTACTCTACAAAGCGAAAATTAGGATTAGGAAGCAAAACCACTTAGGACGAACCTCTACAAAAAAAAGTCTTATGGACAACACATCTGGCGTCGAGCACTGGTCTGAAAGTCCTGTGTTATTGGATCCATAAACAAGTTGGAGCCTGAAATAGTCTTTTTCAATATTTAAAGATTGAGTAGGTAATTTGGAAAAACCACAGGTATTTTGACTTTGAACACATCGCTGAACTGGAAAGAAATCCCGCCCCCTTCGCTCAGGTTTCGTTCAAAGCTGCTCCCCCAGAACGCTGCAATGAGCATGCCATCAGGAAGGGAGGCTGTCCAATTATTTCCTCCGGTCTGACTTTTTTTTGATTGGAGAGGGTTATTTTCAGTCCTGCTACAGCAAAAAAATGTAAATGTGTCTCCCTGTACAAAAAAGCAGAAGATTGAATTTCATGGCTATTTCAAACCTGCCAATCACACTCAATAACAACAGACGATGCAAACTTTAAAAGCTGAATCAAACCAGGTGAACTTCCAAGTAACAATGCTGACAACTGTCCATCCACAGCTACTGTGTAACCCCTTAAATCCACAATAAAAACAATGTCATACAAGTTTTCTTTATTATAGTAATCCACTCAAATCCATAGCAATATATTTATTTCTGCTGCACTGTGGCCATAACACTATAATGTTCCATTGTGTTTCATGAATTTCCGTAGGTGTTGCCACGGAAACATCACTCGGCTCACTGCTTCAAAATATGTATGAAGATATAATTTACATCAACATGGAAATAATAATAATAAAAGTTACATGTGAGCTTTTGTCAATCAAACAAAGTAAACTGAATAGGAATTTGTTTGGATTATTCAAAACTGTGTCTTTTGAAGTGAGTGAGATCACAACTCAGCACTGTGAGAGCAGTTCAGTTTCTGGTTAACAAGGCTGTTTTCTTTTCTTATTTCAGGGGTTTCCTGATCCCGAATGACAGTTTCCAACAGTGAGAGTTTACTCTGATCACATGTGGTCTTTCATGTAAAGTCGTCTCCTCCTCCATCATCTCTCATTCTCCCAGAGGTTACATACTTTACTTTCTAATTTTCAAATCAAATCTTTCCATCAGGCCCGTCTTGATCTATCTAAATATCCGTTTCCGTAACTTTCTTCTTCTTCTTCCTCTTCCCCCCTCTTGCTTTACTGTACTGTGGTGGACTTTGTTTTTGATGCCTCAAGTTCAGCAATTTGGCCTTAACTCCATAGTGTTTTTTTTTTGGAAACAGAAGTGACGCATGAGGGTGGACTTTTTTTTTTTTCTCCCCGATAGAGTTTTCCCATTATCCTATGCAAGCATGGCAGCGGCATCAGCAGCATTTGATATGTGGGGGTCCTGTTTAGGTGTGTGTGTTTTGAATTAAGCAGATGCAATTTCCCGCATTCTAACATGTTTTTAGAACATGTCTCTTCCATATCCAAAGTCTCTTGTTCCTAGAAATGAAAATGAGAATAGGCCTATCATTGTTATACTGACATAATGCCTTTGCAATAGTTGTTAGACAACTGACTACAGAATCAAAACAAGCTTTTGCACAGTGTATATCGCATAGCGGCATATGATAAATATTGATCTGAGAGTGCATTGTTAATTTGTTCAGTTTTTTTCAGCTACTTAAATTATCCACGCCACCCATTTCTTTCTCATCTCCACCAGCTTTTTTTTTTAGTTTCAACATTTATTCGTTTTCTCTGTGTAACTTCAGAGGGAAGTCAGTGACGGTCGAGGGTCAGGCTGAGCCAATCAGATAAATGGAGCAGTCCAAGTTGGCAGAGGCTGTCTGCAGATGCATTAAATGGCAGTGTTGCAGCTGAGGGCCATACCTTTACCTGTTTAAATATGTCTATGATTCATGATTTTCACATCTGAAATTGAAATATGACCAATGGCCAGTTCACTGCTGTTGCTAGCATCAACTCGTTGACCAAGTAGCTACAAGAAGCAAACTTCCTTTGGTGTAGAGATGGAAGAAGATTCACTCACCCACTCATATCACCGGATCCTTTAACTGATTCTGGTGAGTTGGGTCTGCTGTCTCCATTCACACGGGTCACTTGCTGCTAACGCCAGTCAAAATATATAAATTCTAACGATTGATTGCGCGACTTGCTACTCTCTTTAAAACCTGTAAAATCACATTTTAACATTACCTAGTCCATCAGTTTACCCTAACAAGAGGCTGCATGGTCAACATTGGTCAAGATAGGGCTATCAGCTGAATGGCTTAGTACTGGCGCTAATGGTACATTTTGTATATCTCATAAATTACCCCAGTAATAATGCATGGACTGTTACCAAACTTCTGCAGTAGTACACATAGGGTCTGTACTCACAAAACGAGGCATTTGAAAGTTTGTAAGTACACCAGGAGTTTATTTAAAAGAACACTTGCCTGATAGCTTCTATCCTCGGCTGCTAACGCTAGGGCTGTGCCAACGCCATTTCCGTGTTTACCCAAATTTGCAGAAGTTTGGTAACATTCCATGCATTATTAGTGGGGTAATTTACGAGATATACAAAATGTACCATCCCGCCAGTACTAAGCCATTGGGCTGATAGCCCTATCTTGACCAATGTTGACCATCGCTAGAAATGCTTCTGAGGGGGTATTTGGCTGAATGTCATGGTGGAAATGACCCAGGGTGCATTTTACTCCAAACCATCGCTTTAAACTTCGGCCGTAACTCGAGGTAGCGGAGGTTTTGTTACTATAGTTTTGGTGATTCACCCAGAGATCCATGAGTCAGCACACTGACTCGGATTTACCACCTCTACTTTGGTGGTCATGTGTGCTGCAGGTGTGTGTGTAGGAAAGCAGGAAAACATGGAGTGGACTCTATTGCTGTGGGTGTTCTCTTACTGATAAAGTGGAACGGGTTTGATCGTGAAGCAATGATTAGTGCGCTCGACAAATTAGAACGTCATGCACTAATATTTTTAATGACAAATGTAGGGGGGTCCAAACAACTTTTTTTCAAAGGTGGGGGGGTCCCGACAGGGGGTTGACATTTTGGGGGAATGGCTCGAGCTGAGACGATCAACCAGAGATGCCAGGAAGACACCGTTTTCAGTAGTGTGGGAGCATCTCCAAGGATATCCATGTAAGGAGAGTTCAGGGTGGTTGAAGAGACAAAAAACACACAACTCTTACCCAGGAGACTGCTGTCTGTGGACTGTGTGAATTAAATATGTTTATTGCCAATTTCCGAGTCATTTTGAGCTAGTTTTGGTGTGTTTTTTTGTTTTGTTTTGTTTTGTTCACTATCAACAGTTTTAAACTGTTTGACACTGAAATCTGTGAACGCTAGTTCTGGAAATATTATTGAGTACAGTTTAGTTGTATGGCAATGAAATTTGTCAGACATAGGGTTGGGCATTGATATGGGTAACTGCTTATAATTTCCCATCTCCTAACAGTCAACCTCCCGTAACCTTCATCAAGTATTTGTAGCCACCAACATAACCATATCTTTACCGCACAGATGACACATCAGAGAATGCTCCTGTTGCTTGTCATTGACAAACAACATGTTCCTGAACCTCTTCTACATTTTCTACATCAATAGAACGCTATTAAATACACTAATCAGGAGTGTATGCCAGGATGGGTAAATCACATACACACACATGGAAGCATCATTGATTTTTTTTTTCTTTTGTATGTTAGAAGTCAGAAAAAACATCCGCTTCATTTTTTTGATTACTTTGCTTCCATGCAAATCCCTGCTTCTGTTCCCTCTTTTGTTTCAGGTTTCAGTTTGAACTCCACAACTGTAGCCTCCCAGACTAAATCAGAAATTGTAAACACTGACCTCACAAAGCACATGTTTGTTCTCAGGGAGAACACAGGACTGAATTATGATGCTCTTTAAAATTCCTTTTCTTTTATTTTCTTGTTTTTTTGCAGAGGTGGACTGGTAATGGACTGTGGTGGGCCGGCTGTGCCGAAGGCAAACACTGCAGTATGCAGGGAGAACAAGTTGTACTGACTGGGGAAATGAAAATAGAAAACCAATTATTTTCCATGCCAAACATTTGCTAACTTACCCTATCACACATTTTTAATATTGTATTTCTACTTCTATTATTGACTTCCCGACTGTAAAACGTTTGTCTCCCCCCCGTCTCACAGGAAGGTCAGCAGCTCTGCTCGTAGTAAAGTGTCACACACAGAGACACTTGGGCTGGGCCTCTGATTGAAGGATGATCCTGTAATCAAGACCAAATTAAAACGCTGACACACTTTACGCCACCTCAGGAGCAGACCCTTCTCCAGAGCTCTAGGCAGAAAGGCAGCAACAAACTTGGGTGGCTTTATTGAAAGGAGACTCACTTCACATCATAAAAGTGACGAAAAAAGAAGAAATAGAAGATTAAGATATAATTAAAAATGCATTACTTTAGAAAGAATGAATACATATGCATAATTAAAACGTGCAGACTTAAGATTTAGCAGACTTTCCCGAGATTATATAATATATAGATATTTCACTTGTTAATCAAACTGACACACTGTTTGAATAAATGACTGGTGGTTGAGGCAGATGTCTTAGAGGACACACTTGTATTTTAGCTTGTGTTTTAGCCTGTGTTAACATAAAGAATGAAGATATATAGTTTTAGTGCTTCAAACTATACATCCATTTCTAGTCTCTTATCTGGGTCCGTCTGAAAATCGAGCAGAGTAGCCCAGATTCCTTCACCCTTCCCATATCCGTTCAGCATCCTCAGGGATCCTGAGCTGTTCCAGGTCAGATTAGACCTGTACTCCCTCCAGCAGTTTCTGGATTTGGCCAAGGCCCCTCTGGTTTGAATGTGCCTGGATCTCCATTTGCAGAGGTCTTGATCCAATGCAGTCTCATGGCAGTTTGCGAAACAGTCATTTGTGTATGTGGACAAAGCACAACTTTACAAGTAATGTATTACAAATGGAAGTATTGTATTGTTTGTGCCTGCACCATGTTTTCTGTCAGTTGGGATGACTTTACTCTACAAAGTGACACGTAGGTTGAGGTAACAAAACCACTTAGTTAGGTTTAGTAAAAACAACATGTCTGGGCTTAAAATAACTGTATATTTAGGTTTAGGCAACAAAACGAAGAAGATAAGATTTTTGAACACAATTTGCTCAACACCAGTCTCACGGTTAAAAGCCTGCATGAAATTGTTTTTCATTTATATTTAATACCATATCAGTAGCTCTGTAAAATAAGAATCCCTATTGACTTTCCAGTGGCATTGTTTTTGTGACACACAAAAAAAGAACAATTTGTGTCCCTATATGCAAAACAAATATATTACATTTCTTGATGATTTCACAATCTGTTTTGACTCTGGGCTGCATGATTCAACACCTGTTCTACCTGAACTCGCTCCAATTAACATGATTTGTTGAACATGGTTTGACTTACAGCCTATCTGTACAGATGCGCACACACTAAAGAAAACATTAAAAACTTTTGATTAAACTTTTTTCGTCTCAACCCTCAATCTCAGGCCTCATCATTCTGTATATACTGTATGTTTGCTATATCTGTTTTTTATCCATTTTTATGCAGGAATGTGCCAAATGTTGTCCAGGAAATGTACAAAATGAGTGAGAAACTGTTGGACCGCAGCCTCCTGCCAGGGGACTGGTTGAAATAGTTTGCGTCGAGGGTGGGAGGGGTTGCCCACAATCTTTCCTGCCTGCCTCAGGGTCATGCAGGTATGCAGGTCCTGGGGGGGACAGCAGGGTTACAGTCAATCACCATGGAGGAGGTAAGGATGAACTTCATGTTGGCGGTGTTGGAGAGCCCCATCATTGTCTTTGGCAGGTTGAACTTCTTCAGCTCCCGCAGGAAGTGCATCCTCTGCTGAGCTTTTTTGATGAGAGAGTTAAATTTGTGAATAAAAAACTAAACTAAACTAAAACACTCGTTTGGTTAGGGAAAAAAATAACTTATAACATTAGAACGTTAAGAAAACATCAATATTATAACATAAGTACGAAAAACACGTCACAAAACGTCCCCAACAACCACACTCGGACACAATTACCGGTCTCCTGTGTGAAAGTCCTGTGTTTGTTTGACCCATCCACCTCCTGTATGTTTGACCCATCCACTCATTATACTACATCATCACAATAAGGGAGCATTCTTTCTGAGGGTTTAATAAAGAGGCCGCATAAGCTTCTTCTTCCCTCTTGGTAGGATGACTTCATCGGTGAAAAAGGAATCTGTCTTATGATGTGAGAACTCTGGTTATGGTTTAGGGAAAGATTGTGGTTTGGGTTTTAATTATTACTATTATTATTATTGGGTCAATTTATGAGGGCTCCATTGTCATGGTTACAATAAAAAACCTGCGGTTAAGGTTAGAAAATGATCATGGTCATGCTTAAAAAAATAACAAATTAACACTGGAAATTAAAAAGGAATTGAATAACGGCCCGTCATGTTAAAGTTAACATATTTGGTCGGAAGATTTGACAACGCAAAAATCTGACTGGCAAATTTGAATCAAGTTTATTTCACCACATTTCCTATATAAAAATGAATTTCTAACGAGATGAGAAATGTGAATTAAAGGCCTCATATCGAGGCATCTCTGAATTCAGCCGGGCGCTGAGATGTATGATGCGTGTGCGCTCATGCACCTCTCTCCACCTGCTGTATTTCAGAGGAAAGGTGTGCTGACTGTTAACCACCCGTGAATACAGATGAGCAGCTTGCTGTGATGTGGTTAGGGGGTCGTGACAGGGCTCAACAGAGAACTAACTCACCACATAATGAGTGATCCTTATCAGCCCAGCAAGAGCCACACAAGTCTAAACGCACACAATCTTCTCTGTCTCCATTTTCTATTATATATATATAATATTATATTCCATATCTCTCTCTCTCTCTCTCTCTCTCTCTCTCTCTCTCTCTCTCTCTCTCTTTGATGTTCATCTGAATCCTCCCCATTGTAACAAAGAAGGCTGAATCAACACCACTTTGGAAAGGAAGGGGAGGTACGTACAATCAAACCGACAAACACAATCTTTATATAATTAACTAAATTAATCAATGTGTTGCCACATATTGGCTCCTAAATGATGCCTTAATAGCCACTTGTCATCTGTGTAACATGTAGTGACAGGTGATTCAAATCAATTACAGGAACTAACAGGGCAATCAACATGAACACGGCCATATAAAAATAGAGCAGAGACGTCTTTCGCAGGAGGAAAAGTATGAAACGCCAGCATGTTCACAGTGTAGGAAAATAAAAGATAGGACAGCAAAGCAATAATAATAAAAGTAAATAACATAAATATATACACTATAAAAGACCTCATTAAAACTGGGACCTCCTGTTGTAAAATACATTACCAAAAGTACAACAACTGATTGTTTCCCATGAAGTCAAACTTAAAGAGAGACATTTTCATCACAAAATGCATAATTTACATTAGTTTCTGGCATCAACAAGGAAAATAATATATAATAAATCATATTACTGAGCTGCTGTAACAAAATTAACTGAAATAATGTACAGTAGCCTGTAAGTGTGCCATTAAAGTGGAGAGTCAAAGGATAAGTAAATTAAATTGTATTTTTAAACAGCAGACTTCATGAGGTGGGTCCTGATTTTTATTTATTTTTTCATGACAACTTCTAGTTATTGGAATTGCAAACTGGAACGCGTTAAATTTCAATTGCAGGATTTCCCTGCACCGCTGCACATGTGTGGTTCTAGGTCACTAACTTTTCTAGCTATGAATATCCCATGCCAACTACTTGACTGTAAAATTGTAAAATTAGATTTTGTATTACCGTATATGGCATTTTCTTCCATTTCTGCTGTCTGAGGCCCAAACAGAGCAAATTTAGTTTCACACTGGGACTGAGGCTCATTCAAACGTTCTCATACTTGCATCATGGGGTGATCCAGACCGAATAAACTCAATGTTCCACCTTGGAAGCCAGCTTTATTGAAATGCACTCCTTTTTTGTCATGTGGGGAACCAAATGTAGGAAGTCTGGCCCCATTGGGAGCCATGTTTCTTCAACAGGACTAGTAACTCAAATAGGTATCTAATCTGAACAAATGTTGGTGGAATGAAGTGCAAATGACCTACCTAGCCCTCATAGATAACCTGTGCTTTAAATCGACTAGCATGGCCTGAGGAACATAAGACAGATGAAGTAGGTTGTCTGAACTTTTTGTATCTTATCTGCAATGCGCCACTGCTTCAGACTGTCTGGCTGTGTCTCAGTTTGTAGTATTTGCCTGTAGAAGTGTTCAAGTCCATTCAAATATAGGGAGAGTTTTCAATTTGTTGTAACTTGTTGAACAAAAAAAACCAGCTAGTATTATTGTTATATTCTACAATAGAACATTTCCAGTCTTTCTGATTATGTTTATGCCAAAATAGCTTCCATTGAATTGATTAGTTATACATGAGTTGAGGCAAAGTTTCACAAAAAATATAATGCAATGTATTTTGGGTTTGTTTTTATCATTGTATTTTATTAGTATGGCTTCACACTGTAATCTAAGGAGGATGGACTAAATTGGCTCAACACGGGACGAGGGACTAGAGACTTTGCAGCGACACATTGTAGAGACTACTATTTGTGAGGATTACATTTTTGTAGCTGTTTGTACTCCCAACAATGACATGAAAACAAATGGAACATTACATATATATCACAAGCAGCATGTGTTGAAATGATCCACAGTGTAGCCAGGAAGGATTAAGACATAGTTGTTGGGTTGGAGAATTCAGAAAGAACACAATCGCTACATCCTAACTTTCACCTCCCTGACACGAGCATTGATGAATGGAAAGACATCAGGCCAATGCCATTTTTCATTGTTATGACTCCCCCCGTGTTAAAGTAACCTTCGCTTATTGACCTGCACTTTATAATACATTGAAAGTATATGAAAGTAGGAAACTAACACACACACACACACACACACATACTGATGCCACCTGGGCCATCTAACAAACACATTTCACGCATGTTCATACACTGATGGATCATGGGTCATCCACTGATTGTTATATTTCTTTTGTCAGATGTCAGAAAATAGAGAAACAAGCTGAATAACCAGAGATCAGTGGGATTTTTTTCAAAGAGCCTATTACTCAGTGATTCATACACACATTCCTAGTTTGTGTGACTGTTTTCCCACCATGGATCAGCATCCTCTGACCTGCTGCTGTTCATGCTCGCTTTCTAACAGATATTGCTTTACATATGGTTCAGTGAATTGCTGTGAAGAAGCAGCAGTGTTGTGGATCCTGATATGGAGCTGGTGTCACAGTATCTGACTTTACTCTGAATAGTATTACTAAGTTTGGCGGAGTACCTCTTTAATATGCCAACCTCCTGTCCTTTTATCGTAATCCTTTACACAAGTGGGAATTAATCAGTTTTAAATATGGACGAATAACTCTCATTCTACCCATTAAAGCTACATGGTCCACTTTGTTCCTCGCAGCAGTGCCACATCAGTATATCTCAGAGTTCATCACAGGTTGTGGTAAGTCAGGCTTCTTCCAGGCTTTGAACAGAAGCTTAGGTGATCACACAGGCTGGTTTATGTAGGGACAAGAGTAATGTATGAGGTTAGGAACTCAAGGGAGATGTTTCCTTAAAGAGCCAATAGGAGTTTAATGAGTGTGAGTAGGAATACCAGCTTCATCTTGCAGTGGTGGAGCCAGAATGAATTCCAACAAGCGAGTATGAGTTTAAACCGGGCTGAGAGGTTTGAGACTATTAAGTCATTAAGTACTAATAGAGCCTTTTACAGTTTGTCAATGATGATGACATACAGTTTGTAGGTGGGCGTGCGTACGCACTTTAGCAACAGAAGGATGGGACGCCGCCTTTGTTCGGGTTTAACGAGAGACCGAGTTCAGCGGAGACTATCAGCCAAATATGTATGTGGTTGCTCATGTTGACGGCAGCTGTTGAAAACACAAACAGAACATGTAGGTGTCCTCAGAAGTAGATACCACCTGTTGCTCTAAAGCGGTTGTGATCCTGCAGAAATTGAGTCCACTTTTGGAGTATTGATTCTGACAAACTAACATTGACATTTTTAAGATGGTAATGATTTTATTTCAATGTTTATAGCTTGCAACCTTTCTGACTGAATGGGGCAAAAGGCCACTTCCCTTACAAACATGGATGCATATTTTCCAAGGTTGTCGGCAGTAAAATGTCCTATTATTGGTTATATGTCAACTGGAATTACATCAACAGGATGGGTACATGGATGCTCACTGGTTGAGATGAAATATCCTTAAATATTAGCACCATGTCCAACTGAATGACGACATTAAACAACCACAACAAAGATAATGTTTTCTCCCCTTTTACTGCATAGAATAGATCTTTATGTTCACTGTGCTTAGAACAATGTTAAGTGATGTGCAAGATACAAGTGCAGTAAATAAGTTTTAAAAAAGCAAATGAAAATGAAAGCAGAATATATCCGAGACAAACGATAAAATACAATTAAAAAAACATAAAGAAGATAAAGTGAGCAGTAGAATATTTGTTGATTGGAGCAACTGCAAATAAAACATGATCATGTGGATCTTTTCCACTGGACTCAGTCGTCTGAAACACAACTGTGGATGAACGTTCCTTTGAACCTGCAGGATATGTAGCGATATAGAAAATTCATACATTGTATATCAGTTTCGGTAGATATACGTCTACTTTCAGCATGAGATGCTCTTTTGAAAGGGCTGTTTACACACAATCACTTTTGGCATTTGTTACAGTTTACATTTTTTGAGAGCCATTTGTTTCAACAGCAACATTATCGTAAATTATTAAAAATGATGGGCAAACATTTTGGGCTGCACGGTGGTGTAGTGGGTAGCACTGTCCCCTCACAGCGAGAGGGTCCCTGGTGCTATTCCCAGGTTGGGGTCGGGTTTGGGTTCCTTCTGTGTGGAGTTTGCATGTTCTCCCCGTGTAAGCGTGGGTTCTCTCCGGGTTCTCCGGCTTCCTCCCACAGTCCAAAGACATGCAGGATGGGGATAGGTTCATTGGTGACTCTAAATTGCCCGTAGGTGTGAATGTGAGCGTGAATGGTTGTTTGTCTCTACATGTCGGCC
This sequence comes from Chelidonichthys spinosus, assembly GCA_029853015.1. Lineage (NCBI taxonomy): Eukaryota > Metazoa > Chordata > Actinopteri > Perciformes > Triglidae > Chelidonichthys > Chelidonichthys spinosus. The sequence goes on along the minus strand of CM056832.1, from coordinate 8,916,365 downwards.
CTGCGATAGACTGGCGACCTGTCCAGGATGTACCCTGCCTTCGCCCAATGATAGCTGGGATCGGCTCCAGCCCCCCTGTGACCCTGAATACAGGATAAGCGGTAGAGATGATGGATGGATGGATGGATGGATGGATGGGGCAGAAGTTTTGATTAAAGTTAGAAAGACAATATTGTGTTCATCAGTCTGTCTTCCCTAAAAGTAAATAAACACAAGATGGTAGTTTGCGTTCTACAATCCACAGATTTGAGATCATTCACACACATACACACACACACACACACACACACACTCACACACAATTATCTGTGTTGATCTGGTATTATTGGAAATTGATCAGCAAGATTTACTTTAAACACTGCATATCTTTTCTTTTATATATATATTCATGACATTTTGAATACCGAAGATCATTGTATGTTTTTTTTTTTTTTTCTTAAATAAATATCATCAACAGAAAAATTAACTCTCCCAAAGGATGAAAACTGTAGCTCACTGTCAGAGGAGGGCTTGACTTCATCATACAAATGTATAAGTGGGAAGGAGGTGATACAAACAGAAAGACACATACCACACACACACACACACACACACACACACACACACACAATAGACATGAGCTTGTCCTTTCCATTAAAATTCATGCTTTTCTTGATCCCCATATTTACACTTTTCCTCACTTTGAATGCAAATCCGAGCACAGCAGATGTAGGATGACATAAAGCGCCATTGAAGGAACGCATAATTACCTAAAGTTTTACACCTGCAATTAGTGTGCTGGAGTGTATGTGCATATATACGGTATAAATGTATAAATATATAAATATATATATATATATATATATATATATATATATATATATATATATATATATATATAAATATATAAATATATGTGTATATATATATACATCTATATGTATCTGTATTAGCTGAAAAACAGATCTAAAGCAAATAACAAAGCCTTGAAAGTCCAGTTAAATCAGACAGTATAACCTATGGCATGAAATGGCTCCTTTACACTGCATGGGGGGAAAAAAGGTAAAATTATGTAAGATTATGAGATATGTTTACACATGCACCACATATTCCAATTTTGGGCCTTATTGTGAAAAAAAAAAAATCCATGGCCGATGAAAATGAATATGTCACAAACATTCCTGTTTACATGCAGCTATGCATATTACAATGACCACAACGTTAAATCACTTTTTCCAGCATGATCCGGTCTGTTTGAGGCACTCGCTGCCACATCCTCATTATGCCATTGCATACCACGCCAACGCTATGCATGGGTCAATGCCCTAACATGTTGATTATAACAACTAAACAGGAAAAGGGCAGAAGCTGCTTGTCTCATTTTTCTGCTTTGCATCAAAATGATCAAAATCAAAAGATGATCACAGTTTCATTCCTTTAACCACCTTCTTGAAAACATCGGCATTGCGATATTTGTCCATTTCTAAAAAAACTGTCCTTCATTGTGATCAAAAGTAGGTGAGTTTTCCTCCTGAACAGGTATGTGAGCTTTTCTTTTGGGCATGCAAGTTTTGTGTACAACAAACAGAGCTGACAGATTGAACAAGCAAGAGGCCGTGTGTCACAATGTGCCAATAAACACACCCGGCATGAATGTCGAAAGAATTCTCATAAATTTCATCCATATCCCATGTCTTTATCAAAAATTGCTTAATTCAGAATGAGGCCTAATTCATAATATCCAAATGTAATATGAAATTTGGAATATTGTCATCTTCTCAACAATAGAGGCATATAACTGTGTGCATGTCTATGTCAATAAATGGTTAGGACTCGCAAACTGTCTCAGTTACATTTTTACATTTCTATACACTATATCCCCACATCAGCCTTGCTTTTGATTTAAAATTGCAGCTGTGTGAAATGAGTTTCAAGAGATGAGGCTTGTGTGAACATAATTGTGTGAACTGAGGATCGAAGAGCAGCTTTCTTTCTTTTCTTGTCACAGCTTTCGTCTCTTGACATCCTCCACTCAAGCCTTTCCATTGACTTACATGGGTCCAAATATAAAAGAGGAAAACATTTATGATGTTCTCATCAACCAAAAAAAGATTAAATAAATAGAAGAAAACATCTTCTACAGAAAGAGATCACTTTAAAGTTTGGTGCCAAATAAATGTGAAAGAACAAAGTAGAACAACTCGAACAAAAAAGAACGTTAGAGAGAAAACACAGTCATGGGGGGGTTTAGCTCAGGAGGTAGAGCGGGTTGGCTGGCAACCGCAAGATTGCCGGTTCGATCCCCGGCTCCTCCTAGCTGAGTGCCTGGTGTCCCTGAGCAAGACACCTCACCCGAATTGCTCCTGACGAGCTGGCTGTCGCCCTGCGTGGTTGACTCCGCCGTCGGTGTGTGAATGTGTGAGTGAATGGGTGAATGTCAGTCATTACTGTAATGTGCTTTGGACAAAAGCTACATTTACCATTTACAGTCATTATACCATAAAGGTTAATGGTGTCAAATCACAAATCAGATGCAGCTGTTTGTCTGTTACCGGGCGTATTAAAGACTTTGTGCACAAAAAATAAGATCGGCAGAAACAGCTTAAACTTTAACACCCAGTCAAGTGAATACAGTGAGAATATAAACGTGCAAGATGTGAGATAATTATGATTAATTAGTTTGTGCAGCGTTGTGTGACATTTATATTTGTGACATAGACTGTAAACAAGAATTGAAGGTTGTCACCGTGACTTCACCCATTGGTATTTGACACTACGGTTTATAAGCTTTCAGTTTTGCATTTTGGCCATCGCCATCTCGGATTTTGGTTGAAGCCATCCTAGTTTTTTAGAGCCAAAAGTGACACAAGAGGATGGAGGTAAGTACAGCTGAATGCAGAATAATGATTCTAGGCATTTAATACATTTACAATTAATCTTCATGATTTGAAAACACACTCTGAAAGGATTATAGTTTAATGACAACTTCCAGACCAGACAACACCTTGGTAGCAACCTGTCAATCACAGGGTAGCCACGCCCCAAAGCAAACCCTCCTTTATGGTCTATTCTCAAAATGGGCCCATCATTTAATAATAATCATGCTGTAGCCTATTGAAGATGACTTGAAACTAGTGTTTGAACCATAAACTCATGTTTACTGAGGTAATAAGTCAAGCGAGAATGTTTCTAATTTTCTCATAGACTTTCCTAAACTACTGTGAAATTGTCTTTTAAAAGTGTTAATACTTGTGGTAAGTGTACTGAAGCTGTACTGTAGTATGAACTGTACTATATGTCCTGTCAAATATTTAGTTTGTTCATCATCAAAGTAGCCTCAGTATATTTAATATTTGTGTCAGCTTCCGATGAGCAGCTCCTGTATAATTCATGTTGAATAAAAGGAACAGCATTTCTCTTGATGATTAACCCTGTTGCCCTCTTTCTTTCTCTCTTTTACTTCCTCTCAGACTCTCTCTCTCCCTGACGAACTATTATATTATGCATTTACTGCATGCGCTGGTGCACCCATGCGTTCATGTAGCAGTCTGTATTTGAGTCTTGTGAGCATTACAATGAAAACGCCTCCTCCTTAAACAGGCATACCGATGTGTACGGGGAAACGTCTCAAGACGTTTTTGAGAAAATGACAACTTGCAGAAGCATCTAAACGGTTAAACGGAACTACAATATGCACACTGTAACCTCTTGTTTCATACAGTTTCCATTCCCCTTAACAAATGGGTCTTAAAACACACCATTTTAAAAGTAGGTCATTATACATTTACAATCCAACCAGCCAAGATGATGCAACTTCTCCAAAGCAACATACATCTTCAAATGGATAAGAGAACGAGAGGATGATGGAGGTAGACAATTGAAGAGAAGAGGGATGGCAGTTCAGAAAAAAGTGGATGACAAGCACAGCAGGGGAGGAGTAGACCAGAGGAAGAGCAAATCCAAGCTGCGCTCCAAAAATGTTTGTGTACCACACTTCAAAGCACAGACATATTTCATTGTTAATACCATGTTTATTTGAATTTCGGATTAATGGTCAGGGTATATTTGGAAGAACACAAGTTTGGAGCCCAAAACTCTGCACCATGTTCTCCTGCTTCTTCACCATTTTAATCACTTCCAACAAAAAACAGACTTGCCATGATCTCTAAAACCCTCTAAAATCACGCTCGCTTTTTTCAGCCCGAACAAACCGCCTTGCTGACACATATGGTTCAAACTTGAAGGGACATTAATGAATATTTAATCCCCTGTTTCTATCTATATGTTCCTGTGCATACATTTCTGTGTTTCTGTATGCGCTGGCTGTGAAAACAAATCATCCTCTGGGACGATAAACCTAGTCTGTCATATTTTCACGTCAAATGTGCTGCTTATTTCCCAAGCCTACTTTTGGGTAATAAAAATCAGGAAAAGTCCATCCTGTGATGGGATCACACCAGCCGCGATGCCAAATCTGCCACCCATCTTGGAACTCTGCCTTCATTTTAATGTCAACTACCAACCCTGTCTCCTACAAAATTATGTTCCCTAAAAATTCACTCTCCATTACGTCCAGGGAAACTTTTTTTTTTTCCCCACAAACGGTTGTATTTTATATAGCTGGGTTTAGGCAACAAAATAATTTGATAAAGATAATAATAAAAACAGAATGGTTTGGCCTAAAATCACTATGAAATTGAAACAAACCTAAACAAAAATGCAACGATTGTGTGTAATTTGTATAGTTCCATGATGGCGTTGTGCTCACAGTATTGTATGCACGCCGAGGTCCATCTGTGTCTTTGTGTGGATCAAGTGTGACTGTGACAATGAAGCAGAAAGAGAATGAATAAGACATTTGGGGAATTGCGTGGATTTTTTGTCATCCAGACATCAAGATAATCCAACTACAAAAGAGCTAAAGGAGCTGAGTGAATGTGTTTAATACTGTATGTGCATCACTGTGGGCAACTATTTATTTTATATATGATCGTGCCCATGAATGTCTATGATAGAATAGTGGCACAAGGGAACATTCTTGAAAGGAAAGCCCGGCAGACGCACACCCAGCGATGTGTTTGTTTGTGCGTAGGACGTTGTCTAAACTCATTAATTTAGCCGCTTATTGCGACAGTGTCCATTTGAATGTGTGTGTGTGTGTGTGTGTGTGTGTGTGTGTGTGTTTTTGTGTGTAACAACTCATTTGTTCTATAGCCTCTGTTGTTTGTATTCTCAACTGAAACTTTCTCGACTGAAATATAGGCTTGCACACTATTTGTGTGTGTGTGTGTGTGTGTGTGTGTATTGTGTACCCTAACTCTGTGTCAATACATACGCATGAGCGTTTGTGTGTGTGTGCATTTGCCCAGCTAATTGAAAAGTGCCACGGTTGTAAACAAGCTGAGAAAAGGCGAACATTTCTCATGTGGAAGTGGGGCTCTACGCAGCGAGGAAGTGTGTGGTGTGTGTGTGTGTGTGTGTGTGTATGTGTGTGCGTGTGTGTGCGTTTGGGGCCTGTCAACCTCAGATGGCAGTCACTTATCTCGGGTACTTGCATCATTACGTCTCTCCTCTCATCCCCCTCCTCTCCTCGGTTAGCTTTCACTCCTCTCGTCACATATCATCCCTTTCACTCCTCTTTTCCTTCCTCTAATTTTATTTCCTCCTCCTCCTCCTTTGCCTGCCTAATCTCTCCTTATCGAGATATCCCATTGGCCACGTTAACACTGAGGGAGTAAACCCGTAATTCTGGCTGTAATCCAGTGAATGTGTTAGTTGCGATGCTGTACAACAATCTTTGATGAATCAATCCCTCCTTCTAGATTACCTCTGACATCAGATGCATCAGGATGGAAGAATTGAACCAACTAAAAATGTATGCCAGCAATTACAAAAAAAACAACAACTGCACTGCATTATGAACAGATTTTGTGGATGGGAGACTGCTGTTCATGTCCCATCTGAATCAAGTTTAGTTTCAATTTCGTAGTCGTTTTGAGTCAAACCATGATGTTTTTTTCTCAACCCAAGTAGATGTGTTGCCTGAACCTTTTTGTTTTTTTGTGTTCCTGAGACCAGAGTTGACCTACCTCCGAAATCCTCAAATCCCAACAGCAGGTCAGTGCCCAATACAGGCTTTTTACTTACTATAATGGAAAACCACCTGCGTCATCAGGGCCAGCTCTTTAAAAAAAAAATCACCACAAACACCACAAAGTTTTCAAGGCAAAAAATATAGTCTTATTTGTACACGTACAATTAGTTCTCAAACAGACAAATATATATTAAAATGATGCTCTTTTTAAATGAATAGATTAGATCTGATATGGTCCTCTGCTGACTAACTCCATCCTTTCTACCTCAGACAAGGCTCAGGGGATTTATAGGTGCATGATCGACTCACTTGCTTTAGGATTATGTTCCAGTTGATGGGGTGTCTGGAAGTTGTGAAGTAGCGGCAGTGTATTTTGTGGTTGTTGTTCCTTCAGCCTCAGGCATATCCAAGCATACATACAAATATAGTTATCATTTAGTAAAGATACACAGTAATTCATAGAGTAACACAGATCAGGGAATAAACACAAGTGAAAAAAGGTAAAGGTACGTTTAAAATGATCTTTTTGATGGGAATAATTTATTCTAACTGGCCGTATTGACATTAGTAATATAAATAGCTGTAACATACAGGCTGTATTGCAGGCTGTTTATTACTGGACGTAGCTGGAGAGCTGGATGTGGTGCTGGAGGTTTCTTGACCTGCAGCTGTATTCAAACATACAGTACACATTACAACACTGCACTAAGTCCTTTGTGTCAATCTACTTCATATAAAGTAGCACTGCACAAATAAACTTTATTTAATTTGACTGAGACCTATATTTAATTTGTATTTAATATATTTAATAAGGTGTAACTGTGATATTCAATGACAATATGGCAGTGTATTATCAATTAAACAGAGACCACAATTAATTGGCTGAACTTCAATGCTTCAGAGTATTGCATTCTGAAATTATCAAACGGTAGCCTACCCATCACCCCCACGTTCAGCTGTTTATTCCACATCATGTTGTCAACTTGTGACAGTTCTAGGGGCACAATATGTTTATTATTGTTTGAAACATATGTTTTGTTGATAATTTTGTTACTGTAACCAAAATTAATGCAATAATACTGGTTGCATTTTTCACTTTATTGCACCAGAGAATAGATGTGTTTTTATGTTATAGGATTGGATAGCCATTATTGTTTCCGATGGGCAATTTGGTTTGCAAACAGTATAGTCAACACAGCCAATACACATCATAAGAGAATAAATAAATAAATGAGGACGCCCCCTGATATTCTGCACCCTAGGAGACAGCCTATATTGCCTATAACCAGTCCTGTGCGTGATTATTAAATGGTTAGAGCAACTGATGTAGTATAAAGAGGAAGCTAGTCATCAAATACCAAGGCTTGGTCGTCAGAGATAGACACACAAGGTAACCCTTCTATGTCTGCACAGAATAACAAGCTTAATGTGAAATAAACCATCTCCTGGGCCTTTATTAATTTTCTATACTAAAATGGATGTTCTCCTAATCAACTTCAAAACAGAATTATTGTGCATAACAACTCTCAGATATCTAAAAGCAACATAACAATCCACTACCCTCTGATAGTATGAATACTGTAATTGAGACTTGGTGTTAGGCTGGACACTTTGCTGCAGTTCTGACAACGGGCAACTGAATTAAACTATTTAGAACAGGCTGTATAATTTATATTGTTTCGGTTAACTTGAGACATTTGTGGAATTTATTACAGGTATAGCTATGATGTAGGAAAATGAAAGTGCCTGAGCCAGTGTTTATCTGTGTGTGTGTGTGTTTATGAGTGCATGTGTTAGAAAACAAAAAACAAAAAAAAACAGAAACATTAGAATATATAAAATAAATACAAAAATATTTTTTTATGTTATATGCTGCCTTGTTCCAGCAACTCTGTGTGTGTGTGTGTGTGTGTGTGTGTGTGTGTGTGTGTGCGTGCTGAAGTGCGTGTGCGGTTTGAAGTCTGTGTTATATACTTGTACCCAAGAATGATTCCCATCTGGCGTCTGGCTCTCCATTTCTAGAACGAGATGCTCTTTAATCATATTAATGTTGCCAAAACCTTGAAACACAATTAATACATTTAACTAATTCCCTTGCTTTCCATACTTAAAGGTGCTCAACACAAACTGCAGAGCACATTGATTGCCTCCACGTGGCTCTCAACATGTCTCTCCACACCCAAAAACTGTCTGCCCCACCAATGCCAAGTCTCCCTCCTCCCCAAATTCAATAATAAAAAAGCAATTTATCTTGTCCTCGTCGATTTAACCAATCATAAAAATGCCACATTGAAATAATGTCTTGCTATCATCTGACTGGTCAGTTTGGCTCTATAAACCATGGAGACACTGTGGGAGGTGTGGTGCTTATTTAAGTGCACCAAGTTCCGAAGGTTATGTATAACCACTGTTATATTAGTGAACTATAACTGACCACACCATCAAATGTTAGATAGATTTTATGGAGTCCTGATGATAAATCCAGCAGTGCTGTTATACCCAGGCATTCACTGTGTTTACCTTCACTAAATCAGCTGAAAACGACAGCAGCTGCTACAGTATAACCATGCAGGCCTCAACACTCTACGCTTGGATGTAACTTCAAATTCTGCTCTGTATGAAGGAGATGTCCAGCTATCAGGACCAATGTGTGGACCAAGTGTTTTGATTTTCCATCAGGTACATGACAACATGACAAAACAATGAGACCATGGAAGAGGTGAGCTACATAAGAATTATTAATAAAATGGTTCAAGAGTTCAATTTATCACAGTAAATATAGCTATTAAAGACACATAATTAACAGGTGAATGAGAAAACTCAAAGAAATTGTTTAGGGAATTAAGTTAACACTGAATTTGTTCTTCCTAACATACAGCAGGTGTTTGGGTTTGTCACAGGTGTCTGTGCGTGCATACATGTGCAAATTGTCACTTCTGCGTTTATGTCGCCTGGTTGCTCATGTGCAACTGTTGGTGTATGTGTGTGCAGGGTGTGTGTGTGTGTGTGTGTGTCTGTGTGTGTGTGTGTGTGTGTGTGTGTGTGTGTCCTCCCCGTTGCCATAGAAAGCAATTTAAATGGAGATGGCTCCTTTCCCCTATTTAGAGACACAGAACAAAAGATTTGACTACAAAATGAATGCAATCACAATTCCCTCTCTCTTCACTTTTTTCTTTCGCCGGTCTTATATTTAGATGTATGACTCTGCAAACATCCATACTCATGTGAATGTGAGCTAGAAAGAAATATGAGCTACTCTAAAGTAGAAGGTAGACTTCATTGGGGAGCTTCCATTGCTCACAAGTGTGGGTTATAGAGTGACATTACAAGAGGGGAAAAAGACATAAGGGAAAAAGAGAGTTTCACCCTCGAAACAGAGCAGCTGTTTGTTGCATTGTGAGACAAAGAGAGAGAGAGAGAGAGAGAGAGAGAGTGTGTGTGTGTGTGTGTGTGTGTGTGTGTGTGTGTGCTCGTCCACTCAGACAAAGTGATTGCGGCAGAACCGACTGCAGTAATCTGTTAAAACCCCCACATCTCTGTTTCTCTGTCTGCCCATGAAGGACAGTTTGTGTTATAATGTAGCGTAATCTAACTGCAATTGGAAACAACACACTCACAGACACACACACACACACACACAAGCACATGATTCTCTCTTGTCGGTGTCAGCTCACATTGTTTTTGAATGGTTGCCTTGCACAGAGTGCCAGAGACAGCCGGTGTAGTGGGTGGGTTCATTATTTTACATGGGAACCACTGTAGTGTGCACGGCTCGGCCTTTTTCTCTCCCCCTCCATCAAATTTTTCAGACTCGACTCCAGATCACATCACTTAAAGGAGTTTCTGTGATTACACCTCTGTGGTGTGAGGCGTCACCGCAGGGCAGTGAAGGAGGAATGCGGCAGCCTGATGAGGAACCATCTACGGCTTGGAAAACGGGAAGACAAACGGCGACTGTGCGTCCGTGTCCACGGCGAGCAGATTGAAATATGGAATATGGAAGCACAGCACACAGGCTGCTAGACGATTCCACCTCGGCGGGGTTAAGTGATTCAGGCGATCTGTTTTACCAGACACCCACAAGGCTGCAAAGCAAAGACTGTGTCTGATCACTGCTGGAAATATATAGGACGGAATCACTTATATTATTAATGCAGTGAAGGTCTGACTATAACTTGTTGTATAAGATTGTTAGATTAAATTGGGTTTTATGGCAGGTCATACAACGGCGAGCCGAGAGAGGTGGGCAATATTATGAGAAAAAAAGTTGCAAATTTGCTGTGACAAATTTGCGACTCTAAAACGAGTTAATTTGCTAGTTTTAAAGTTGCAAATTTGCTAGTATAATTACGATGTTAATAACCTGCATTTATGCGAGCTAACTTCACGCAAACTGAATGTCGCTTTTATCTTTCTAATTAATACATCACAACTTGTGACAACGCTTTGCTCAGGTCCTCCTCTCTTCCTCTCTTCTCCTAGACATCTCACCCTGCTGGACGCCAGAGCCTCATCCCACTCCTCCGTTCTCATTCTCCTTGACCTATCTGCTGCATTCGACACAGTGAACCACCAAATCCTCCTCTCCACCCTGGCTGAACTTGGCATCACGGACTCAGCTCTAACCTGGTTCACATCATACCTGACAAATCGCACCTTTCAGGTCACATGGAATGGCTCTATGTCCAAAACCTGTTCTCAGGACACAGGTGTCCCTCAAGGCTCAGTATAAGGACCGCTTCTGTACACCAGATCACTAGGCTCTGTAATCTGTTGCAGCATGCATCCAATTCAAGATGATGGCACTGGCCTTCAAGGCCATCAATGGAACAGCACCCATCTACCTTCAAACACTGGTCAAACCACACACCCCGAAGAGAGCACTTCACTCTTCTAGTTCAGTTGTTGCGGCTGATACCACCATCGCTGAAATCAAACAAATGTCGCTCAGAAAAGTCCAGACTCTTCTCTGTTCTGGTGCCTCAGTGGTGGAACAAACTCCCAACCAATGTCAGGACAGCAGAGTCACTTGCCATCTTCCGAAAAAAGGCTCAAGACTCACCTGTTCAGACTTCAACTTGACTCTGCACCAACAACAACCCCCCCCCCCCAAAAAAAAAATGCTGAATGTCCTTAGGGTGATGGCTGTTGATGGTTATTGTTCGTTAATTTCATATGGGCAAATTGTCATCTCATGGGTGTTTGTTGATCGGGTGGTTTGGTTAGTAGGAAGTAAACACATAGCTCGACCCGGCTGTTTGCCATTGCTATGACGACAAGTGAAAGCTACCGCTATCTTAGCCAATTCACCCGATCAATAAACACCCATAAGATGAGCAGAGCTACTGATGTAGGATTATCTATTGAGGAAGACTACTTATGGTGGACTGGTAGGGGGCTGGATGAGTCCAACAGCAAAGGACTTTCAACCACTACTGAAAGTTGCTAAACCTAACTAAATCGTTTTTGTAACTATATTATATTTACTGTGTTGGAATGTCTTAATGATGAACCCAGTTCTTGCTGTTTAGCTTTTGTGCCCAGACCAAACGAGTAATGCTGTCGAGCTGAGCAGATAGGATTCAAATAAATGCTACCCCCGACTGTGAGCTTCATCTGTCTGAAACAAACTCACCTGCCTGTCTGCAAACTCTAAAAGTCATCAAAGGGAATCTTTTTTCATCCGTAGCTCTATTTAAGACCCAAGCCTCATTTCCTTTATACACACTTGATATTCTTTCTCCGCCAACACAGGCACAGCGATACATTTGAGTAACTCATTGGCATGCAGCAGGCGGGTGGAGTTGATGAGGTTTATTAAAGGGATCTGGAGCCTGATGCTGTCTCCCCTCATTAACCTCAATAGCACCTGAGACAGGTTATCTGGCACACATACAGACACGCACTCGCAAACTTGAACAAGGCATGTGAAAAGACTAGGTGTAGAGGAAACAGAAGCTAGCCACAACAAAGGGTACACAGGGACACGTGTCTATAAGGTATATATAATTATATTATCCATGTTCTCGGATAATGGAACTGTATTGCATTCTTATATCTAGTCCATCATAACTAGAGTTCCAAGTGTAGCGTCTGACTAAGCAGCGATATTTTTTGACGAGTTGGTATGAGATAATGTTGATTGTTTCCAGTTTGTTAATTATAAAGCCTTAGGGAAAAAATAATATATTGCACTCCTTCAGGGCATTTTATAACCATATTGAGAAGAAGAGCCTTTGTCCGTGCCAACTTGGATCTGTCTGTTGATTTTGTATTTTTCATGTTCCTCAAAATTTTAATAACGTTGAGTTCATAGCCATATTTCTGTGCAGAATTTACACCATTTATAATATATTTTAAAATATAAAAATCATTTTTGCATTTGGTATCTTTCTACAAGCACTCGAGCAACACTGAAAGCAAAACCACAGCCACACTAATATAAAGGAAAAAGCCAACCAGCGCATGCCCACAAACATGACATGCAAGTCAGCGGGCGAGCTGACATGGCAGTGGATCCGCTCTACTATTCATTTCACTGCAACCGCAGGAGTTCTCGTTTCTGTGAATGCTTCTGTTCAGACTGAAAGAAGTGTTTGAGATAAATCATGTTGTTATTTTGGATTAGCTCAAGGAGGCTCACATTTGTTGCTCTGAATGGTCAACATTTCATATAGAGCCTTTCACAGATGGTAAACGATACAACGGAGGATTGTGAATGCAACCTAAACAAGTAGACTTCACAGGTGTGGGTGTGTGTTTATGAGTGAGTGGGAACAACACATCAGCAAGTGACCCTATTTAGTATGATACGTGTTATACACGATCAGTCCAGTCAGTCCAGATCAGTCCAGTGTTAGTCAATGAGTTTGATCGTTTTTAGCCATATAATGCTGGTGTTTGGGTTGAACTGTGTTAACTGGTGACTCTCAGAGGATAAGAGGAAGTCCTCATATGGTGTATGTGTAAAATCAGTATTTATTATCTACGCCTAGCATTTACACAAGCTACTACAAGCAACACACAGGTCACATCTGGCTGAAAGTTAACACGGTCATTTGTTAAACTAAAACACCTGTCGGGGTTCTGTAGAATTTGAGTATGTTGGAATATCGATTCTGACTACCAAACATGCAAAAACCAGACATTCGGATGCCACTAATAATTAAATGTTTGATGGTCTGGCAGGCCGGGGCAAAACACCATTTTCGTTGGCGACATGTCCGCAGATATTTTTTATCTCGGGTGTAAAAGGGTCTATTGGAGAGAAAGGTTTTTAGACACACATTGACAAATATGAGACTTTCCCTTAAAGAAAGTGAAAGAGGAAGGATGTGTAGAAATGTATGACACTACTGATTAGAGGGTTCTGCAACCTGTATGTCTTACTGCTTAGCCAATTTAACACACACACGCACACACACCCTCTGCATGAGCCCAATCAATGCTTGCAACACACAAAGTAGTACACTCTAGTCCAATAGGGTTCTTCTACAAGGGCTGAGGTTCTATCTGGAACCATTTGCTTCTGAAAAACTCCTTCCCGAAGAAAGGGTTTTTCAAGGGTTCTTGGTAACACTAATGGTTCCAGTAAGAACCATTTTGATCCAGAGAACCCTTTAAAACCCCTTTCCTGAATAAAGGGTTTTAAAAGGGTTCTTGGTAACACTAAGGGTTCCAGTAAGAACCATTTTTATCCAGAGAACCGTTTTTGGAAGAAAGAGTTCTTCATGGATTGTTGAAAGCATGGGTATAAGATCATGTGTCACCTGGGACATACTTCCTGATAACACTTACCAATTATGGTTTAAAATACAATTCCTTGTGACTACTGATACAAACACTTTTCATATCAATTTTTTTGTTTATTTGTTTTTTTCTTCTTGTCCAGATCCTGTTGATCAAACTGTTACATAATTGCCCCTCTTGGGATTTGAACACCTGCCACCCAGTCTAAAGTCACTGGCAGTGGTGGCTGAGCAAACCAGCTAGCTGCATTGAGTTATCAGGTCCACCATACTAGTCTATTACCTTACAATGTGTGACTTCTGCATTTAGGTCACAGGTTCAATTCCCATGTTGACAGATATCATACCTTGCTGCTTGCACTTCCAGACAATTAGCTCAGTTGGCTAGGAGCTGGTTCTTAGAGCCAGACGGTGTGGGTTCAAGCCCCAGAAAGGGTGATAATGGTAATACATCCAAATACCTGGTAGTCTTTGTGAAACAAATGTACAAAATTCATGGTAGATGATGTTTGACAAAAACATATATATTTTTGTTACAGTGGTTTCAAATCTGCCTGCTTGACAGTGAATGGCTTACTCAATTTGTGTAGCCACAGGTGAGTTGCCACTTGCCAATTAGCTCAGTGCGATAGACAATGGTCTTTGGTTCAAAAAATTGTGGATTTCAGCCTCAACTGGTGCAAAATGAACATTATAATGTCAACTGTCTTGCCTTCCTATTCTCATTTGTTTTGAGAATTGCCTAAACATGCTAAAAATACCCCGGACCCGACCCATCAATATATCCATGGGATTGAAGTTGATCCTTATGAAATGATGTATACCAACGGCTCCGAGACGGCGACGTCTTTGGTTCAGCTACTTCTGAGGTTGAGGTAAAGCTTAGCCTTGTGATGAAATGCATGCGCATTTTATTTTTATTTTCTTCATGAATGACTTAAAACCACTGGTGAAACACTACACTGGCAATGTGCAGTTCCATGCGCAGCGGGGATTTCTGGATTACTGTACAGTGGCGGCGACTAGCGTCAGGAGCTGAAACATCACTACGGTAGAGCTAAGAAGGCTCTAAGAGTGCTCCAGACCACTCTTACCAACGTATGACGTATGAAAGAGATTCGTAGCAAAGAACGTTTCGGGAAACACGCAAAATGTTAAGTAGGAACTCTAAGTAGGGGTTACGAATGACGTAGCGTTAAGAAGGCTTTAAGAAGGCTTCGGGAAACCGGGCCCTAATCTGTAGAATACAATATGGTTCTTCATAGAACCCTCAGAAGACAAGACGGTTATTTGTGAAAACCTTTGAAAAGGGATGTTTTTAGAACCCCCTGTGTGAGGTTGAGATGAAACACTTGAAACATGAAAGGGTTCTTGGTGGAACTCCTTTTTGGGTTCTAGATGACACCCTTGAAATATGAAAGGGTTCTTAGTGGAACTCCTTGTGTGGGTTCTAGATGAAACCCTTGAAATACGAAAGGGTTCTTAGTGGAACTCTCTGTTACCCCTTTTCCACCGAGGCATTTTGAGGGCCGGTTCGGAGCCGGTGCTCAATCGCGAACCAGTTCTTCCTGTTTCCACAGACAAAGAGCCGGCTCTCGGCCAGGAAAACTGGTTCGCGATCGGCCCCAACTCCTTGCTGGGATGGAACCGGCCTCCAAAGAAGGTTTGCTTACATTAGGGGCTTGGGGCGGGGTTATCGTGACCAACTACAGCAACGGAAATGTTCTGAGCGCCATTTTTAAAAAACACAGCGCTCGTGAAATCAACTCGTCTAACACATTTGAACAAAATATGGATTTAAAAGCTAAGCAGTGGTCGGTGGAGGAGACAAACTGTCTCCTCGCAGTATGGTCCTCAGCTGAGGTCCAGAATAAACTGGAGGGAGCCCGAGAACAAAGCCAGTTTTTGAGGATATCCAAAAGGAGATGGCTGCAGCAGGGTTCAGCAGAAGTGTGCAACAAATAAACAAACTAAAAAAGCTGAAGAGAGACTACAGGGACCAAAAGAAATGACCTCGGGCGCAGCGGCAATGGACGGTCACAGAATTATCCTCACTTTGAGGTATTAGACTCGGTCCTCGGAGATAGACCATCACTGGGGCACTGAACACGGCCACAGCAATGCAATCCATGTTCGACAATACCCTGCTGCTGACTCCATCGAACGTTACACATTCGGGTAAGTTTCACGTTTCAAATGTTTTGCCAAACAAACTATACATTTCTTAGCTGTTCAGTTTACCAAGTAACTGATTACGTTCGTAACAGCAGCTGTTAGTAGCTATTCTAGCTAGGGTAATGTAAGCTAACCAGCTAGCGTGATATTGCTAACAATAAGCTAACGTTAGCATGCTTCTTTCAAACACTGCCGTTGGCTTACTAAACGTTAACGCGTGGATTCACACAACACTGCAGTGTGAGAAGTTAGTGATTAAACAACTGTTCTCTTTTTTTTGCTGTGTAGACCTGTCAGCCATTGTTACATCCCTGGTCTAGGGGAACCTAGATGCAACACAAATGTGCCCCCCCCACTCTACCACTCACAAGAAGTGAGTAAGCCCTATTCTTACCTAAGGAGAAACATAACAGTAAAACAAATGACAGGCTGCTTACCTAACCTCCTAACTAAAAACAGGAGAAAAGATGCAGCTCACAAACAAAAAGGGCTTCTCCCTCCTACTTGACTGCTTTAGTAGTTGGTGCTCAATTTACAGTGATGTGCAATACAACCATTAACAATACTCTAAAGTCACACCATACTAAACGGTTAATCAAAACACAGACTTCACGCTCGGCTTTCTTGAGTGTGGCAGAGGCAGGGGAGAGGAAGATTCTTCTGGTCGGATCGTATTTGAACCTGTGAGCTCTCCAGTTGGTCCAATCACGTGTGAGCAATCAGCCAATGATCCCATCAGCAGCACACCTGCTCCAGAGTGAGATCCAACCTCCTTCACCCACACACACACACACACACACACACACACACACACACACAACACAAACTAAAGGGAGGGAGAGAGACATGTTAGAAACCAAAACACACAGCCATAACAGCCATGGACGATAGTGTAACAAGCCGGGAGCTACTGTTGGAGCTACCGTTGGCCTGCAGCTCGCCCACACCGTCGTCCAGCTCCTCAGGCCAAAGCTCCTCAGGCCAAAGCTCATTGTCTCAGGCCAGACCAGGTAAGGTTTCATGTGCTGGGTATATACTTGTCACAACAGATGCTATGCAAACATTGAGATATTTACATTCACCCGCCATTTAATTAGATGATATTGTACTAGTCTCATATGCAATACTGTGTTGTGTTGCATTGACTCTTGCTTTGCAAATACACAATAAAGACTTGTGTTAATTATAATTGTTCTTGTGCACAACAGGAAAAAGGAAGCGTGACACCAACATGGACTTGTTGGAGTATATGCGGAATGCTGATCGAGAGTTCCTGCAGCAAAACAAAGAGACCAATACTGAATTGCTGCAGACTTTAAAAACGGACACAGCCGCCATGCTTTCACTGATGGAGCGCATGGTGTCGGTGATGGAGGCCCAATCCCGCCGATGATCATATAAAACACCTGACTGATACTGCACTGGACTGATACGGCACTCCCTTCACTTTAAACAATTCTGTTTTTCCAGAAATTGTGTATTTAACAGTTTTTTTAATAAATACATTTTCAAAAGAGAGATATCTGCTTTTGTATGCTTAATCAGCAGAGAAACACAACACAAGACAAGTAATGCAAGTTTTTGAAAATAAATGTTTATTCACAAATAACAGCACGGCATCCTAACTTAATTTACAATCTGGAGTAATGGCAGTATAATGAACACAAACAGAACAGGTACAATTGCAAATGTACTCAAATTAGTTGTCATCTCTGTTAAAGTACTGCATTAATGCAGCTCTAATGTCAGCCCCTTCTTGATTGGCATGCTCGGGTACTGCCTGAACAGGAGGCTGAATGTTCATGTGCCTGTCGGTGTGCTCCTCTGCAAAATTGTCACCATGCTCCTCACAAATATTGTGAAGCACACAGCAGGTCAGCGTCATTTTCTTGCTCAGCTCAAGCTTGTAGTCATTTCTTTTTAAGAGGCATCTCCATCGTCCTTTCAGTCTCCCAAAACACATCTTCACAACAGACCTTGCACTGCTCAGTCGGTAATTGTAGTTATGTTGTTCAGGGGTCAGTCTGCCAGTGTCCGAAAAGGGCTTCATGAGCCAATTCTGCATGGGGTAAGCAGGGTCACCAATTACGTAATGTCCGACATCACAGCCAGAGATGGTCATTTTGTTTTGGCCAAGTAATTCCCCATCACTTAGGACCTCCCATAATTGTGACTGTCTTAGCACTCTTGCATCATGGACACTGCCTGGATAGCCAACACATACGTCCCAGAAAAGACCTTTTCCATCTACAACTGCTTGCAGAACAATTGAATGGCATCCTTTTTGGTTGAAGTAGTCTCTGGGATACTCCTCTGGTGCTATTATTGGAATGTGGCTTCCAGCTATCGCTCCAACACACTGTGGTACTCTCCAACGATTTCCGAAGAAAGTGGCCATTTCCACCAACTTGTCAGCATCAGGGTGTGTAATGTGTACATCAAGCAGCACCCAGATTACTGCACTGCAAAAGTCCTGAACACAATTAAACACAGTGCTCAGGCCTACCCCAAAAAGATGGCTGATGGTCCTGTATTCACTGCCAGTCGCCAGTTTCCAGATTGCAATTGCCACTCGCTTTCGGGTGGGGATACACATGCAGTAATTTGTGTTGCTTCTCCCCATGACGGGCCTGACTCGACCGCAGATATAATCAAAGGACTCCCGGGACACACGGAAATTTTGCACAAACTGTTGAGCAGTGAAATCCGGAACAATTGTATCCCACCAGTGGTGAGATCGTGGGTGTGCCCAGACAACAGGCGACCTCCGTCTTGCCCACTGCCGCAACATTTCCTGTAACGATATAAATCAGTGTATCATTATTTTTAACTGTAAGGTGATAGATACCATGCAGTCTGCGCTAGGTTAAGATACCTAACATTTGAGCTAGCGTTAGCTTCCAACAAAGGCTAACATTAGCATCTTACATTCTGTGTTAATAAGAATCAAAACGTGCAGATAATTATCCATCTTCTGGAACTTAATCTCTGTCCGAAGGATTGAGGACGATCAGCACAAATATGTTGTGCCCATCTTTTTCGTATGCCAATGTAGGTTTGCAAAGCCAGGAGCAAGATTTGGGAACAGGCGACGTAGTCTTCCATTGTCGTTGTTATGATTGCTGTTGCCGCTCGCGCTCCTGGGAAAACCTTCTTTTTCTTCTTCTGCTCTTTACTGGCAGTTGGCAACCAGCTTTTAGATGCATTACTGCCACCTACCGGCCGGGGAAATCCTCAAACCTATGCAGACATATACAGTGACGTAATGACGCAGCTCTCTGGGCTCTCTCGCTGGTGGAAAAGCAAACCGATTCTCAGATAGTTCGCAAGTTGAACCAACTGCGAACCAGCATGGGAACCGGCCCGGTCCTTGAACTAGGTTCGCGTTGGTGGAAAAGGGGTATGTGTGGGTTCTAGATGAAACCCTTGAAATATGAAAGGGTTCTTGGTGGAACCCCCAGTATGAGTTATTTGTAGAACCTCTCATGGAGGGCTCTGGATGGAACCTTACACACACAGTTCTGGGTATAACCCTTTATGTGGGGTTCTCGGTAGAACCCTCTAAAAGGGTTCCAGGTTCTACCTGGAGCCAAAAAGGGTTCTCCTATGAGGACAAGCCGAAGAACCTTATATGGTTCTACTTAGCACTTTTATTTCTAAGAGTGTACATCTCCCTCTCCCTCTCGCAGACACACACACAGAGAGAGAGAGAGAGAGAGAGAGAGAGAGAGAGAGAGAGAGAGAGAGGTCGTGTCTTGTTAGCTTCATTAGCCAAGTTAACTGTCTCTTTTCTTTTTCTTTCTCCTCATACTGACACACATGTATACCCCCTTACACACACACACACACACACACACACTATATGTATGTCTCTCCTGTTAAATCAGGTCAAATGACACTTACTGTGTCTCGACTTGTTAGCTTCTCAGCCCGTCGTAAAGACACAAAGACAACCACATGCACACCTGTCAGTGTACATTCGAAACACACGTTTCTGTACACACACACACACACACACACACACACACACACTCTGTTTTCCTCTCCACATCTTGTTAGCGGGACTAATTGACAGTTCATTACCAGGTTGTTCTCTTCACACTGACAACTCCAAGGCTTTTTATGGAGCTACAAGTTGAATTTTACACGGCATATTTTACTTCTAGTCGCCTTTTAAAAAATAATAATCATAAAAAAAACTGCCACTTGAGAACCTGAACCAGACTTCTTTTGCCATTGTGCAAAGGTAAGGTATGTGGGGGGAAATCTGATCTTTAAGCAATTTCTTCATTATGCCATATGGGTTCAAAGACATGTGTTGTGCTGGTCACGTTAATTTTTTTTGCGCAGCATTATTGCATAAAAAGCCAATGTGAAGATGCAAATTGACTTGAATTCCGACCAGGTGGCCCCTTGTGACACGAATACTAACAATCCAATTGATTGGCATATAAACCACAGACTTATGGTACAAACAACAACATTGCTGCTTATGCCTTGATAATGTTATTTTAAGTGTTCATGGAATTATTTGTGCATTACCGTGTTCATCACTTTAATGTTGCAGCTGATAAAGGTGGAGCTTATTTTAAAGCCTTTATATACTGGTAGGTATTTTAAAAGTCTTCCATGATAGACTTTAATTCCTGCATCCTGGTTAGCCACCTCATACTCATGAGCCCTCGCACCTCAGATTCAGACATACAGACACATTCCCACCGACAGTTGCCCTCAACAAGCCTTCCTTGTCAGTTATCCTGACCCCGCTCCTGCATGCACGTCTATCACTCATGCATCCATCCGGTCCCCCAATATACGTATACCACTATCCCATTTCCATGTGCTAGTTTGTCAGTGTTTTGCTGCCATTGCACTTCCTGTCTGCCTGTTCCATGTTCCTGTTAAACTGCCTGTAATCTGCCACCTTTGTTAAGATCTGCTGCCTGTCTCAGACATTCCCTCTTGCCACAAACTGTTCTTCATCCTTGCTCAGACTTACTCTTTCTTGGTGACTATGGGTCTGCTTTTGACCTCAGTCTCTTGTAAAGATCCTTTAATTCAACCTGAGGCCAGTTTCACCAAGATAGTCTAAATGTATCCATTACACAAAGCTGTCCAGGTCTAGACACTATTAAGTTGGAATCATTTGTTCTGAATTTTTTTTTTTAATATTTTTTCAAAGTAGAAGCGCGCTGCTTTATATTTCCAACATATTACTTTCTCTACAAAACTCAAGGCCTAACATTTCAGACCAGTTTAAGATGTCTGCTCTGCTTCTGCTTGCTTGTGGGTTCCTTTTCGGTCTTTTGTGGCTGTTGCCGCCATAGTTTGATACGTGTTTCCTCCACTTCACAGCATCAACATCATTCCTCTTTCACATTGTCATTCTCTACAGTTGCGCCGCATATCACACGATGCTCCTATTGGTCAAAGTGACGTAACGCAAAAAAAAACCCTAACATGCTACTTTCTGTCATGAGGCGCCCGAGACGCAGCGTCGCTGGTCGTCTGCTGTGACACACTACAAGATATAAACGATCTATTGCCGCAACACTCATTACGGATCTGAACCAACATGGGGGTTGAGCTGGAATCAGGCCGACATCCTGTAATCTGAAGCAGGTATTTTGCATGGGTCAGCCAAAAGACTCCTCCTTGGTGCACAATCCAAGTCATATCGCAAAAAATATTTCTTTATCTCTTAATTATGCTACTGACTTAAAGCTCTGGTCTACAATATGACAAGACTTGTCAATTGAGTCAAAATTGGTGTGCTTCGTGGGAGGCTCCGAGGGGAGAACGCTACAAGCTCGGAGGGGAGGGATTAAGGAGCACAGAGGGGAGGGGTGTGAGTGTGTGTGTGTGTGTGTGTGTGTGTGGGGGGGGGGGTTGCTTCTTTAAAACCTTTCAAATCGTAGACCATAGCTTTAACCAAATTTAACTTTGGGATTAAACCACAGAACTAACTTACACCAAACATGTTTAAAAAGAAAAAAAAAACAGCCCATTTTCCATCATCCATCATTATCTGTTTTCATGAATCTTACTCAATCTTACTCAGAGACAGCTAACAACGTTCATTTTCAGGGGATTCCAAGGATTTATGGGACCCGGCATGCAGACTCAACACCTCTTCTCAACCTTTAAAAAAAAAAACACCTACCCGTAAAGAAAACAAGACTATTGGGCATCCCAAAAGGAGAAGTTGTAAAAACCATACAGAGACAGGTGGGGAAACTTTTATTTTGTAGCCAGCAAGGTAAGGAAAACAAGCATGCACAACAAGACGGTGCAGGAAAAAGAGTGCATGCTTTCTTTGGTCCCCCATCACAATAAGCACTTGGATTCATTTTTATGAAAAAAATGTTTTGATTCA
Source organism: Chelidonichthys spinosus (assembly GCA_029853015.1). Taxonomy (NCBI): domain Eukaryota; kingdom Metazoa; phylum Chordata; class Actinopteri; order Perciformes; family Triglidae; genus Chelidonichthys; species Chelidonichthys spinosus. The sequence continues at coordinate 8,893,993 of CM056832.1, read as the reverse complement.
TTTGATTGTGGGATTCTTTTGGACTTAAGAGATAGAAATATTCGAGGAATGAAAGCTTCAAAGGTAAGGAGTCACCGCTTGTTTTTTTTTTACCGCATGGTTAAATCTGAGTGAATTATACTTAAATGGTCCTGTTTCTAACTAATCTAACTGATCATATTGACGACAGTTACTCAGTGTCTAATGCCTCAGCCACACTGCCTGCTTGGCGGCTGCCTCAGACAGCATGGCTGCTGCTAGCCCGTCTTTTTAAATAGAGTTTGCCTTTCATAATGGCCAGATTGTTTCATTTCATTATACACGTCACATGTATTTTAGATGGGGGGGGGGGGCTGTTAAAATTCATGGAGCCATGCAAGTCACTGCAGTTTCCACTGTCCAAACATTTCAGAATAAACGCCTGAAAAATGTAGAGAGGGTTGCAAATAAAGGGAGGTTAAACTTCGAAAGGTTTAAAAATAAACATTAAGATGTCATGTTGCACAGATCCAGACATTAAAATTGCAGTAATATTACTGATATGCTCTCCAAACAAAATTTTGACTGTCTAGGTTTTGCTGTGAACAGCACTGCAAGCGGAATAAATCGGCGAGACCACAAATCTCCACAGCTGAGCCGAACCTGAGATACACTTGCTCACACTAGAAGTGTGGCTGCTCAAACCTGTTAACACAGCAGGGTTAAATAAAAAGCAAGCAAGACAGTGTGAAATTGACACACCCAGCAAGGAAATGAGACTTGGAGCCTAATTGGGGGTTTGTTTTTAATCAAGGTTTTATAGTATTCATTAATTTATCTTTCAGAACACAGGTGTTATATCAATTTAGTGATTTCAAACCAACTTTGCTTTGTCTTTCTTTGTTGTCATTTGGTTGAGCACTACCGTGTGAGACAGTCATTTGTCTTAAAAGTTCAAAAGCAAACTCAATATCAATGTCTGGGAGCGTACCGCTTTTTGAATTATTTCTGTCTGGGACCATCAAAGTTACCAAAATGTCTTGAATGCAAACTGTGTTGTCGACTGTTGAGCATTTTATCATTCAGGCTTCAGCGCACCTGTATCAATTATTAATGGAATCTTCTTACTCGGAGGGCCTTCTGTGAAAACTCGATTGTTACCTCTCATTGTTAGAGTTTATATCTTCTATCGTCTCTTCATCTTGTTTACTCCGGATCACTTTTTTGGAACTTTCACTATTTAACAGCAAGCAGCACTTTTCACTATTTATTTAATGTTTCCTTGTTTGTCCAACTTAGTTCCACCTCTCTCCTGCTCTTCCTTCCTTTCTGTCTCAGTACGTTCGTATTCTGCAGATATGAAATTCGAACAATCAAATCAAAATCAAATCAAACTTTATTTATATGGCACCTTTCATACTTTGCAGTAACACAAAGTGCCCTACAGAAAATAAGAGCAAAACAAAACCAAAACAAAATATGAACAACAAAGAAACACTATGAAACCCAAACCTCCCACCCCCACAAATATACACAGAGATACACAGAGACATACACACTCACGCACACACATAGCCAAATGCACCGACATACACACCCACACACACAAACACACACACACCCACACATATACACTATCTGTCACTGAGGAGACATGGCTGGGCACCAAGATCTGAGGTGAGGAAAAAACTACCTTTGGGGGCCGACGCACACCGAGAGGAATCATGGTCCATGACAGCAGGGGGCGCCACCACAGGGACCACCCCAGCCCAGGCAGACAGGAGGCTCCACACCAAGGTGTAGAGCTGTCCAGCCACCCGGTCCAGGGCCGTCCACGGGACAGCACCCCCATCGGTGGACCAGAGACAGCTCCCGGTGCGGTAGGCCCCCAGGAGGAAACACTGGAAAACCGAGGGGCTAAAACAGTAAAATAAGATAAAAAGGTAGAAGTTAAAAACTGAGGGAATAAAAACAGTAAAATGCATCAAAAATGTATAGAATAGACTCAATAAATAAAACAATAAAAATAAATAAATAAATATAATATATAAAACAGTAAAACAGGATAAACTAAAATAAATAATATAAAATAGAATCATAATAAAAAAAATGTAAGAAGCATAAAAGGAAGTAGAAAGAATGAAACAGGTCAGATAAAAGCCTGATTAAAAAGGTGGGTGTTGAGCCTCTTTTTAAAAACATCAACATTCTCTGCGGCCCTGAGGTTCTCCGGCAGGCTGTTCCACAATCGGGGGCCATAGAAACTGAACGCCGCCTCCCCGTGTGTTTTAGTTCTGACTTGTGGTATGGTTAAAAGGCCAGCACCGGAGGACCTCAGGGTCCGTGAGGGTTGATAGGGTAAAAGTGTTGCAGATAAATAAGAAGGCCCAAGGCCATTAAGACATTTAAAAACTAGTAAAAGAACCTTAAAATCGATCCTGAAACGCACAGGGAGCCAATGCAGCGATTCTAAAACTGGTGTAATGTGCTCCCGCCATCTGGTCCTCGTCAGCACGCGTGCGGCTGAGTTCTGTAGTAGTTGTAAATTGTACATGTTCTTTTTGGGAAGACCAGAGAGCAGGGCATTACAATAATCTAAACGACATGAGATAAAAGCATGCATCAGCACCTCCGTACTGGCCTGAGAGAGAAACGGGCGGACTCTGGCTATATTCTTAAGATGGTAAAAACCTATCTTTGTTATGTTTTTGATATGTGGAATAAAAGTAAGCTCAGAGTCAAAAATCACGCCCAGATTTTTTACAGATTTTGCGGGTTTAAAATCCTGTAACTTTGGTAAAAGTTTCTCTCTCTGGCCTTCAGGACCAATGACTAAAACCTCTGTTTTGTCCCGGTTGAGCTGTAGGAAGTTTGCTGCCATCCATGACTTGATGTCTAAAATACAGTTAAAAAGGGCATCAATTGGCCCTGTGTCATCAGGAGACACGGCGATGTACAGTTGCGTATCGTCAGCATAACTATGAAAGCTGATGCCGTGCCTCCTGATGACGTCCCCAAGGGGTAGCATGTAAAGGTTAAAAAGAGTTGGACCTAAAATTGACCCTTGGGGAACCCCACACTTTATCTTATGGGTTTCTGAGGAACATGTATCCATACTTACAAAGAAACTTCGATCAGTAAGGTAGGACGTGAACCAGTTAAGAACAGTACCAGAGAGGCCGACCAGGTTCCTCAGTCTATTTAATAAAATGTCATGGTCTACTGTATCGAAGGCGGCGGTTAGATCCAGTAGTACCAGGACTGTGAGTTTATGATTATCTAAATTACACCTGATGTCATTTAAAATCTTTAAAAGTGCTGTCTCTGTACTGTGGTTCCTCCTAAAACCAGACTGATGAGTCTCTAAAATATGGTTTGAGTTTAAAAAATCATTTACTTGATTAAAAACAAGTTTTTCTAAAATTTTACTTAAAAATGGTAAGTTGGATACAGGCCGGTAGTTATTTAAGACATTGGGGTCTAAATCACTCTTCTTCAGAAGGGGCTTCACCACCGCCGTTTTAAAGGAGGTGGGGAAGACACCCGTCTGAAGAGAGCAATTCACCAAATACAGCAGCTGTTCCTCGAAGAATCCATAGAGTGTTTTAAAAAACGGTGTGGGAATTGGATCTAAAAGGCAGGTTGTGGGCTTTACCTGGGAGAAAACTCGACCAAGTGTCCTCGCATCAACCAGGTTAAAACTCTCCAGTGTTTCCTCAGGTAAAAGCAATGATCCAGGTGTTAAAAGCTGTTGGGATAAAAGACTGGCTCTGATGTCATTGATTTTTCTTCTGAAGTGGTCTGCAAAGTCCTCACAAAGGGCGTTATCTGCTGTCCTGGAGGATTTTTTAAAATTTGTGTTTGTTAAAAGATCGATGGTGGAGAATAAGAATTTGGGGTTATTTTTATTGTCATTGATTAATTTTTGGAAATGGGAGATTCTGGCTTGTTTGACTGTGTTATTGTAATTTTTGAGGTGTTGGCGTAAAATTTCATAATGGACTGTTAATTTTGTTTTTCTCCACCTCCTTTCTGCACTCCTGCAATCTCTTTTCAGTTGTTTAGTTTCTTCAGTTCTCCACGGGGTTGTAGGTCTTGTTTTAATTGATTTTATAAAAACTGGAGCAACTGAGTCCAGTATCGACTTTATCTTATTATTAAAATTGTCAGTGATAAAATCGCAGGGTGCTGGTAAAATTTCGGCAGGAGTGCTCTGTAAAATCTGGATAAAATTTTCAGCCACTTCAGAAGTTAGGTAGCGTTTCCTCACTGTTCTCACAGGGGCCTCCCGTTGATTAAAACTGGTGATTGTAAAAAACACACAAAAGTGGTCAGATACAGCCAGGTCCACAACAGAGGGCGCACCAATGGACAGGCCATAAGATATAACCAGGTCCAAGGTGCGCCCTCTGCTGTGGGTCGGCTGCGTCACATGTTGCTTAAAATCAAGGCAGTTTAAAAGGTTTAAAAATTCTCTAGACATTGAGTCTGAGGAGATGTCCACGTGTAGATTAAAATCACCGGTTATCAAAATTCTGTTAAAAGTGGTATGCATAATTGATAAAAGTTCTGAAACTTCACTAATAAAAGAAGTGGAATACTGGGGTGGTCGGTAGACTGTCATACATAGAATCGGTGGGCTGCTAAAAACGAAGGCATGGTACTCAAATGATGAGTAACTGTTAAAAAATACTTCGTTAATATTCAAGGTGTTATTTGTGATTGAAGCAGTACCTCCCCCTCTTCTGCACCCCCTAGTTGAGAATAAAAAGTTAAAATTTGGTGGGGAAGCCTCAGTGAGAACAACAGGTGCATCAGTGCCAAGCCATGTCTCTGTAAGGAGAATGCTGTCAAGGTTATTATCTAAAATTATATCATTTATGATAAAAGACTTGTTTAAAAGAGAGCGCACGTTCAGCACAGCCATTTTAACGTCTGTGCTGAACGTGCGCTCATCACATTTTTTCAGTGGAATGTTAAAAACACATTTTGGTCTAAAAACAGTCCTGGGTTTCAACTGTCTGTGTGAGATTATGGTTGTGATTGTGTGAATACCGTCCTGTGCCACTGGGGTCACTGAGGGAGGGGCGTGTATGATAGGGACGGGTGAAGATGAGTGTGAGTGAGATGCAGAGGGCCTGTGTGTGGGTGTAGTGAGTCAGGAGGTGGTTGTGGGGCAGGACTGGACAGTGAGGTCAATGTTGAGTGCTAAAAGCCTTGACCCCTCCTGGTTTGGATGCAGGCCGTCCCGTTTAAAAAGGTGGGGTCTGTTTAAAAAAGAAATAAAATTGTCCACAAATGGAATACCCTTCCCCAGGCAGTATCCTTTCAGCCATAGGTGTAGCTGTCGTAGGCGACTGGTGATGACGTCACCAAAACGCGGCGGGGGAAGCGGGCCGGAAACAATCAGCCGCTTCCCCGTGTCCAGCCCGTGTCCAGCAGGTGGACAATCACTAATTGATGAGTCTAATTCGTTCAGGCACCGGCACAGCACACTAACTGCTTTACTCTCAGCTAAGCTGTCAGTCACCGTGCTATTAAGGTCTCTTATGTACATTAACAGAGCTCCAGGCGACGGTTGAGGAATCCTCACACATCTACATCTTGTATGCGGTTTGATATAAACAGCGTGTTGAGAGGTAACTGTAACCTCCACTCGGTTTCATTAAAGTCTCACTTTTCATTTTCATTAAAAACATATCTACCATCCTTATATCCACCATCTTTGATCCCATCATATCGTACACTACTTTTGCTTACACACACAACCTTTTATAAGAATGCCTTTAACAAAGACACCAAAAATACAACCACAACAACTGCTTTGCAATTCTGCAACACACTTCTTACTACACACTGCTTCTAACATTAGATATTCACTATCACAAACAGACAAGACATTTCTGTTCAAAATGCAAAACATACCTTGAATCGGCAGTGAACCCACCCAAAACAAACACACATGGAGGGGGAAAAGTGAAATAAAGTGTAATTTGTTTTAAAATTGTTGTTTTTAAACACACAAATCACTGGGCTTTTTCTATAAATATAGTGGGTTGATTTTGAAATTTGATCATGTGGGAGATGAATCCGAGAATTTAAGAGAGGGGCGGAAACTTCAAAGCATAGAATGCATAAATGTTATGGATGATCAAAAAAAGATCATATACATAATTTATATTGTTTGTAGTAGATAATGAGTGTAGGTTCGTCCGTGACACTTCGATAAACCATCTGCCATCCCTTACAATGTTTTTGATTAAAGTAACATTAAATTAGAGTAAAGAAGCTTGTATGAGAAAGTAAACACATTTATACAATGTACAAAAACATGGCAGCCAGTGTGACACCTCAGTGTGATTTTGCTGCTTTGAGACAGTGCTGCATGTGTATCATTTTGTTGTAAAATGTCATCTTCAACAAGGATTGTTAGGGTTTTATTGACATTGTAAGTGAGATATGTTTCTCTTATTGCTGAGTCACATTCTGCAAACAAGTACATATCCAGAAAATGATCTCCCATCAGCTTGATGAACAAGGAACAATATCCCACACGTCTGTTTAAACACTGAAAGGCAACGCATGAGCGCACACATTCAGCAAACATAGACTTCAATTGGATGAAGCCAGGACTTCTCTGTCTGCAGAGCGTTTTTTGTTGTCAGATAAAATAGAGGCGCCGATGTTGTTGCTGTTGTAATTACGCCTGGGCTCACAGGGAGCCGCTGGTTAAGCTCTTACAAGCTGAGAGTGGAAGCTGAGGGGAAACACAGACATCAGAACAAGAAAGTGTCACACGGCGATGTTGTCACACAGAGATGCTGACAGAGAGGGTGTTGGGGGAAATCACAGTTGTCACAATGCAAACTTATTAAACCAAGCAGGAGAGAGAGCGAGTGGAAAGTGCTAAAGAGGGAAAACAAAGCAGCACGGCATTTTGTAGTGGAATAACAGACAGCACTTGTTGCCTTCATGCAAAGTCACTGCTATCTGGGAGCATTCTGCAGTCGCAGCGCTGCACGACAGATGTTCATCTGGGTGAATTAAAATTCAAAGTCAACAGGATTCCAAAGATGGTCTTCATGAAAACAACCCAAATAGAATTTTCTTTCCCCGTGTTCTTCATTTCCCGCAAACGCATCACTGACATTTTCTTGGTATGAGGCAGGCGGCGCATTCTACTTCAAAATAAAATGCACAAGAAATTAAATGCACAAGATGACCAATGAACAGCAGGGAAGGATTCGGTCGAAGGCAAGGGCTCTAATTTCTGGTGCAGAGTCGCAGTATTGAAAACACAGACATACATTCACGCACGCTACCGATTCCAATCTATCCTGTCTAATTTTATCTGTCCCAGGAGGATCATGCGATCACTCTCACAAGTCCGTGCCTGTGCCTGTGAGTGACTGTGCATCTTTGGGTCTGTCCGCAGCTTTTAATGCATTCTGCTGCTGCAACCTGCATAATATTTGGGATGGCAAGTTATGACTCAATAATAGGGGGGGACTGTTTATTTTACCAGATTATATGAAATGTGTTATACGGCGACTTCCAGCTGATTGCATGCATAGATTGCCACTTGTTTCCGAGTTTGAATGAAATGTGTTTTATGACGGCCCATTAGTGTCTAGATGGGGGGTTAGCCTATTCTGGGTTGTATTCATTCAATCAAACATACAGCGGTGGTTGTTGCAGACACACCTGGCAGGGATCTGCACTCTACTGAGAGCAGCTTTCTAATTTGTCATAAAAATGTGTTTGTCCTCCAATTTTCAATGCAGCATTGAAGTCTCAAGGGTATAGTAAGTGAGATGCTATTGGAAGCCTGCTGATGCTGATTCTGTGGGAGAGATTGGTGTGATTAGTGGTTTAGTTGGACAGCAGGATGTGGTGGGAAAGGTAGGGAGGACTACATAAATGAGGGCAGGTATGAGGGTATGTCATTTCGAAAAACTTATCACACTCCGCGGAGTCCTACAAAGCTCTCATAGTTTTCTCTTGTCTTGATTATACTTTATTTTTATCATTAACTGTGATTCTACTGTTGTCTGTACCCATATTTTGGTTGATTCTTGTGGCTTTTACCATCCACTTCGAGCAAACAAGCCATTCAAAATTAGTGTGTACTAAAAAGTAATGGAGAATGTATCAAGAACCCCAGATTATGGGAGCTTCAGTTCTCACAGCTCAACTGTATAGTTTTTCTTTGAAATCTAAAAGAAGTCCTCATATATCCACAAAATAAACGAGAAACAGTATCCCAATATACTGTCTCCTCTTTCTAAAAGGATTAATCGAAGAAAACCTTGTTCATTATACATTTTGGGGTAAATATTGGTTCTAATTGGTCAAATTCCGAGAACGAGGAGTGGTTTACAACTGGGAATGATTTGGCCATCAATCTGAATCATTTGCTCCCTTTAGGGCTCAGACGTATTGAAAGTAATAATTGACGTGCCTCATATCGGTGCTACTATGGCCTACTGCAGTCATCATATTGTTAAAGCCAACGCCACGGAACATGCAGTATTTTAGGAAAAGCTTGCTGTTAAAGTAATATTTCTGTATATCAGAGGTAGACATTAATCATTATTCATATGATACAGATGATTGTTTAAATAGATTAGAAGTGAAATTGGGTTGCGCAATCTGCTAGATGAAAGATGTATCACTGTTGGAGATGTTGGGACTGGGTCAGTCAGGACAACATGATTAAATAATAATAAAAAGTTAGGTTTATGCGACGAAACCACTTAGGTTTAGGAAAATGGTCACAAATACAACACTTTCGGACACATTGTCTCGAACATTGCTTGAAAGTCCTGTGTCCTGTTGGACCACCCACCTCCCCACCATACGTTGTCTTTCACAATATTGAGCCCTACATCTCTAGCTCTAGTCGTCACATGGATGTATCTTATTAGTGTGTCCACCACGAACAAGCATTGTTCTATTTGTGTCATTTTTGGCTTTGTTTTCAAGCTGATTGACACAAAAAATGTACTGTTATGCATGTCCCTTTACACGAAAGCAATATAGTTTGGGCCTTTAGTAACTCCCTTGACACTGCGGTGGAAACGTGCCTTCTGCCAGTCGCTCTCTACTTGACTTGATACTGTATTGACCGTGTCACTTCTGCAGAGTGACTACATTTTTGTCTGACATTTTAGTGTGTCATTGCTGTGACCTTGTCAGTTAGAGTAGAGGCTGTGCAGAGGCAGCTGCTACTGTCAGCTAATCTATACATGTAATTAAGGATCAGAGCTGGTGATTACCTGTCGGTGATCGATAACACACCCGGTCATATCCTCTGTACCTCAGGCACCTGAGGCACACACACGCATGCAGAAACACACATACCGCACCATGACTTGGAAAAGTCTTGATTCGAGCTTGAGATGTGAATCACAGTCTCACCTGTATACAGAATACTAGTTGGACACACAAGGCCCATCTATGCATGACTATAAAGAAACATCACTAATGTGCAGTTCAACTTGATATCCCATGCATGACCATGCTTTTAAAATGAAAAAGGGAACCTACCTCAGATGTAGGACCGAGCATAATAACCTTCATCATGTTCTATTTTATTTAAAACAATAGATTGTTTATTTCCCCCCCGAGGGCCACTGGCGCAGACCAACACTCGTTAGAGCCTCTTCATGCAGGATGTCAATTATTAATTTTCTCATTAATGACCATCTATTAGAATGCATGGTCCATAGCACACAGGAGAGACGTTGGCAGGCTTTGTGAATACATTTCAGAGAATAAACAGTTTTCAATAAAATACTTTTTGCCTTTTGAAAAAAACCTTTCACAGTGCTGCCCCTTGTGGCGTCCTGTTGAAAAAATAAGATGGGATGCAAGATGAGATATAAGATGGCTAATTTTTTCCATTAGTGGCAAACTACTGCAATGCAAAGGAGCACAGAAACGAAGGGGAGTCTGTCTCAGGCATAGGGGGGAATCACAGAACAATGCATGCTCAATGTCGAATGTTATACATAAATTTATACTTTTGTTTCATACCAGTGCATATATTATCTTTCTGGTGTTCAGTGGAACATACTGGGCAGTCTGCTGCTTGCACTACCTGTTAGAGTTAATTGGATGTGAGTACATTTAGGTTGGTAAATGCTGTTGAGGACTTAATGACATTAGTGTCCAGGCCCAGTTCCAAACTGCTTCATACACCCACTGCTGGACACGATACATAAAGAAAATCAGAATCCTCGACCACAAAGCCTAAAAGTGATCAAGAAGAAACTTATTTGTATCTTAATGGGTGAATCAGGAATAGTGATGGTGCCAGAGATATGACATGCAGAGAACATTCACACTGGTGTCATTGATGATGTTTACATTCACACACACACACACATATTCCACAAATATTCCTATATTAATGTCTTAATTGACAAATTCTACATTGGAAGTTGACAAACCAATTAACCAATCAGAACTGTGTTTGCAGGATTAAGAATGGATGGCATCTTCCTATAGCTACTTAGCTACATCCATTATTTTTTTTTCGAAAGTTGTATTTATGTTTAGCAATGAAATGTTATGTGTGCAGTGAATGCAACCGGAGTTCGGATTTTAGCTGTTAGACCCTTTCCATTATAGTGAGTTACAGTTCATCACTAATGACACATTTCATATTCATCATTGTGTCCTTTGTTTGGACAAGTGCTTTATGTGTATTCAGTGAAAATATGCCCAGTGATGCCATCTTGAATATATTATTTATCGAACAGAAGAAGTTAGACTATGTTGGCGCTGTCATAAAACAGCTAGGAGTTAACAAACTTGATAATAACTCTTAACAAAGTGTGAGCAGTGCCTCCAGTCACAGAGAATGTGGGATGGCTGGTGTTTACCCACACTATAACCATAAAGATCGGTATAATAGCATTATATTTATAAAACTAATTACGGATCCAAGGCTTTAACATATGGCTAGCCTCTGTTACTGCAATGCAATTTCAGCTCATGCATTCAATTTCCTATCATTTCATACTGAAAACAAATTAGATTAGTGTTGAAAGGCAGCATTTTGTAGTTATATAGTCAGCCAGAGGAGGGACTGTTGCAGGCTGCTCAGAGCCAATGATTCTGACAGTTTGCAACATTAATGTGCACAGTCAGCAGGGGCGGCTTTGCATACAGGTCCACATGTACTCATACATTTACAAGGATCTTCCCCCTTATTAACAGCAGTATCAATCACAGGATTCACTCGTGTTTTGACAGTGAACTGCAGGTATGAGATCTGGGAAAAGCAGCACCCAACTTTAGACCTCGCCCTGAAGATTCACCGCATTTTAAACCGACATGAACAACAGCAGGACGTAATCCGCACAGACATTTTGACAGCCGGCGACCGCAAAAGAAGGAGGTCAAGCAGGTGCTGCACGGGCATTGGCCGTACATGAAGACGATCAGATCACACCACTTCTAAAATATCAAAGAAAACAGATATCGAGTGAGGAATCGAGAGGCTCCCTAGATAAATGAACACTCAAGACTCAAACATGGCTCCAAGATTAGAGAGGAGCTAACCGAGAGAAAGAAAAGAGAAAATTAACCCGAGTAATGAGGCTAACGAGACACGACAGTGTCCAAGAGAGACACATAATGAGCAATGGAGAGATTGCTTTAAATTGGTAGGGGATAGGGGGCGGGGGGGTCTGGAGAAAACCAATTTCAATTCCAACCAACCAACCAACCAATTTCCAATGAAAGGATTCTTCGATAATGCAGACCAGGTCAAATAAACCTGCTCTCAATTCACAGCGCTCGACAGTAACATCTCACAATAAACCATTCATCCTGAAATCTCAACACATTCGCCCCAATAGCTCCGAGGGCAAAGAGCAGCCGTTTACAGTTCCTCTGGGAAAGAAAACACATGGTTAACCGCTCTTTACTCTTAGCATCTTTCTCTTCGCCTCGTTAACCCTTTTATTTTCAACATTTCTCTCTCTCTCTCTCTCTCTCTCTCTCTCTCCCGCGAATGGTAAAAGGGAGTGGGGAAGAGTAAACTGCCGTCATCATTAAAATATCCATTAAGAGCAAATGAGAGACAAAACAATAAACTGCTCAGAGCACCTTGAACTTAAAAAAGCTGACATTTGGCCATTATTGTCCATTTGTTGGTTTAATTTCAAAAGACAACATGTGTAGTGTTGCTGTAGTGCTTCAGAATAAAGAGATTTATCTTGTTCTACCACTTAAATAAAACGACAGGTATACCCGTTCTTGACACTTTTAATCTCATTTTGCTTTTGTTCCTCAGCATGACTCATCCATTTATAGAAATAATGAAGGTTCAAAGTAGTTTGGGTCCATTTTCGTGGTAGTAACTGAGCTGGTGATCAAGATATCTTTTAAAAGAGACTGATTATCTTTACCAAGCCATTAAGTGAACTCATGAAGGTCATGAATCATTGATTCAGTGGATAGATCCAATAAAATACTACATACAACTCAAGTTTTCATTGAAAAGTTAGTGAAAACATGGTTACTGTGGAGAATATAATTAAAGCACTTTTTTGCCATTTAGTCTATACTAACTGCAATGTTAATACTCCCTTTGACCAAAGTAATGCAGTATAACACTTGAGAGAAAGATGGATGGAGATGGATGGGTCAAAAAACACAGGACTTTTAGAGTTGCTATTGAAATTCTGTCTGTGATGTATTTTCCTCTTTTTATTCTGTACGTATTTATTTCGTCTATGTACTTATCTTAAGATGGATACTGTTGTTTTTCCTCAACCTAACTTGTTTTCTTGACTGAAGATATCTGTGGCCATCAACGTCTGTAGTTTTGTTGTATAAACCTTTTTGCGTCAGAAATAGTGCCCCATGAGATTTCGTCTTCTGGACAAAAGTCCAACGTTTGTTTGACCCATCCACCTGTCCCACACTTTGTGGACTATCTCGTTCTTTATACCATGCTCGGCCTATAATGCAGCAGATCGCTGCTTCACATACAAATGCTCACATGCTAAATGAGCATCGGTGTCAGACGCCAAGGAGCACAGAGCAAACTGCATTATGTAACGGGCTGACACCACAGGCATCAACCGTGTCATGCATTGACTTTAAAACCAGTTTTTAGTTGCTAAATTTTACTCTGGATTAATGGACACTGCAGTTTTAATCTACAGACAGTACAAAAATATGTATTGAACAAAATGAAATAGTGTGTGTGTGTGTGTGTGTGTGTGTGTTTGTGTGTGTGTGACCAATTCTTTTGGAAGGCAACTTATTCAGTGTTGGCAGAAGGTGTTCATTTACACCATGTACCAAGTGCTGGGATTTCCCTACAGGCACACACACACACACACACACATTCGCACATGCACAATTAATTTTCTGAGCTGAAAGAGGGTTAGTAGTGCTAATGTAATAACAGCAGTGTTTTCACACACACGTATCCTGGGACAGTTGGCTGACTATGAAAGCAGCTCTCTTGGCATCATCTGTTCACAACTACTTGACTGATTGCGTCCATGTGTCTTTTCTGTGTGTGTGTGTGTGTGTGTGTGTGCGCTCTGGTTACTGCTGTTTTTGGCTCCACATTTCTTTTTTATTTATGTTTTGCATGTTTTCATTATGTTTGTGATCATAAACACCTGATCACATGCTTCAGATGCATATTTCAAAATGCTTCCTGCTGATCAAACACTTTTTAAGCGTAGCCCGAACACTGATTGTGTTGTTCATCTCTGTTCAGCGGCGCTTGCAGTTTGCCTCTAGATTAAATTCTGATTTCCAATCACATGCCGTCACTTGAGGGACATTGGAGATGAACACACAATGCCAGATGTGGACAGAAAGACATCCCTAATGGTTCTTGACAAAGTCTGCATGGACTGATGTGACGTAAAGGCAGAGGGTCAGAACAGACGGCGGAGAAGAAAAGCACAAACAGTTTTTCTTTAATCATTGTACTCAAAGCACATCAGGCAATGGTATAAACAGAGACACGCAGAGTCAATCTGTTTCTTCTGTCGATCATAGAGTCTCCATGATCCCCATATGTTAATGCTGAGGATGGTGTGTGTGTGTGTGTGTTATAGATGAAGTAATGTTTAGAGATTTGAAGAACAGATGGGTTGTACATGGTGGAAGTTGCACACTATTCCACCAATCAACAGTTGGGGGCGGTAATGCATTTAAAGAAACGGTAGCACCAAGAAAAGAAGAAGACTGCTAGCAGGTAACCATGGAATACTGATAGTGCTGCAGAAATTAGTCAGTACTTGTGGTTCCCTTTTCTCAAAGTCTGTTTTTTTTTTTAAAATAGGGTTTGTTTAACACAAGCACAATCAATTCAACGTTTTGTTTTACAATAAAAAATAGGTCAGTCAATACACCTCCCATGAATTTTGAAGCGTTTGCATGTCTTGTGGCTGCTAACAAGTGATTTATTTATAGCCTAATGTTAAATTTTTACTTCTGATGATTGAATTTATGCTTCAAAAACCATAAAAGGGGTATTCATGTGTGAAAATGATCTTGCAGAACAAAACATTCCATCGGCTTTTTGTCGAGAGAACCAGTGCCATGCTATCAGTTACTTTGCTTTCGTCATGGGACTGCTTTTCACAGAACATACACTACAAAAATGAGGGATATTTGGCTTTTGGGTGAAATCTATTGAATATGTAAAGAGTTCTCGCCACAGTGATATGATATCATGAAAGTAGGGCATTTTGGTAGAAGCAGTGGGTATACCACAACAAAAAATGTCAATGTCTAAATTGTTTTCAGTGCTGAAAACAAGTACAATATTCCATCCATGGTCTACCGCTTATCCTGTATTCAGGGTCATGGGTGGGGCTGGAGCTGATTCCAGCTGACATTGGACGAAGGCCGGGAAGTACAATACAATACTGTATTATTCAAGTTAGCATTTCAATTCTGGTGACACCGGGGAGGTTTGAGGGTTTTCTTGATATTTAGAAGGCTCACAGCTGACTCTCACTGACATATGGCCGCAGCCTGAATGTTAACTTGTTTTCACAATTTCATACTGAGCTCTGTCATTTTTACATCATTACTAGTGAACAGCTGGTGTATTTTTCCCTTTCTGAGTCTATGACTTCACCTTTCAAATTTCAGCCATATCGGGTTATGTAATTGGTTTATCAGCAACCTATATTTGCCAACATTTCAAAGTTAGCGATATGTGCTCCACTAATTAGCCAACAAGTGCATTTAAGCTAACAGAGACCAACACAAACAGCTGCTCATCTAAACCCCTGTCTCTTTGTTCATAATGTACCGCTAAAGGCTACAGATGCAAAACAGTTTACCGTGTCACAGGACATTAGCCTCCATTTGGAAATACATTTACCTTGCCAAGCTATTTGCTTATATTTGCTGAACTGACAAAACCCTTTCAACATAAGAAGTGTTTTTTTCAAATGTATCACTTTTTTGCCACTTTTCACTGTTTCTATCAGTACTGAATGGATGTGACCAAAATGGAACCAGGAATTGTAAAGCCTCTAGTTCTCTCTCTCTCTCTCTCTCTCTCTCTCTCTCTCTCTCTCTCTCTCTCTCAATCCCCGTATTTTTTCTTTCGTTTATCTATTGTTTTTTCTGTTAGGCTATGTGTTTTCTGTACCTTTTTATATTCTCTCTGCATCCTTTCCATCTCTCCCATTCACCGCAGTTCACTTAATTTCTCTCTTTTTCCTAAAAGGGCACGTTGTGGAAATATTCAACACCCAACTCCCTCCGACTCTCCCTCAAGTTGTTGTGATGGAAGCTTTTCTTGGCCCCTGTAAATCAAATTCATTCAGTTCAGTTGCAAAGTGGAACAGAAATACATCTCAATAAGTGACAGAATATTCCAGAAATCTAGTTTCTGAAATGAAGGGAATATTTGAATCACAAATCGTATGGATGTGGATCTAAGAGCTGGACTACCTGTTAAACTGCTTGGTCTGGGGATACCGCCTAATGTGACATGTGGACAAGGACACTAACAGAACACAAAACTAGAGAACAATCAGTGAGGAAGGAGACAGATAACACCACATCAAAATAATTCTCTTTTTGGTGGTTGTCTTGTTTGCTCCTCTTCTTTCCTCCTGTTGGCACATTAATTTACAGAAAAGCAGGTGAAACTGTTACACAATCACTTGTGCTTCCTAAATGGACAGATATATTTCCGATGTTTACTGACTTATGATTATTCAGTGTTCCATTCATTTTCTTTGAGCAGTGTACATCCCTGGTATTTACTGCAGTCTTAAGCTGCAGATCAGTAAGCTTATTTATTCATTCCTCACATCCAATCCAGTTTGGAATGCCTAAGGCTACCAGTAATGTAATCTTTTGACTCCAGTCTGTGGCCATCTTGTAGAGCTCCAGTGTGTTCATTTAACCTAGCAGAAGATTATAAAATAATTATGAAACAACGGTGTGAAATTAAATTGAATGCGTCATTGTTACGGATGACTTTTAAAAGCACTGACAAATTATGTTATTCTGCTGATATCAGACCAGATCAGAAAAACACTCTCTCAAAGCCAATGTGTAGTTTTAGGTCGATTTATTGGCAGAATTGGAATATATTATTCATAACAATGTTTTCATTGGTGTATAATCGCCTGGAACTTTTTGTGTTTTTGTTACCTTTTTCTTGCAGCAGGTGTAGCCCATAATGGACAAACCAAACACTGGCAATACAGAGTTTTTCAAGATTTACGTTACCAGATGGCCATCGTAGGGAGGTGTGAGCAGAGGAGGGTATTTAGTTGGATGCAATCTGCAACATCACCACTACATGCCACTAATCCCTACACACATCATTGTAGCCTCGATAAATCAAAAAATTAAATAAGATAAATCGGTCTCTTAACAAATGAATGGATTATGTCCACAGAAAGAGGATAGAGGACTTTTATTTTGAAATCGAAATGGAAATAATATTCTGGTCAAGATTGTGACTTATTCTACTGACGGATGTATGAAAATGGTGTAATCTCCTGGTTTATGTCAATATACTGTCAAAAGTAAACTTTCACTATTTTCGCTGTGAACAGTGTGGGACATGGCCCCCTCTGACTCTCCCTCAGGTCAGCTGTTTAATAGCACTGTTGTTCTTAAGGTATGTTTGCTGTACAGCTACTACTTTTCTCAGAAGAGGACCTAAGACTTGTTTCTATTTTTTAGCTCTTACCTTATCAGCAATATGTTGTGGTTTCTTTCTTTTGACAAATGTACTGACTGTAAGTCGCTTTGGACAAAAGCGTCTGCTAAATGCCCTAAATGTAAGAATATTTCATGAAAGAATGAATGCATATTTGCTCTTTTACAACTGCTCTACAGACGTCAACATGGGCGCCAAAATAAAACATGACAAAGGTTCTGTGACACACATGCACTGCTCACACAGGCATCATGTGTGTGTTTGCCCAGGTGTATGTATAATCATAAGTGCATTGAGATATCTTCAATTAATGGTGTTTTTATAGATCCTCCATTAACTTTAACCCACAGTCCCATTGGCTTAAGGGGTGCCATGGCAACACAGTAAGTACGATAAATGGCATTACATCTACCTTCCATCGCACAGCCGGATGTGACAGAGAGAGAGAGAGAGAGAGAGAGAGAGAGAGAGAGAGAGAGAGAGAGAGAGAGAGAGAGAGACACGGAGAAAATCATCAAGAGAACAAGCTCATTTGAGTACAGTCGAGAGAAAGACAGATGCTGGCAGGATTAAACGGAGAGGTGGAGGACAGAAGACGGATGAGAGTGTAAACATGTTGGTGCTGGAGTTAAAGATAAAATGGGTGATGGATAAACATTTAGATGAAACTGTCATGAAATAAGAGTACATTTTATACATTGTTATCACCTCACCCGAGTCATTAAAGAGACCTTTACACCTGCCATTAACATGTGACTTGTATTCAGATTATCTAAATGAGATGTTGCACTCTTGTTCGTGTTTGATTCTACTGCTTTTGCACATGTGTTTTGCGGGGAACATTATTTCTGTCTGGATTATATGTACTGGCAGTTTGCAAGTGTGATGTTTATAAACTGCTGAGGAGATGTGAGGTGGAGGTGGGGTGAGGATGGTTTGTGTAGAAACTCCACAGCTATTTTTTCACGATCCGTTATAAACATCTTAGTCAGTAATATTTAGGTTATGATTGAATATTAAAACAATGTTTTAAAGGTGACGTAGTCACTGTGAACTCTGAGTTATTGGCCATCACCATCTTGTTTTTATGTGACATGAGAGGTTGGACCTCACTGAATAAAGCAATCAAAATGTAATTAACTTTCATGATCTGGAAACACTACGCGGGCGTTTAAATTGTAAGAAAAAAACATGAACTTTTGTCCTTGTTTTTAGCTGTATGTCTATTTCAGTGTTTGTATTACAACATATTGTGAAGTTGATAGCGGAATTATGATGCTTTTTATGTACTGTAGGTCTGAAGCACTGTAGTAGAGCTGAGTACTGCTACTCAGTATATCAGCTGGATGGATGGACTTCTGATGAAGAAGTACTAACTAAGTACTAACCAAATTTTGAATTTGTGGGAAGGAGTTAGAAGCTCTAATGCTCTGAAATTTGCTTGTACGAGATTTCCTGGTTCAATCAACATGTTCATGTATTTCCATGAACATTCCACTTGTTGTGTGCTTGAATAGTTTGGGGTAAACATGGCAAAATCTGGGCCTCATCATCGCTTTGGAGATGGTGAAGGTGATCTGAAAATCTGTCATCAGTGGGTGCTCGGCCCATTTAATATATCATTTAAGAATTAGGTGCAAAACCACTACAGCCGATCCTCACCACCCAGGACGGATGTTAATACAGGTAAACTGGGGGCAATGTCAGTCATGGGATAACAGGACGTCACATTCCGTGCAAAGGGACAGAACAGGAGGTGTAATGGACTAGAGCTCAGCAAACACGTTGATGTTAAGTAGATGTCAAAGGGACGGCCCGTACCAACACTCAGAGCCTCTGCAAATATAGTGTCAGAATGAAAGCTGCGACGACGACCGCAGTCGCTCTTGTCTGCCAAATGGACTACTTGGTAAGATCAGCGCTGCCACATATCAGCTATTCCCAAAGCTATTCTCATAGGATTCCTTTATTTATCTGCCCTATATTATTATACAAACATTAAGATTGATGTTAAAACTGCATGTGACCGTCAGTCTCATGTTTGCTGAGGGACCTTCCCCATCATTCTCCATAAATACAGAAATAACACTGGTTTTATTCAGTGTGTTTACAAAGCAGGCTGTGGTGCAATGAAACAAAACATCCGTCCATCTGTCTGTCTGCCTGTCTTGCCCACAAGGCAAATAATTTTAATGGTGTAACCGCCTCAATAAAACGTACAGTGACATATTATTTCACAAGTCCTGATAATGATCTCATGATACTGAGCCAACTCCATTACCCATCATTCCTCTTTGCCTCCCAAGACGATTATCGGACATCAGCGTGCAGCTTTACTAAAATAATCCTTCACCTTGGACGTCTCCTTACCGTGAACAGGTAATGGATACGCAGGCAGGTGAATGCGCTGTGAGTCAGTTCATATTGCTTTCACAGAGACACCGGGGCGCACACACACACACACACACACACACACACACACCTCCGAGTCTGTTAATGCTGCAGACAAAGGAGATGCGGATCGATCTCTGGCAAGGCCAGACATGAGAAATGCTCTATAGTCAGGAAATAATGCCACACACACACAAACACACGCACACACACGCACGCACAGCTCGTCTGCTCACAGGGTGAGTTAAACGCTGATGGAGGCAGCGGTATGAAGGTGAATGCTTTGTGATTAGAAAGCCCTGATGATAGAGGAAATGTTCAGAGACATTATTCTGGCAGTTACCAGCTTGCAAGCGAGGAGGTTCATTTATCAAAGACTCTTACCAGGGTCTCTGTCAGTATTCTCAGGGTCTGCAATAAAGCTTGATGTTATGAAGGCAAGTGGGAGTGTGCCAGGTTGGCACCGTGCAGGTTTCTTAGTCTGCCAAACACAGATACTGACACCGACACCGGATCAAAAGCACTGACAGGTATGTTTGTTCTGGCTGGGAGCTGGCAACAGAAGGCCAGCGGGTAGTCAAGTCTCAGTTGGGAGAGTTCAGACTTGAAATGTGAGGGTTCTCTTATTTATTTCATTTTGTCCGTGGACTTGAATTTTAAGTGGAGTTTGGGATGTGGCAGGGTAGCTGACTGTTGAATCAGACGTAGTTCTGAGATCTGTTTAATAGGTCGTCAGGATGACATATTATGTGATCACAACAATTTCAATTTGTGCCAGAGGCATGTTCAGCCCCGTCCTGGTGCTAAGCAGGCAGACGGCTCATTTAGTTTTTGGCAAAACTGTATGATGTGTATCAAACAATGACTTTAAGCCAATTGCCTGAATTCATCACAGCTTGTTGTGTGTTTTATGACCCTGTCTAGTCTACACAATTGTATTAATTAAGTCATATGGTCGTTGAAGACACACCTGGAGAAAGTCACTGTACTGGGTGTAATTCTGTAACAAAATAAATGATCAGTTACTGATGTTGGGACTTCACCATTAGGACTACACAATGCGGCCTACAAAAGCCCTCACATGCGGTCAGAACAAAGGAACAAAGGAGATAAAAAACTACAACCACCATTTTAGTTTCACTTCTCACCTAGGTGCGATGTGCAACGTCACACAACTGGTGCCCTATTGGCTGACAACCACAGGTACCCCAGGGGGTCCCCGGGAGCAGCCGTGAGCTATATCAACCGGCGCTGCCTTAAGGACTTCCTCTCTCCACCGTGACACGCGTTACAACAGGAGGCGAACTTTTACGTCTGCAGCATTTTTCTTTGTCCTAGGCCACAGTCTTTCCCCCAAACTCGCTGGACGAGCAACAGACTGTTTTCCCTCTCTTTTTCTCGACTCGCTTTATTTTTGTTTTTGTTTATCATTTTGGATCCTGAGGAGACCGCCACAACCGCGCGACTCCCCCTGTTTACCAGCGGAAGGAAGAAAAACACTTTCTTCGTCCCAGCTGCCAGCAGAACTGATAACTTCTAACGACCCGTTTTTGTCTGAAGTCAGCTGACATAATCGCCGAGCCCCGTGATTGTATTGTTGCCTGCAGAAGGGAGAAACACTAACTGTTTTCTTCAACTAATTTGATACGCGAGGAGGATAACTTCTACGCCCCGAACTCGCCTGGATTCAGCCGGCTCATCTGCACCCTCTGGCGCCGAACGAGTGCTCGCGAACCACTGTCCGTCGCCGGCGTCAAGAAACGCCATCACCGCAGGGGACGGAAACCTCACATCGACACACCTCACATCGACAAAAGTAAGAAGCTATTTGTCTGGGCAGAAGCAGAGATTCGATAGTGTAGGACATGCTTGTAATTCTTGTTAACGTGTTTTAAGTTTTGTTCATGGACCGCCTAGTCCGTGGCTTTCTGTATTGTTGTATTCGAAAGCTGATTGTGTACCCACGCCGCTGGGTTGATTTCTGTAACGGTGTTTTTGACTAACCTCCGCCATATTCGTGAGCTCAGTAAGCGTCTACTATCAGTTAAAAGACCGGGGTCCCGCTGAACGAACGCCAGTTCATTCACGAGTTCCCGTGTGATAGTAACACGCCTACTGAGCCTTAGAATATTGCGCGCGCATTCTCCGCCTCTCTTTGTTTGTGTCCCGCTAACACACACACACACACATACATCGCCCCCCATACGTATCCTACACCAGCTGTTTCCGTCTCCGGACACTGAGGACATAGCTCCATCTGGTGGCTGTACCCGCTTGCTCGCTCTCTCTCTCTCGCGATCCTATCGGACGTCAGTGGCTCCGCCCCTGAACTCTGTGAGGGATAGCTCCATCTGGTGGCCGCACCCGGCCGTAGCTCTCTCTCTCTACACACACACGCATACACACACACACGCACACACACACACTCCACGTGTGTCTCTCCCTTTTGTTTAGCTTAGCTTTGTGTGTTAAGTAGTTAGGTAGTAAGGCTTTGTTAATTGCAGTGTTATTGATTGTGATCATTATTATTGATTTAATAAATCTTATTATATTATAACTAGCAGTCTCTTGTGCTTGTTGTGTATATGTCACTGGATAACAGCAGGTTGTGAAGGCTAGTGCTTGAATTTCACGCCTTTTTAATTGTTCGATTGTTTCATACTTTTATGCCAATGATCACGATGATTGGCATGTGAGTGTAAAACCGCCTGGTTCACACTGGACGCGGAAGCGGCGCCTAAAATAACGCGCGATCCTCTGCCCCCCTGTTCAGACCAGACGCGTATTTCTCCGCTGCGGTCGACAAGCGCTTCTGCTCAGCTGTTGTTCATTCAGAGCTATTTTTTTCCATTAAACCCCATAAAATTAATACGCCATGTTTCTGTAACCAAGAAGTTTGTACACTTCTTGTATTTATCTGAGAGAGAAAGAGAGAGAGAGAGAGAGAGGGACACACACACACAGACAGAGAGTGTGTATGGTAGTAGACAGTAGCAGTGAAGATATACCGTTGAAATACACATATTTTTTTTATCTACTCTTCACATTTATTAAATGTATTGTCTCTTCCTGTTTCCCAGTGCGAGTTAAGTTACACAAATATGATCGCGTTTGTCAATTGCGGTATTTTATTTTGAAAATTGCTTTTATTTTGAAAATTGACCAGATTGTCTCGTGTTTCTCTGTGTGATTTCCTATCAGAATTGACGCGTTCGCTCGCGGCACACGCAAAAAATAGAGCAGACGCTGAAGCGATCGCTTCACGCCACGGGAGGGCTGCACCTGTTCACAGCGCTCCGCGGCTGGTGTGAACGACACTATTGCTTAACAGGGGCGCCGAATGGAAGCGGGCTTCCGCGGCCGGTGTGGACCAGGCGTAAAACCTTTTATATTGAGACTGATTACAGTTTTAGGTTATCTTTTCCCTGAACCCAGGGTGGTGCCCCGTTTATTCATGATTATATCATGATAATATGTTAAATATAATTATTAATATCGATAATCATATTAGCTTTTGATAACCAAATCTGCTCCTGCTACATCCCCAACACTGAGAAAATATGTTATTTTCAATGAACAGCTTGTAGAATATCATTCCATAAATTTTGGTGCAATCTTAATCAAAGTTATATTGTGGAACTTTTCATTAAAGTTAAAGAGTACTGTCAACACTGTCTGGTGTAAGTTTATGTCTTCAGGACTTCTCAGCTTCATTGTTGTTTTTTTATTTATTATTATTTTATTTATTATTGTTCCAAGTTTAAAACGTTTGTGAAAAAATAAATCAATAAGCAATACACAGGATAACTAGTAATTGAATATTGTATATTATATTACATTTCAGGAACAATTAACATCATTGCGAGTGACAAATCTCAAGGCAGAGTGGTCGACTGTTTAAAGAAGGGTTACAATTACAGTTGAATTACACACACACAGTAAAATATTTGATGAATAATCCATAAATTAAGTTCATAGATTCATTTTAAAATGTACATAGAGAATAACGCCTACTTTCAAACCAACTTTGGCAATGTGTTTTTATAAATTGGTTTATTTAACATTCTAACACTGATTCTCCTTTCGAATATGCAAATTCACATATAATTCACGTTTTACATCAGAGGTTATGAAAACACAGCATAGAGCGGGGGAACAGGCGATGAAGATGAAAGTGAGGATAATTGCATTAACTCAGACATTCCGTGGTTCCTGTAAGCAGCCAGTGTTTATCTGTTATCCAACATATTTGCTTCCACGCTGCTGGACTGTTGACAACAACCTCAAGAGGGAGCTTTGCGAAAGGTTGGCCAAAAATTAGAGCATTTGAGAGCTCACCACTGTGCCTGTACTGCAGTGAAAGGGGTGAAACTGGATGCACTTATCCTTTGCAGAGAGTGTCTGGATGAAAGCATCCATTAAGTGCTCCATGTTGGGACTGAGCTCAATTATTCCATTGGAGAGAAAGATACAGCAAGATGTGGCTTCTCCTGTTTGACATTCATCCTGGTCCATGTTTACGTGTACGGCTGTCATCGCAGCCTCGACATAACATCACATTCCAGCTTCCTGCTCTGAAAACAACCCTTTGTAGAAAATGCAGGCAGTCCCACAATACAAGTTCAGACATTCATTATCACATATTCATTATCAGATATTTGAAACCTTAAACAAGTGTGATCACAATGCACAATACCTACATTGTGTCACCCCTGCTCGAGTATTTTAACATGGTGGTATTGCTCCTTTTACTTGTGTAAAACATTTCGACACTTCTTCAACCACTGGTCTTTATCTTCAACACTTTCACAAAAGAATGACCTCTTGTTATCATATCCCCACTCACCAGAAACTTTTCCCACTAGATTTTATTGAATGTTTTCCATTTATCTCCAATATTCAAAAGCCACTTACTCAGGCACATAACAGAAGAAATTCCAAAACAGGCTATAAAGACTGTCGTCCGAGGGACGAGGGCTATGTGAAAGCACAACACAAAGAAAACCAAAAATCACTCCCGAAGGAGGAAAAACCTCTAATCTTCACTATCTTTAACTAAACTAAACTCTATGAAAAATTACAACAAAAAAATCGCTCGCTAGGAGGAAAGAAGGGCAAGGCTATAAATGAACTATTCTTCACTAGACAAACCTAGATCTATGGGACAAAACAAAACAAACTCGCTCATAAGGAGGATCAGGGAAAAAGGGTCTGAACTACACTTGCACTAAACTGCACTACAAAAAGGTACAAACCAAGGGCGCTCCACAAGGAGGAAAATAAACAGGACTCTGAAAATTAACTACCGCTCAAAACTAAACACTGACCAAAAAGAAAGTGTGACAATGGCGCCGAAGAAAAACCACGCTGAAACTGACTCTAAATTGGATTTATTGACCGAAAGCCTGGAGGCAATGAAGGAAGAGCTGGTGAAGAATGAAGACAAGAGGACTGAAGCTGAAGAATGGCTGATGGCGGAGCTGAAAGACATGAAGAAAAAGATGGAACCTCTCCAAAAGTTGATGGCTGAAGTCAAACAACTCTGGGAGGAGGCTGCGGAGAAAGACGAGTTGATAAAGGAGCTGGGGAACAGAGTGGAGGAGCTGGACCAACAGGGTAAACTGAATGAGGTGATTGTGACTGGCCTCAAAATCAGGCCTCCCAACTACGCAAGGGCGGTTGCGGCTGCAGCCTCTGAGCCAGATGAATCTGAGATTAAATCTGTGGAGATGCAGGTGGCCGAGTTCCTGACTGGCAAAGACATCGAGGTGAACTTAAACAACGTCGAGGTATGTCTCCTCTTACCCCAAAGGAGAGAGTCTGCAACTCGAGCTGTTGTTCTGAAATTCACCAACAGAAAATTCAAGACTGCACTGCTGAGGCAGGGCAGGAAGCTCAAAGGCTTGGACGTCTACATCAACGAGAACCTCACCAAAAAGAACGCAGACATCGCCAGAAGAGCTCGTCAACTAAGGAAGGATGGCAAGATACAACACACCTGGACGGCAAACTGCAGAATCTACATCAAAACAAAGGGAGCATCAGCTGAAGAGGTCAAAGTAATCCAGATCAGGAGTAAGGATGAGCTGGAGAAATACAATAACTAAAGATCACAAACTCTCCGTAACTACAGCACAGCAAAGTTCAACGGTTCTTACACGGACTGAAAGACTGGATTAATGAAGACAAAGGCACAGAGTTTTTTCCTGGATAGATATAACTATTCATTGACAGTAATATCAAGTATGAGAGAGTACAAAATATGTCTAAAGCTGTGGATCACTTGTTGGAATGTGTGACAATTGAAATCTGTGTAACAAAAGGTAAAAATATAGTTATAAGCTGTGTTTACAGAGCACCTAACTCAAAAATAGAAGACTTCAATGAATGTGTGGGTGAAATATTATATACTACAACAATATACTCTGTACAGACACTTCATTAAATCAAGGACGGCCCAGTCAGAAGTATACAAAAAATTATGGGATATTCTAAACAACGTGACTAACAATAAAAGTAAAAAACCAAACTACCCTCCCTACCTCAAGTATAACAACACGCAGGAGGACAACCCTGTGGTCATAACAAATAGATAAGGATGGAGACAGAAATCCCAGCTCAATGTTTCTCACACCAGTGAAGGACACAGAGATTAGACACCTGGTCAACAAATGCGTAGCCAAAACTTCTACTGATGTTGATGCGCCACTATACTTGGACATGAGGCGATTGGACCCCCTTCAGACTTTGTTACATGATGAGACTGCTGCTCACTCGTGATGAACTAATATGGACACACGTAATCTGTATGCACTGGACTTCAGCTCTCTGTACCACCTACTGCTGTAACATGTTATGTCAAATGTCACAAGTAAAAGAAAATGTTATGTCAAGTGAAAAATGCAATGATAAGAAAAGACTATGATGACGATTTTATCCTGTAGGTAATGTGGGGCGGAACTAGATAAGCCTTGGTTTCTCCCGCTTTCCCTTTTGGCCATGTGTATTTTACTATGTGAACAAAGATGTGTGATGATGATTTAACGGACATGCCCGAAAAAAAAAAAAAAAAAAAAAAAGATTTTACAAAACCAAAAGCACTCTTCTGCAGAGGAACAAAGGAACAGAATCTCTCCCGTGGCAAATAGGGTTTCCGGGACAAGGCTGTGGTAAGGGCTGGAGGTTCGACACAAAAACGGAATACTCTGGCAACGAGACAAGGGAAGACACACTATATACACATCAGGGACGGGAGCACAGGTGAGAACAATTAGGGATTAGGGATGACGTCAGACCGGAGACACATGAGGAGGAGCAACGAGAAACGAAGAGGGAGGTTATTCTTCAAAATAAAACATGAAAATTCACAAGACAAAAAACCCCAAGACAGGACAGCCCTCACCGCGTGTGACACTCACTGCACACACACACGCACACACACACACACACACACAACTTTTTTTTTAGCCAAATCTCTGAAAAAATAAATATGCTGGAGGCAGAACTGTGAAATCAGTTTGTTTAGTAATATGGCATTAAACCCAGGGGTTAAAACACATATTTCTCTGTGGTCAGTCTGACTGTTCTGCTCTGTGATGCACCTCAGGAGGCGAACAGAGAAAACACACACACACACACAAACACACACACACACACACACACACACACACACACACACACACTGAGTAGTAAACACTGAAATCAATGTTCACAGCATGATCTAAATGGACTGCAGAAACCCAACTAAAACTATTAGCCTCTAATGGGGAAAACCAACATGAACGGGCCAAGTGCTTCCATAGCCTAGCTCAGAATGGGGCATTAACACACACCGTGAATGCTGAATGTCAGCATGCTAACTTCATTAGCAGTGTGGCTCCACACTGGTTATGGAAATAGGATTGACTGCATGATCGTAGGGAAAGGGTTAGCATGCTAGCACAAGCTTTTTAATGGAAGTCAATTGAAACTGTGTGTGTGTGTGTGTGTATTAAGGGCCACAGGTTTTATAATTGCAGTTAACTCTCAAGGTCATGGAAAACACCATTCTCTACATAGTGCATGTGGGTTTTGTGAGTGTGTGTCCGTGGGTGAGTAAATATGTGATGTGTGTGCATGTCTTATCTATGAATATGTACCTATTGGCATATCGTATCTTGCCATAATTGAAGCCAACCTCCAGCGTGTAATAGAGTTGACATATGGCATGCATCTTCCTCTCAGTGTCTGATAACATAAGAAACAAATGAGGTTGAAATGTCAGTTTGCATCAAGGGAAAATGGAAATTGAAAATGTCTGAAGTGGTTTCTGTGAAGTGGTTTAGAATAAAAGAATAAAGGAGTGATGGCTAACAGATGTCTAGTTTTGAGTTGGGATGTTTTCCATACTGACTGAACATTGATTATCTTTCGACGACACATTCTCACATTTGCAAATACCAACGCTTGGTCAGCGGCACTAAGCTTCATACTATGACACTCTAAGTAACCCTCTAGGTAACATTTTTGTTACCACTCTAGGTACCACTTTAGGTACCACTCTAAGTTCCACTCTATATAACACTGGAGGTACAACTCTAGGCACCACTCTAGGTACCCCTCTAGCAACAGCTTTGGTCGTGGCAGGGACGGAATGAGCCTACTTCAGTTTAGGAAAAGAGTATGGTTGACAACCTGAATGACTAACAACTCACATCTACGACTGCCGTTACAAAATGTCAACATTCACTTTAAGTGGTAGAAAGTGCAGAACAGATTTTTTTTACTTTAATACAAATTGAGCTCAGACTCTGTATGAAATTTATGTCTGAAATATGAAGATGGTAGGTCAAGATGCAGAATTAAAAGCACATTCTCATCACAGTCAGTGGGAAGTTATCTTAAAACACCATTAATCAATCGGCCTATCGGTAGAAGAACAATGGATCATATTACTGTTTGGCAAGTAAAAGAGCTCCATCATAGTGACGAGCCCACAGAGGATTATCAGCAGAACCTCTGGAATTCTTCTCAGGTCTTTTTCAGTATTTTCCACTTTGGTTTTATGGCCTGCGACTTTACTTTAATGTTTTTGTTCAGTCTTGTTGTTTTTATGAACACTTATTGAATCACGTGTCTTTGACTTCACCACAATAGAAATTCATTACAAATTAAACAGCAGTAAGAAGACAGTACAAACATTGGTGGGAGCTTGGAGTTGAATTAAATGTAACCTAATACAGTTCAATAGGCCTATTTCAAAATGTACAATGTGCAAATTCAGCAATAAGACAATGTGCAAATTCAGCAAGGGGGGAAGTGGGGAGATGGCCCTGTATGATTGATGTATTTTATCATTCAATTATTATGATTGAAAATGATTTCAAAACACTTTTGTGTTTTGTGTGATGTAATTTCATCAAGACGCTTCTGTTAGAATCGTCTGTCTTTGGATTAATTGTGAAGAAATAGGAGTGGAACGTCATATGCTGTTGCTACCTACGGTTTTCGAGTTTAGAGAATAAATCATTTCTTCCCGGTGGACCTTTTTATTACAAACATAGGTTGAATATCTATATTACACCATGTTATCATTGTGACTTCCTCTCAACGACCTGTCTCCTGTCTTGCCGCATAAAACATATTTCCACTTGACTGGAATATTTACAACCAAATTGAGGGTTGTCGAAGTGCACTGACATGTCTTTGGAACTCTGTGGAGGACACAGGAACGATGAGCTGTCCCCTGACAAGAATGTGAACCTGATCAAACAGGCTTCTAATAGCTCCAGACATTTGCTGTAAATCAGCAGCTTAACCAGTAGGTGAATTTCAAGATGAATGAACAGAGCTTGACTCGACACTGATACTTTTGAGCTTTGGAAATTCTTCTGTGACATCAGCTTGTTCCTTTGAAAGTAAGCTCTTTTCAAATTCAATGACCTGCAGATCTGTCTGGCTAAATATCTGTGAGAACTGGACTTTGGTTCTGTGGCTGTTTGAACGTACCCTATTTTATGCAAAATCATCAATAATGTATTCTATTCACACTTTTTATTTTTAACACCTTGTTTTAAGAAATTTTGTTATTGCATTACTTTTTGGAGATTTATTTGACCTGGCAAGTGTCTATTCATCCAGTTATTGACGATAAGAATTTGACGTGCAATCCATGTGACTGGCTGACGTTCAGTTCTTTGAATCATTGGTATTTCAATTGCTTGCAGTTTGAATAACTAACCTCCACTAAGGAGTCTCTTCTTGAGCCAGATGGCCCACAACCTCTTTGGGCCAGATAGTAAATATTTTGGATTGCATTATTATTATTTTATTTTTTTAGGATACATTTGATGTCCAGAGGATGACAGGTACCTCTATCTAGGACCAACAGTAAGTCCCAACCCCTAGATAGGCCTAAAAATTGACGTTGCCTAGCCTGAGATCTGTACCTGCCTGGCAGCCTTCCAGACTTGCTCCAGTGCTAACCCATAGGAGCAAGTTTTATCTGCTTTTCTTGGCCTCAGAAAATAATTTCAAGACCAATGCAACACAGGTTGGGTCCATACGAGACACGACAGTGCTTGTTTAGCTCAAATGGTGTGGCGAAACGACATAAATATGTGTGTTTTTGCATGGAGTTACTCACCTCAAATCCCTCCGTAGACATTAACAGTAGAGTGCCGAGCGCATGCTCGTCCCTCCCAGTCACCGCAGAAACGAAAACATTTTCCTCGTAGTTTTGATTTTGTATCCATAAAGAAACGATCGAGCAGTGCAGTCGTCATGTCCTTAATAAATCCATGAAGCTGGTATGTCCATATGTATGAATATGTTACAACATAGCAATGATTGCTTACAGCTAAACAGCAGCCAATAGCCAAAACAATGCAAGTCTCGTGCAAGTTCGCGTTAGTGTAAATGTCAAATGGGTGCTATTTCTGGATTGGAAACTCTACCTGATGCTTTCATTCAAATTAACTGAAAAACTTGTTTAACTTGTCAACCAAATTCTAAACCTAGCGAATTTGTTCTGTTGCTGAGAACTAATGGTGGTTGTGTTGCCTAAACCAATATTAAGTAGTATTATAAGCCCAACCATGTTTTTTCCTCAACTTAACTAAGGTTCTGTTGCCTCAACCTAACTTTTGTTTTGTAGCGTCCCGACATTAGTTTGAAAGTCGTGCTCAGCGACATGAATTCTTGTACATAAATCAGTAGATTTAAATATTAGGACTACTTCATGAACTGCTGTGAGAATGCATAGGTATTGTGCAACTGCAAAAGAGCTCCTTTTTGTAAATCCAAAACAGTACAGCAGAGACAGGTTGGCAGATAGAGAAGGGAGCTGACAGTCGGGCATGTGGTAGACAGTGTTAGACGCAGTGATGTTTTTGTCTGTCTCCCAGTGAGTCAAATCTAACCCCAGATGACTCAGATGAAAACCGTGTTCCTTGCAGCCAAAGAAATCCACCTCGAGGCATCAACCAGGCTCAGGCAACACGCTCCAGAAGTAATAGGTTGGAACTCTGCTCATGACCTTGCTTGTCATCTTCACTCTCCCCTGTTGTCACTCTCGACTACATGAATAGAAAAAAACCCAGAAATACCTATATGATAGGCAGACTACAGCTGAGCCGGAGTCAGGGGGGCAAACTGATGAGACAAGCGGCACCTGATTCCTATTTACTTCCCTTTATCTTCGTCCCAGTCTCAGAATTTGTAAAAAGGCCGGGGAGGGTAGAGTTCTCCCAGTGGAGATGGGAGTAATCCTGCGATCAGACAGGATACTTTTTTCAGTCAGTGGAGCTCTGACCATCAATATAAACAAGAGAGACAGTAGCTCAATTGGTACAAGGCTTGTTACATCATTCTTTTAATGTCACACTAAAGTTTGGAAGGAAAAGGAAGGTTGTTGCAATGACACCCAGCAAAAAATAAATAAAATCTGTGTGACTGCAGTGTTACTGACAGGTCACAGGACCAGGGGTGCCAAAAAGTATGAGTGAGAGGGCAATACAGATTTACCTTCACACGTTACTTTGCATGAGCACAACATGGCATATAACGAAATATGTGAGATATTAGCATGCCAAATGATGACATTTTAATAATATATTGGTGAGTAAATGTCAGAATGTCATTGAGTTTTTTGAATGTGCAATGCACGTTAGGGTTGTGTTCACTGTAACCGTGGTGTCATGTTTTGTAGCCACATTTACACCTAAAAGATGACCAGCAAATTTTAACTTTTCACCTTAGCACACAGGCTATGTTTCAAGGGATGACAAGAAGAAAAAAAAGGTTCCCAACGCTGTTTATGCTTGGACCCATTGTATTATTAATTTGTGCACTAGGGCATTCGTGCTGTATTTTAGTATTCATCAATTATTCCAAAAAGGTATTTAAGTTGTCAATTAATTGTAGAACGTGTATATTTAGTTTAATTCAATAACCATGTACAATTCTCATCACAAATGACTCAAATAAAACCTTAACTGGGCTGGACTACCTGGGGGTAGCTGATTTCTCAATCAACGCAATTTGATTGGACTAAACCCCCAGCAGGCTTGTCTGAGCTGGAGATACAGTTTGGCTGCTTTCTTGGAGGAATAGCAGGAGTCTTTCCTTCCTTAATTCTGCTTATATAACAGGGTATGAGGTAGAAAATGATTGTCGGTTGGTGACCCGATGCTGCGTGAATTCTCGGATCGCCGTCTGCCTACTTAGTTCACTCTGATGGCACTTCTCCTCTCCAATGTTGCTTGGAAAAGATACTAGTGTTGCATGCCAAATGGTGACATTTCAATAATATATTGCTGAGTTAATGGCAAATGTCATTGCGCCACCTGTTTTCTGAATTCCACCAAAATTGCAATGTTAAATTAAGCCATGCTGAACCACACTTAATTTCATTCAGATAGTTTAGTATTCAGTTAGAGGACTTGAGTTATTTCTTTTCGTAAACAAAGCAAGACACAGGAGGAAGATCATGGGTGGATAATAATGCAAATAAGAAAGAAGAAATCTGGTTTAAATTGAAATCCATCACTGAAGGCCATGTAGGGAAAGGTCAAGCAAACAGCAGATTTATTTTACCAAAGTTTTGTAACTAACTTCTGGAGTTTACGAAGGCAAACATGTATACGCTTAGTTATTTAATATTTAAACAAATATACTTATTAACACAAACACAATCTTTTCCAAAGCTGAACCAAGTGGTTGTGTTGCCTAAACCAAACAAGCTAACCCAAAGCATCATAGTTAAAGCACACGGCAGCTGACCAAGCATGGATGGATGCAAGAACATTTTTAATACCACTCTGCAATAAGACGATACTCAGAACCACTTCCTGCTCATTGTGACTCAATTTCAGGCGGATGCATGAGCAGGTTACAACCAAAGATCTGCCTCAGCAGTTGACCACAGAGGGATGCTTTTGTCACTACTGCAGATGTTTTTACCATGGTGCAATCCTCTAAAACATTTGAATTGAAGAGTGATGACATTAGCTGTGTCTGATTTGCTTCCAGTGGCCTGAGTGCAACACGTTGCTTCTCAGCGTGTGCTGATTTCATCTTCACGGCTTTGACCTTACCTGCCCTCCCTGACATTTACACCGACAGGGCCGTCGATGTGTTTCACACAGCTGCACATCACTCTCAGCACTGATAACTCTCTCCAGGTTTTGGTTACATGCTGAAAAGCAGCATATCCTCTTATTATAAGAAACTAGCTTTTTGAGACAGGATTATGTTGGTGTCATTAGGGTTGCAGATACAAATCCACATACAAAGAGGTATTGTTTTACTGCCTTTATAAAATCAAATTCTACCTTTAAACATTTGGACTGACCTGCAGCGAGCACATACGCCTGACACGTTTCCTTTTGTGCTTTGGCCAATTTGCTTATCCAAATGAATCTTCTGCAGCTGATAACAGGCTGAAAATAAGAAGTCTTTACTGTTTGCTGATATAAAAGAAGGAGATATGGAAGAAGAGCGTAGGCATAAAAGATTTTAGATTTTAATTTGTGTCATGTAATATGTTTTCTTGCAAACTTCTATGAGTCATGGGTTTGCAGAACTTACTGTTTTCAAAAAAATAATTCTAAATTCAAAACTCTGCAGGTGGCTCCAAAGGTACATCTCCCATAGAGAAAAGAGGCTTTATTTATTTTTAGTTGGTAGACTGCAGTGAGAGGGCTGAAGTTTTGGGTTATGCTTGTCAAGCATTATTTTGTATTTAAAGATAAATAAAGGTATTTCAGCAGGGATCCATGGGGACCTGTTTGACACCGTGTGTCCCAAAGTGAGAGAAACCTGTGAAACCTCAGAACACAATATGGCGGTTTTCCAAAAACCTAACTAAAAGGTTTTGTTGCCTTATTCTAACTATGTTGTTTTTTAAAGCCCAACCATGATGTTTTTCCTAACTGCCGTTTCATAGCATAATTTCGTCCTGACTGACAGAAAAAAAAAAAATTCTGTTTCCAAAATTACTTTTCCTTTCAGATGACTTTTTTCAACAGCTGGCAAAACTAATAACAAGCCAGATGCCAGATAGACAGGTTGCCATACATACATTGCTACAAACTCATCTGCCAGCAACGTAACTGTTTCACCACTCAATCTGCTAATATGGAAAGACAAAGACCGGGGAGGTCTGAAGAGAAAAACAAACACGGGAGAAGGGAACAACGAGGGGAAACTGTTGGTGGGAGACCAAATAAGAGGCAGATTCAGATGGAACGGGTGGGGGAAGACAAACAGATCAAAGAAAGAACAGAGGAAGATGAATGATACGTTTAAGTGCTCTCAGTTGTTGTTCTATTCTTGCAAACAGTGACAGATGATGTATGAAATAAAAAGAGAGAAGAGTAAGAGGGAGGGACATGTGTCCCTGCAGGCCCCAAATAAAGAAGTAATGTCTTATTACGCTCCTGTCTCCCACCGAGTCGGTGTGTGTGCACAGCATGTGTGGTTGAAATTCTTGTTTGCTTGTTTTTTTCCAAATGTCAACTTTCATTTAAAGATAGACATGAAAGATCAGTTTATCCACTGATATTACCTGAAAGCCTGTCCTTCTATGGTGCAGCGTGTTTGTGTGTCCTCTCAATGCCCGTCCATGGGACCTATTACTCCAGCAGAGTGGTAATTATTCTACCAGCGCTTAAAGCGCAGCTCCCTTTGAAGACACTCTCATCATCTAAATAACACTTTAATCAACAGTGTGTCCCGGCTCGTTTACAACTCTCCTAGTGGCTGAAATTCCGAGCAAGGCAGCGGGGACATGAGCGCGTACGGGCGGTCAACGAGGAATACGCAGCGCCGTAGTGACCGCACGCTACCAATACACCATGAGAAGTGGACAAATTGCAGAGATGAGCACACAAATACATTCTTCATTTCTTACCCCACGCAGTTTGAAAGGGAACCAATTGTTGTGCTTGTTTTGGACATGATCTAATCATCTCAAAAGCAGATCACCAAAACTGATATAGCAGCTGAGTTGGGGAGACAGAATGGTATTTTCCACTGTGCATACATATATTCACATTGCAGGAATATATTCCTCTTGCACAAAATTGGTCCCTTAAAGCCTTTTGGCTACATGAGCAGAATGTGCAGCATGCTGCTGGATGTAATTTCAGCTCTTACGTCAGATGCATTTAAAAAATGTAGCTCCATTATAACAGTCTTTGCAGGAGAGTCCTTATTTCTGATTTTAAAAGCAAGCTAAAATTGCATGTATGGCACTGATCTTGGTTTGACCTCAAGCGGAGTGGACAAGGTTAACCATTTTAAACACTTCTGGCTCATCACTGATGAAGAGGAAAATATAAAACCGGATTTCAACCTTTTTCAATGTCATGGCTGTTTCATTTAAGATCCTTGAATATTCTGTGCTGTAGGTCACTGCCGTCTGTTCTTCAATTCTTACAAATTACAGTACAGATTTATGTCAATGCTAATGGTTCCATCACTTATTTTGACATAATTTTACCAATGAAAAATGTATCTTTTACCTTACTCTGGTATTTAATCTGCTTTAGTGTTAAATATCTTACAACTGGCCTCTACTTTTTTTCTGTTTTTAGTAAATTGAATGTATAATATTGTTAATGAAATGCCTGTTTAAGCTAAACTTAATCGGCTGTTTGTGGCCAGTTGTTTTAAAACGGCACAACATATTGAACTTCCATAATAGTTATCAGACTATTACACGTCACTGTCAATGGGCTAATAGCTTTCAAGATAATGAGAGCTGTAGAGCCTGAACTCTACAGTTCTTTTTTATTTTTTTATCTCAATGAGATAATGAAGTGGAATATTGGACGAGAACAACAAGAACACTCATGCCAAGGTTTTGACCATCCGTTGTAATAAAGTGCTTGACAGTTTGGCAGCCTATCTGCTTGCGTGACTTTACTTGAGCTCACCCATCCACATTAAACATTGTAAACATGAGTTTATGGTCTCAATCTCTAGTTTCATGTCTTCTTCAATACAGCATGATGTTCATTTAGTAAATTATGTCCCATCTAGTGTCACATAAACCATGAAGCAAGGTACACCTGAAGACTTGGCTATTGTGATTGACAGATCACTTCGACAGTGACTCTTTCCCCTTCATATATATATATATATATATATATATATATATATATATATACACACATTTCTCACACATTTCTCACGCTGAAGTGTCCTTCTGAGCAACAAAAAATGTATTCTGTTATCTGTTATCTAGGGCCTAGATTATCGGGGTTTTCTCCAACATTATACGTTTTTTTGAAAAGTTGGCAGCCTTGCAGATCTGATCACGATTTCATTGTCCATATATACTTTATATTCTGTACATCGTTGGAAAATGTTGTTGTTTCCCTTTTAGTCCGTTTTTGATCCTTGTTTTAGTTCTATGTCTATTTCTGTTTAGTGAGAGCGACATAAAGCCTGAATTCCTTGTGTGTGTTTACACTTACTTGGCCAATAAAATTGATACTGATTCTTCCCACTGTATGAGTAAGCTGAATTTTCCAGGATTTTCCACAGTTGAAATATCAGTACATGAGAACAGTTTTTTTGATGTACAGGTATGAATAATAATTTCTCTGTTGGGGATTAATCAATTACATCCATCTATCTTTATCCATCCATCTATCACTGAGGTTGCAAATTGCAAACAACTGAAACTTCTCCTCTGTGGCAAGTGTGTAGCAAAACTGTTAGCTGACACAGAAATGTGGATGGCCCTGTCTCGAGCCAGTGTTAGCTTTGTCCTTTCTGGGGTCCTGTAGAAACAAGGTAGCTGTTACTGATGCATAAACGGCTCATTGGAATACAAACATGTTTCTTATTTTCAGGTTAAGGAAAACCTACTTCATGATATTTAAAAAGGCCCTATTATGCTCTTTTTCAACAAGGTAATATAAGTTATTGATGTCTCCAAACCTGGTCTTTGAATTACTCAACTGGAAAAAACAACCGGAACATGTATTTCGGAGTGGATCATACTTCTCATTTTCAGCCTTCTCACCCCACTCCTTCAAACGGGTGATTCTGACGGGGTGTAGCCTTATACTAATGAGATGACCCCAGACCCCGCTCCTCCTGAGGAAGTAGTTGTGTCTTTCTGCCCTGTGCTGTCCGCGTCCAGCTTGTTACAATGGTTATGGTTCTGCACTACAAACAATACAGCGGTTCAGCTGTTCCGCTTCAAACTGGACCCTGCAGAAGTTCTGACTCCGCGGATGCAGGACGTTTCTGAATGGTTAGTTAACATGTTTGTGTAATGTTTTGGATGGTAACTCTATGGGCCCTAGTTTCGTGGCGCAGCGCAGGGCGGCGCAGGGTGGCGGAGCAGGCGCAATGCAAGTTTCGACCCGCCTTGCGCACCGTCAGTTTGGCAGTTTGGTGGATCGCCTGCGCCAAGATGGGTGTGGCGGCGCAGCAGGGGGAGGCGTCACACATTCAGCTTGGCGTAGCGGAAGTTTCGTGGCAAAAAGCCTCGCCGAGACTGCGCTGAAAGCTCGCCAGCTCCGACCTGGTCTACTTTCAGCGCAAGGCGCAAGGCGTAAATAAAGTCCATTCATTCAATGCGAATCACAGCTGGCGGAGTGGAAGTTTGGCTGACGGCGCGCAGTGCGCACACGTCACCGAGACCTCAAAGGCAGGTTTCCACAGTTCCAGGCACATTTAAATGCAATAAATAATCAAAACAAACACTATTTAATGCAACTAATTGAATCAACACGTGGATTTATATCTATATAGATTGTCCCGTCACATCTGACGTCAGATCAAAGGCGGATGGCACGAGTAACGGAAACTCAGCCTCTTGGACCAAAACATCTCCCTCTCTCTCTCCTGTTTTTTATAATATCAGCATTGTTATTATTATGATACGCGCGCACAGCGCGTGATGCGCGTGGTGGGAGCGGCGGCGCTGCTTCTGTCATCGGGTTTTCAAGTGACGGATCTTGCAGTGAACCTCCCCTAACGCATTAAAGGAGAGGAGAGGAGCTCATTTGATTGGTGAAGATCTGAATCGGCTGTATTAATCCCAGTCCACGCCTCGTCTCCTCCTCGTCTCCCACTCACGCCTTCTTCTCCTCCCTCTTTCCCACTTGCGCTGGTGGGCGAGACGGGAGGCGTGCCTGCACGAGCCTGCGCGGTGCACGAAATTTGCAAAGTCCAGGCGGACACACCCCGTCGGCGCGGCGCAGGTGAGCTGAAAGCTGACCGCGCCTGGTCTACGAAACTAGGGCCCGATGTGTGTAAGCATAGCTAGCGCTAGCCACAATGACTATATCGCTAATTCTTTCTTCGCTCTATAAGTAACGTATCTGTGAGCTATTTTGGCAACAAGCAATATCGTAAGTAGTGCCATGTTGTTGACAGCAAACAGTTGCATGTTTTCCAAATGGGGACGTAACTTTATATTTTGAAAACCTGATCAAAACAGCGTCCTGTATGCGGGCACATTGTTTACATCACATTAACGGATTAAAACCTGATCCTCTACAATACAAGGAACAGGTTTTGGTCAGTATCATGTCGTCCTCCAGAATATGTGCTGAATTTTGAATTTGAATTTTTTTTAATTATAGGCTGTGTGCTGTGTTCTATAAATGTGATTGTGCTCCATATCAATATTACGTGCCAAACTTACTGTTACAAAATTCCACCTCAGCTTGTCAGCAAAGTCCGGCAGATTACCATATTACATTTACATTTACATTTAGGTCA
Organism: Chelidonichthys spinosus; assembly: GCA_029853015.1. Classification (NCBI taxonomy): domain Eukaryota; kingdom Metazoa; phylum Chordata; class Actinopteri; order Perciformes; family Triglidae; genus Chelidonichthys; species Chelidonichthys spinosus. The sequence continues at coordinate 8,855,232 of CM056832.1, read as the reverse complement.
TTTAGCAGACGCTTTTGTCCAAAGCGACTTACAATAAGTTACAATATTAACAAGATTTATGTTGTTGAAATGCTCAAATTATGCACTATATTCGTCTAGGTGCACATTCCCAATTTCCAATGTCTGCTGCATGGAGACACCACAGGTAATGTTACTGTTTGTTACACTGAGTTGTCTGTTGAGGTAATTATTCACATAACATGATGATTATCATGATTCACACTAGGTTACAAGATGGATGCAGCGGCCGGAGGAGGAAGAGGCTTGCATGCTGGAACATCCTGGTTGTCTGTCTGAATGTTCTCTCTCCAAAACGCACTACATATAGAGCTGGTTATGGTGCTTTACAGGTAAGAGGAATACAGCAGTAAGTTGTTTGTTTATCAATTGTGTTTTATAAAAATAAATTCCTCTATGCAACATATTATGCAGTCTTCCTGACCGCTACTTCAGTAATATTAACCATGACACATTTTACATAACTGTAAAGACTTGATGGTCAAATTAATCAGCAGTTGAAGTTCACAGTTATCTCAGGACACTTTACACATTGAGCAGGACGAGAACACGCTCATGATTTTCAGAGGCAATACATTTTCAAAATTCCAACATCACCCAGGAGGTAGCATTGTAGTGCGATAGTGGGGAGAAAAAAAACGACTTTGGGGCAGAAATCTTAGTTAGTTCTGTCTTTGTTTGTAGTGTTTCTGAACTGTATTACAGAGATAGGCCTTTATTTTTGCATCCCTCAGTGGATTGGACTAAATAACCGAAACATCTGTGATAGCTGTTAAACCTGATCTAAAGTAGGCTACATGTCAGGCTACACACCTTTACTTGGGTAAGATGCCTGTAGAGTCCTCCTAGAGAGGTGAGTGCCAAAAGTACGATGCTGTGGTGGGTCGGTGTGGCTGGCAGAGTCCCTGGTTGTGGGACGCTGATGTGTGCTGCTGCCCTGAAAGCAGACGGTCAGAGTTTACAACTACATCTGAAATGTGGAAAAAGTTACTATTTCACTATAACTGATGTTTTGACATGCCAGTAGTTCGTAAAATCCCTTCGTTAACAGTGCAAAAATAAATGTTTGTTCTTTTGATGTCGTCTTTGCATCGGCATTTATAAACAAACACTGATGAGCTGATCTTGCTGCCACTACCGCTAGCCGCTAGCCGCTAGTGCATTTAAGCTACAAACCGTTCACGAGCAAACTGATGTCTAGGTGTTATTTTACAGGTTTGAGGTGTTTCACATTGGAAAAGCCCCCTCGCAGTACTACGTAATGTTAATGGTCCTCAATATTGTTATGGGAATTTTGGATGTTTGTAATTTATAATCAGAATCTTTGTAAGGTCAGACGTTGATCCGCATCTCATCTTTCTAACTGTTATTCTATGACTAAAATGATTGCCTGTTTGTACGGAGGTAGGTGATATGAGCATGAGTGCCATATGACATGAGATAATTTCAGAGGACATAACATCTGTGTTCTGTACATCTTGCCTTTGTAAGATTGGACATGACCCGTCTTTTGTCTATGGTATGATTCCTCCTCCGTAAAAGGGAGATTTCTGCTAAACTCACGGTCGTTTCTGCTGTCTCTGAGCCTTTTGCATGAGAAGGCAGGCGCAAACTATTTTTGTCTGCAGAGGAAAATACTTTTTCGAATAAACCTCGAAGAAAAGGATGATCCTGGTTGTTGATCTCAATATAATAATAATAAAATGTAAGCTTTTAGTGCAACACGTCAACGCTAACTTTAGAAAGCAATTATGCAATAATATTGCATAATAGTTAGAAACTTACCACTTCAGTGTCTGTGGTTGACTCTCTGACTGTTGGTATTGATCCAAACTTTGGCCTCAGGTTAGAGGTATCCTGAACTGTACCGACCCAAGTTGTCAAAGCTCCTGTTGGTGAAGTGCATAGCACACAAACAAACATTTACGCGTGTGGGCACATTTCCATCGTAGATGCTGCGACGATGCGAGTCAATATCGGCAATTGTGTGGCTTGCTGCAGCCAAGGACTGCTAACTCGCTTTCGTTGATTTCGGCATTTTTGGTTTACTGGTTTGTTTGTAAATCACACTGACAGCAAACAGGTATATGGGGATTATGTGGGCGGGACCACACAGCTGGAGCGTGTTCTAATGAGCCAAGATAACCCATATAAAGCACATGAAAATTCACTGCTGACGTCATTAAGTGCACATTCTGCAAACCATTTGTTTATTCAGAGCATTTCTTTCAAATGGAGAAGGAGAAAAAAAGAGATGGTGGTCTTTTCTGATACTGTGGGCACCTATTGACACCAATAGAAACCATGGAAAAGTTGATTTTATAATAGGGCCACTTTAATATGATTACCGACAATTATAGCGCCCTCTAAATGCTACACCTTGACCCTTTAAACAAGTTCTGCTAATGATGACTTGTCACATTTCATTAGCTTAATCAGCCAGCTTACATAGAATGGATGATTGTATAATCTATGTATATCTAGAATAAACACAGTGTTGATATTTTGCATGGAGGCTTTGATCTCCCCACGAGGGAACATCATGTTCAACACAACTGGGAGGTGGGAGGGAAGAAAACAACTGTAGCGAAAACCACACGAGAATGTGAATGATGCTTAATTTTCATCCTATGTGCATTTTTAGAAATTGACAGATATATTCAATAAAGGTACATATCGGTTACAATGGTATCAAAGTGTTTACCTCCCAATTGTTACATTATTAATGCCCCAATATTTACATTACAAAAACCACCTGCTCTTGAACTATATTAAACAAAGGCCTTTTAAAGTTGGAATGAGGTTTATAATGGGTATAAGGCCTTTTTGTGGATCCCCACAAGAATACTTTTGTTTTAATCAGGCTGCTTCCCCCGGATGCAAGCTAAATTTCCCAGTTGGGCCTCTGGTACGAATGGCTAAAAAAGCGTGCATTTAATCTTGACAAATAGTTATGACTCACTCTCCTTAACTCTCTGTAATTCCCTCTTGTCGTTGTTGAAGCATTCTTTACAGCATTGTCTGGTTGTAGTGATTTATTGCCGTTCAGCATCATCAGCCTGGCTATCCTCGAGCTCTTTCTCTGCATCTCCGGTGAAACAAGAGAGAAAAAAAAAGTAATAACCAAAAAGAAACTGTGAGATCTCACTGGCGCAATGATTCGTTTTTTGAGTCTAGCTGATATTTGTATGAAGACCGTTCATGCCTCAATAGAGTTATGCATTCTGCTCGGCACACTAATACAAAACATATGTACATATAATAATTATTATGAAGAAGATTGAGATTAAATTATCAACCAGTATTATAAACTGCTGGGACCTGAAAGCTATGTATGTTCTGATGAAGTGCAGCACTGATGTAATTCAGTACCTCCAGGGTTTTGCAGGCTTTTTTGTGGATTGTTGTGATGCATGCTGCAATATTTTCAAGTATCGTTTTGCAATGAAATCGCAGTATCAAGTAAAAATTGCATAAATTGTTGCGATATTTCTTGTTATATGATTCTAATTTGAATGTTCTAAGTAGGCTCGGGATTACAAAACTGGACCAAAATATGCTCTATATGTAGATGATGAAGTGGACCCGGAGGGTCACTGTAGCTCAGCAAGTTCCTACACAAAAAAACTGTGTAAAGATTGATTCTCAGTGGAGCCCATTATTGTCACTTCACACAAGCATTTCAGGCAAGCTTCATGTCCGCTCACTTCTGTAGCTGTGAACTCCACTAAAAGTTGTGCAGCAGGTTGGTCATGTGTTGTTCCACATGGAGATACAATGGTAATGACAAAAAATGCGAAGAAAAATGTAACTCTTCCAGATTAAACTATGAAATCTATACTTCTTGTATGATGCAATATGTTAGTTTTTATGTTACTGACATCATGTTTTGTCATACCTACATGCCAAATAAGTTTTTTTTCAATGTTCCATACACATTAAACATACAACAATTGTATCTATTGTTTAAATAATAATTTTAGACAAAATGCCAAGGGCCTACCTGGAGCTTGGGTGGCTCGTGAATGTTAATATTTTAGAAACGTCTTTACAGTAAACCTTTACAAACTGAGGGCATGAACAGTATATTAGGCAGGGTTACCAACTCTCATGCTCCTGGCGTGACACTCACGCTTTTGCGATCAATCTCACGCTGTTACGCCAGGAGCGTGAGAGTTGGCAACCCTGTATTAGGAGTGGATTGTTTGTGGTTTGTGGAATCCGGTTTTGAACCTTCGACAGAAGTGACCATATTGGACTACTGATGAGCAACAGGTGGATCTGACAATTAGCAGAGCGGTACCCAGAGTGATGTGGTGTGAAGCTGTTGAAAGATAAAGACGGCACATGTAAATGTGAATGTTTCCCATACAAACCATTCATACCAGCAGTGATGCAAATTTGCAAAAGTCACAAAGCATTGTAAACAAAAGGTTTAAATGTATGTAATTTGTCCCTCTAATAAACCTTTAATAAACAATAAGCAGTGTACTGTAGTTCTAGGGCTTTTATTGTGACAAGAAGGAAAGGATATAGTAAGTGCTGCCTTTGTTTTGCCTTTTGAATATGTCTGTTCTGCAATATTTGGTTGATGCCTTTATTTGTGATGCAAAAGCCCAGAAAAACAACCTTGTTATGACAAAAAATGTCAAACAGTTCACATCGCACGCACACAAAAACAAAACTGTGTACCACGTGCTGTTAGAGCAGGGAAATTAAAACATTGAACCTACAGTGTTTTTCTGATGAATCAAAACCTAAAAGATTGAGTTGAACAGTGTCGTGAACCTTAACCTCTTTATTATACAAATTTAAAACTAAGGGATTTCAAAATGCAAACAGATTGTGCTGTAATAGCAGGGGCAAATACCAAGAGAGACAAATGTGTTTATGTGAGTTCGACTGTGTCAAGTATAAAAACAGAACATGCTGCCTGTTTGATAACCCCCCTTCTCTCTGCTGTGCCTGCAGTTGTACTCGGCCTACATAATTAATTGCCCACAGTTCAAATGTTACAGTTAAATACTATATTTCCTTGTAGCTCACTTGGATACAACATGTAGCCATGTTGCCAGGTTCATAGAGGTGAATCTCCTGAGCTCCCTATGGTAAACATGTATGAATTCAATTTAACTGTAAGGCGTTCAAGGAATCTGTCCAGAAATTCCAGAGTTTATCATATTTTATCACATTCAAAGACTGGATAACATGCTGTAATAGGTTTATCGAGTGTCAAAGACTTTATTTTAATCATGGCAAAAAGAAGAGCATAACTAGGATGAAAATATGTGGAGAAAAATGATTCAAGTCTTGGAGCTTTTGTTGCCAGAGCTTTGGGAGGATTTTTTTTTAACAAACCTGAAGAAAGATCTTTAAAGTTAGAAATAAAAGTAAACCTAACAGGGCGTACCCACCAAACGCGATGAAACTTCATCGCGCAACAAGATTACATGTAAAGTCAATGCAAAGACGCGATTAGACGCTTCATCGTGCCATCGCTCGAGTTGAAATAATTGAACTTTTGAAGACGCGCCGCGACAGCCTATCAGCGTTGAGATCGTCACCGACGTGCTGACGTACGGACGTCCTGGTGTTCCCTTGCTTTTTGCCGGCTTGCCGCTCCAGTGAAGAAGATGGAGGAGACACTGATAGTCGCCGTGACCGCTCACCCAGAGCTGGAACCGACGTCGGCGCCTAGCCCGCAGACGAAGCTGGGAACTTCTCCAGAGTAGATACAGTGCAGCGATGGTGGTTATCTCAGCCATGATCGACGAGAGAATGAAATGGCGGAAGAAATGTTGTTGTTTGGGCGGGCTCGTCGCGCGACGCGATGACGCGATGAGGCGTTTTTTGGCATATTGGACCGGCGTCAAAACTGGAGCGTCTAGCGCGACGCGATTTCATTTGTCGCGCGATTAAATCGCGTTCATCGCGTTTGGTGGGTACGCCCTGTAAGCGTGGGTAGTATTTAAATGAGACTGTGGTTTTAAACCTTTTTTACTCACAAATCGTTGATATCATCGTTCAAACATGATAAAACATCTTCCCTGTGTAATTACCGAACTAATTAATCCCCATTAGGAAATATGAAATCATTTCTGATTAAAACAGACTTTGAAAACGAGAACGCATAACCTCGATACAGCTTCATTTCATCTATTTTATTTAGCAGCTAATAGACTGGAAACACAGGAGAGAGAGGGGGATGTGACATGCAGCAAAGGACCTCTGGCCGGGATTCGAAGCGGGATCGGCTGTGCATATGTGTAGATGACATGCGCTCTAACCACTTGACCACCTGCACGCCCATTTGAGATGATTTTTCAGTTAACTTTTGTACAGCTCAAACAGGCTCTTCCCATATATCCCAGCATGCCTTTTGGAAATGTCCATGAATTCACATGGATGTTATTTCTTTATCTAGCTATTAACCTCAGCCTCTTTAGATGAAGAGAACAATGCCAGTGGTTATTTAGGTGTCTCGTCTTCTTCTGTATATCAGACTCTTGAAAATGTTAAATAATTCCACAAGATGGAACAGTGCTGCAATGTAAACAGTGCCTTACCTTATCTATATTTGATGTGTATTGATGTCATGTTAGAAGAATGGAAAGAACAGTTTTTGTTCTACTAATGCTGCTTCAGGTGGGATCTAGTACATTTACTTTTTAATCAGCCTTTACGTCTTTACATACTGAGGGCGTGATGAGTAAATGACACAAAATTGAAATATACTTGGTCGAGAATATTTTGCGACAAAACCATTCATAACTGTAAGGATGCACAGTTGAGAGATTCAGACCAACTAGCGGGATCCCATTGACCGGGAACATTATCTGGCAGTCTGTCTATAAGCGATGTTTCAAAATGATGTGTAAAGGCCTGTTTGACTGGTTATTTATTGGCCACAATATCTTGCTTACTAGAATGACTATGCAGTTGATATGGAGTATAATATAAATATTTTCAGTCAAAGACTGGATGCATGAATATGGACACATGAAACATTCACAGGAACACACAAGGTCATTGATCTTGGCTTATTCCTATACATAATTGTAGTTGAACATTTTTTTCAGAGTTGAGAAGTTAAACCCAACATCCCAATTTGTCAGATGCCCCTGTGTCAGTGCCGCCTTGCTGACCATTGAGCATCTGTATGGGACGGATTTTGCTTTCAACTAACCCCGTCTGAGTACTTCTTACACTTATTCAGAGCAACTGATGTATTATAAAGAACATGAATGGGTGGGGATTCAGAGGGGAAGTCGAACAGTTCAAGCAAACACAGGACTTTCACCCAGGAGACCGTTGTTTGTGTCCTGTGTGAAACATTAAACACGGAGGTTTTACAGCTTTTTTTTCATGTAATGTATGTTTTGTACTTCACTCACGGCAGTTACGTAACCACAGTAGTTGTTTTATGTCACAAACATACTTATTTGGACATGAGGAATAAAGGGAAGCAGCTGAAAGTCAAACTGGAGTCCACATGCTGCACATGCATGCAGTTGATCCTTCAATTACTTTGTTGTTATGGTTATTTCACCACATTACATAATATCGTGGAGCACAGTCTTTAATTCTACGATTAACAAATGTAAAACCTCAACCCTCTTTGACAACTTCACTAAAGCAGTTTCCAGATATGCAACTGTAATCACTCCCGCTTATGAGACGGGTTTTAATATCAAGTAATTACTGACTGTCTGTCTGCTGGGGCACAAAGACAGCTTCATATTGAAGCTGCAGCACTTCAAACCTGTTTACTGGTCAGACATGATAGGATGTCTAATTATTACGTCTATTTGCCCCATGGAGAAGACATGTCTCAGCACGGAAAATCAATGATAACGGCTTATGAGCCGCAAGGCCAGAAAACGGTGCTTAAACTGCACTGATTTGAGAAATCAGAACTTGTTTTCTTATCATGGGGATTACCAAAAAGCATTTTCATCAAGCGCTCTATAGCTCTACGGGGAACGGTGGAAAGTCAGATAAAATTACCCGAGTGATGTCAGTCCTGTATTATGAGATGCTGTGGGGAGATTAGGCTGTAAATGTGAACAGAAATACCCAACAGAAAGTCCCTCTTGGGGTGAGTTTTACTTCTCTACTTGGACACTTTGATGATATCTGCAGCAGGTTTTGTAGGTTCCCAATATGAAACAACCCAGTCAGCCCGTTCTCCTAAACATAATGTTCCCACACAGCATGACTGTTACATTGCGAATTACGTTTTGAGGGAAAGTTTTCTTGACTGCATTATATTTTGTTTTCTATCAGTCATTTTCAGCCAAACCATGATGTTTGATGTTATTTTTTTTTTATGCATGAAAATGTACATTTGTTGAGTGTTATGTTTCAAACGGTAACGTTTCCCTATAAATGTAATTGTGAATGCAGTTTAGTTATATAGGAATGTAAAAAGAAAGAAAGAAAACTACTTACTAACATTTGAATCAGGTTTAAGAAAACTTCCACAGCTTTGGTGCATTGACCCTCTTCTGGACAATCATGTTAGGGATGACATTCCCGTCTGGAATATAAATACAGATTCATTGTTTATCTGTCTAATGGAGATGCAAAGGAATAGGCAGAGGAGGGTATATGTTCAATCTGAAATGCATCAGAGAGAAAAATGTGTAAATACGGCTCCTGACAACAAATTATCGAATTTGCCAATCCTGAACTATGTTATATGAGCAAAGACGTGCGAGACAGTCATTTCTCCAAGTGCTGTAAAGTCGTCAGAAGTGTGCTGCTATGAAAGTAATTTAATGTAATTTGGAGAACTATTTGTTGTTTTTCTCCCCTGATACAAATAACTAAAGTGTGTGTGTGTTGCTGTTATGGTTTTATATGCATATGCTGATGACTTATTAGCATTTTGTGGTGTGCTTTGAAAGAAAAACACATGCATGACTTTGCAGAGAGCACAGAGATATTAATACATGGATATGGTTAAACAAGCGTGTCTGTTTGCCTTCTAATGCCTGTGTAGGTGCTGAAACGGGGAGTTAGTGTTTGTACACACAAGATACTTTCACTAGATTATAACACATAATTAAGCAAAAAATGTCACCGCTTGAGGTGAAGAGAGTGAAGTGAGTCAGAGAGAACTTATAGAATAGAGAGAATATTTCTTCACAGCAAAGAAGAAGAAAGAAAGAAAGAGGTGGGCCGGACACAAAGGGGAAAAGACAGGAAAGGAAGCTAGAAGGATATTAGCGATGGCGTTTGTTGTTAGTTGAGGCTATTTATCTGCGAGTAAACCCAAATGTAATCAGCGCTTCCCCTCCCCTTCCCCTTGTCTGTGTTATCAGTGTTTGATGCAATTAATTCTACTGCAGGGCCAGCTCGCCAACATGAGATAATCTTGTGAGCGAACACCAAGGGAAATATGCCCTGACCCTGAAAGACAGGCCGAGAGAGCGACAGAGATGGAACAATCAGAAGTGAAAAGGTAAAGACACGTGACAGGAAAACTAAAAGCTGTGGAGGGGAGGGGTTTAAATAAGAGCTGAAAAATAGTGGTTGAATCATAAGAAACTGATTCCAAGATATGATAGACGACTTTACATTTCATCCATGAGTAACAGACCTCTGTAAACATTATGGGCATGCAGCCTGGATGGGCTAGTACCGTGGTATTGTCGCAATGTCACTCTTCGTTTCAGATGCATTCTTATTATAGCCTACTGTAGATTCATGTCACTTCATTTAACACTTAACTGCTACTTCACCTAAAAATGTGTATTTAAAGCAACGATTATTGATTTGTGACCACAAGGAAGCAGTGCAACTCCACAACATGACACACATCACCATATACTGTATATAGTGACATATTGTGCTCCTTTAAAGTGCCACTGTGCAGCATTTTGGGGGCTTTATTGGCATAAATATAATTTTATTCAACATTAATATTAACTATGTTTTCATCAGTCTATAATCACCTGAAACAGCTCAGATTGAGCACTTCATACTCACTCAAGTCTATGGTAGATTAACTTACTAGCCCATTAAACATTCTCAAAATGCTTTCAACGTTGCCAACACATATTTTCTCTGACACAACAATGGATATCTCCCTGGAAAAGGCTGAAAATACACATTATTGAAAGTCATTACTATTGTCTTTTGTTAGCAAATTGATAACATAACGTGAGGCCAACAACTATGCCCACACTATGATCTATTTCCAACTTCTATGAAATTAGTAAAGCCTGCATATGTGACATTTCAACCCACACACCAGTCACATCCTCATCAGTATTCCTGAACATGAGCAATGCTTCCCTAAAGCTAGACATCAGAAAACCAAGACTCTAATCTATGATGTTTGCCTGAACTTTCACGTCGCTGTGAGCTCAATATTAAAGTGGTGCTATTGCATCTGGTTGAGAATGCACACAACAGTCCGTAGGAAATGATTCAGATCCATATTCCAATCCATATTGAAGGTTCATGGATATAGGATATATGGTCCGAATACAGAGAATGGGGGTTGATAAGAAGTTTTCTACCCACAGTTACAATGAATGTCTATTTTTACCCACCAAAACCAAGCTGAAGAACTGCAGCTGAGTTGTCACGCTCTGCTTATGTCCTCCCTTTACTAACTTACTTACCTATTTTAGTCTGATAATATGTTTGTACTTTGTGCTACTTTGGGTAGAACAATGCTTTTTCATCTCATAAGTGAAGAATGTAGATATCCAGAATATCCATCCATCCATTGTCTACCGCTTATCCTGTATTCAGGGTCACGGGGGGGCTGGAGCCGATCCCAGCTGTCATTGGGCGAAGGCAGGGTACACCAACATATAGAGACAAACAAACATTCACACTCACATTCACACCTACGGGCAATCAATGAACCTATCCCCATCTTGCATGTCTTTGGACTGTGGGAGGAAGCCGGAGATCCCAGAGAGAACCCATGCTTACACGGGGAGAACATGCAAACTCCACACAGAAGGGACCCGGGGCCGACCCGGGGATCAAACCCGGGACCCTCGTGCTGTGAGGCGAGAGTGCTACCCACTACACCACCGTGCAGCCCGATATCCAGAATAATTAAACAAATACATTAAAAAATGAATGTCAATAATTTTGTTGTCTACTGTGAATTGGAGAGTTTTGATTTGTGAAAACAAAAAAACACAAAAAGTCTCATCCTCATGAGAGGCATGGTTTTATATTGGGTGTTTCTCAAAATTAAGGATGCATCGTTGGCCCTTCAGCGCTGAGGCTAAACTCCTTCCTTGCATTTGGTAAGTATACATTGGTCTAGTGAGTGTGCTGATGTGCAGAAGAAATGCACGTGTTTGCTATAGACTATATACATTTGTAAATTATAGTTTCCATTAGGAAAAACATATTTTATATCCCATTCAAACATTAAACACAAATTAAAAACATGCAGACTACTAAAAATAAATAAAATTAACAGGGATTATTATGAATTATAATCAAAGAACAAGCAATTAATAAACTGCTCAAAGCCACCAGACACCAGTGGAAAAACACAGCAATTTTACCTCACCGATTGTACAACACACTTCATACAAACAGAGATAAAATGAAACCCAATTCACAAAACCAATTCTGATTTGCTTGAACTAAACCCTCAGATGTGAAGAGAAACAGCTGTTATGCTACCAGACGCAAAGCAAAGCAATTTTATTTGGTTGATTGTACACACTTCAGTCAAACTTGACAGCAACAAAATAAAACTCCTCATAACTGTCTTGGTTAGCCTATTCTTCCCACTTATTAGTATTCCTGAACATGAGCAACACTTCCCTAAAGCTAGACATCAGAGAACCAAGACTCTAATCTATGATGTTTGCCTGAACTTTCATGTCGCTGTGAGCTCAATATTAAAGTGGTGTTTTTCAGAAATGATTCAGAGTTTATCCTTATAGCAGTTACATGGATATAGGATACATGGAATTGCAACGAATGGGGGTTGACAAGAAGTTTTCCAGCCACAGTTACAATACATGTCTTTTTTACACACCAAAACTAATCTGAAGAACTGCAGCAGTCATCAACTCAAAATCTGGTCAAATTTGGTCAAAATCTAGCATCACTGATTTAGATGTGAAAATACGTGTCTCTACCCAACTGTCCCTCTCTACCGTGGCTGGCTACTAATAACTTGCTGAACTGAAGTCTGTTGCTTCGCGGCGAAAGTCATAACAAACGTTTCATACATCATATGAAATTTGCAATTTATCATCTCATACACCTGTTTCTAAATCAAGGAACAGGAAATGCATCATGTGCATCAGATTGCTGAGTGTTTTAAGAGTGTGAAGAACAGACACATGCAGCCTTCAAAATCCCCTTCACAATGGATTCAGGTTTGTAGGATCCTCGTCACTGGAAAATACCTTCATCAGGATTCAATGACACAGCATCCATGGAATTAAGCCTTTAAAGGATCCTTCTTGAATAAAAGGGCAGTTAACCTAGCTAGTAAGTTAGCAGCAAGCTCGACAGCTGCAGGAGTTTGTGAACTTCCAAATGACAAGGAAACACAATATGTCTTTGATATGTGACCAGCATGATGCTTTTGCCATTTGCATCCTCATTAACACAACAGAGACAGGAGAAGCCACTTCAAATAACAGCCACCTAGACATAAAACCACAGCTACACAATTAGCTGTACGGGAAACGTTTGTAGTGTTGCAGTAATTTAGTCAATTGGCAAGATGGGAACATTGTTACTCATTAAGATCATATTTTGTTATGCCGTTTTAAATGTAATGTGTGTGTGTGTATAACTATATTAACACATGTGGGCGATGCTCAGGAGCCTGCTCTTTGGAGTTTTGTGGATGTGTCCGTCAGTTTAAGTACAATCTTTTATGTGCAGGTTTGTAATCCCTACGAACGCTTTGGTTTGTTTATCACCACTGTTGTGCGTGTTTCCTCTCCTTTATTTGCCATGTGTGCATTAGAGCCGCCCGTGAGAGCCTCCTCTGCTAACCTTTTCAGAGCTACATTGTCTCGGTGGATTTCTAATTGTCCCTTGTCTTTATAAAGCACTTGACCTTTCCTGCTCAGCCTTAATGATTTGCTGCTACTGCAATGGCCCACTCATTTAGGAACATCAGCGGCAGAGGCTGGATGACAAGAGGGGAAAGAGTAAGATGCCAACTTGCCGCTGCTAAAACCGGCAGTTAATTTAGTCGGAGATGTGGGAGGGAGGGATCAAACTGGTGGCAATATGAGCAAATATGTTTACAAAACTGAAGAGAGGTGATGAACAGGGATATGATTATGTATCTTGTAGGATGTCTAAGCTTTTGGGAATGGATAATCCACCCACTCATGGTTTCTTGACAGAGACCATCAGAGACCCAGGGAACTTGTTTCCTGTGGTTTTACATAACTTTCAGTAAGTCGACTATGTGCTTGAGGGAACGGTGGATTCGGACATTAAAGTGCCTCTTCTCTGCGTGAACCCCGTGCAATAATGTGAAAGTGTCCAGGCCAATCATCTTCCCTGCTCTGTATCAACACTGTACATGTGTATGGTCCCATCAGATGTGTCCTCACATAGTTCACATGATGTTATTCTTGCAATCTTACTGAACAGCCCTCCTCAGCTCACTCCTCCCTTTCCAAACATGTTTGAGAATTAAAGTGGACCAGTGCATAATGTAAAAAACCTTGAAAGGCTCCATCTGGAGCCAGTGTTTGGTTAGTCCATCATGGGATGACCACACAACACAAAAGCTCTGTTACTCTACAATGATACAAATCCGATTCTGAAATACCAACTAGGTTATTGCATGAATCAATGAATATGCATTCAATCAGTAGCAACAAAAATGTAATGTTGCACATCGTTGACATTTTGATTGACAGCTGGCAGAAGAGTGAGACTATTCTGGATGGGTGTTATTAGAGGCTTTCCTTTTCACACCAATCTAACACTTTGGATCTTCTTGGACAAGAACAGGCTAAGACTAACAGTGCTGCAGGAATGAGTCCCAAAACCTGGAAATTAGTCAGCATTTTTTTCACTTCTGATTCTCGCACCTCAAAGTCTGTTTGTTTTGATGGATCTTTGGTTAAATGCCTGAAATAAGGTATATAGTTAACATTTGCTTAAGATATTCTAACATTTTGTTCTGTGACATAAAATATGTCGGTAAATATCCCATTCGGGAATTTCGAGGCTTTTATGTTTTGTAAATACTGATCACTGATTACAGTCATGCTTCTTTCATCATAATGTGGTGTTAGTTTGAGAATACTTTCTTGCTGAACAAGGTGTAAGAATCATATATTTGTGTTTGCCAAAGTGCTTAATTATCCAACATCCAATGGATGAATCCATTCAAATCCATCCAAAACCAAATGAAGGGATCGAGTGTGATCTCAACTTCTGGGCTAGCCAACATAAAAACTGTAACACCATATACAAAAAAAAAAAAAAAAAAAAAAAAACACAAGTGATGGAGGGCTGCACCTTGACAACCCCTCATGAAAGATATGAAGTAACACGCTCAATCCTGTAACATTAAGATTAGGTGGCTGTTTGATGGTCCTGTCGGTTTATGACAGCACAGCATGACACTATCTTTCGTCACAATTTCTGGGATAGTTCATCATTCTTTTAAAATCTGAAATTGCCTTCTTTGTGAATGCTACACTTATTGGTGCATAAATGTTTTCAATTTCTTATGTCAGCTGATCTGTATTAATATGATAAAAGATGATATAGTATAGAGGAAGCCCAATATCAGAGGAACAATTTACCATGTTACGGGCCACACATATATCATATTCAGTGTCAGTGCAGGTAATTCATGTTTCCTATTGTAACACCTTTGTATAATCTTAACCAAATGTTGAGTTGATGTAAACTTTACACACGTTTTCAACCATAATCCAATCATTGCATTTTTTTAAATAGTCACAACATGTGATATATTGTTTTTTGTGTACAAGTACACAAATTGTCAATATTTTCATGTTGCTCAGCACGAAAGTCATGCCAATGGAAAGTCTGTTGTAACACACAAATTAAACGCAACCATATGCTATGGCCAGATCTAGAAAAAAAATGGAAATTTGTGTCCATGTACAGGAATCTGTAGATTTTCAATTTATTATTTACTATAATTTACTATTTTATGGTCTTCTTTGAGACTGTGTTGCATGATCTGTCCTTTTTTCAGCATTTCAACAAACACTTGTGTTTCTCATGGCGAGGACATCATCAGAATGCGTGATCTGAAATTGTTAACATTTTGTGTAATGTGTAAATTTAACTTGGTTATGTTGGTATGGTTCAAGCCCTAATTTGAAAGGGAAAGCGGAAGACAGACGGAATATTAATGATCCATATTATGTGGCTGCTCATGGATGTTAATCACAACTACTGGCATTGGCATATTTACTATTCAGCCTCTTAAAAAAGCTACAGACATTTAGCCACTTAATCATGAACTGAATATGAATCAGGAATGGTTGTTTGGATCTAAAGGACGTTATCGTACCTTGAGTGGATGCTTTTTGTTTCAACCACGTTCGGGGTATTGAAATCTGAACCCTGCTTCTGCTTTCATTGCAGGGCTTCTGCTCAGGTGGCATCATATCAAACCGCCCCTCACTGTAAGATATTTCAATATTTACACAGAAATGTTCTCTTAACACTCAAAACTCACATATAATTACATGCAAAAACAAGTTAATAAAATAGTCTTTTTATGCCAAATTTCAAAGGGGACACAAAAGGGGAAAGAAGAATCCTACTCTGCATATTCAATCAAGGCTCGCAGGTATTGGTATGCTGATTGAAATTCAGACTTTGACACAAGAAACAGACATTTGCGACCTCGTGAAGGATCCAAGCATCTGATGAATATGAAATGAGCAATAATTTGTAGAATATGATGGATGCTTTGATTCAAAGTGCCCTCAAACATAAGTGGAAGGTCCCCCTCCAAAACGCTTATGGAAACAGCCGCCCTGACCCTCAACCCCTGATATTACATTGAATCTGCGTCTAATAGTTTATTATGGGAAATAGGACCAAGGTTGGGGGATTTATTCATTATATTTGTGTGTTAAGGCTACAGTGATGGAGAGGGTTTACTGAAAATTGGGTTTGACGGACTTGCACTCTAAGAACTTTAAAGCAATGTCCCATACCTGCTATTAACCATCTGCATTAGCATAGCATAATTTATCATCATGTATTTGATTTTTCATTAGATTTAACATTTATGGGATTAGATCATGTAATGAATGGTTGCATTCTTTAAAAAAACTGACAACTACAGTGAGCACAGTGGTGGTTGGTTCACACGACAGCATTGAGCAGTAGGCTAACTTAACCATAAGCAGCTCCCTATGACCCCTTAAAGTTCCCCTATTATACTGATTTTCATCAATTCCACACAGCTGTCAGAGGTCCAACAACACTAGATTTGATATGCATTGCCCAAAACCCATACATGGTTCTGAATTTCAGCTGTCTAAAAGTTGCTCAAATGAGCTCTGCTGAGAACAGGCTGTTTTTGTGCCTGCACCTTTAAATGCTAATGAGCTCCTTGTGTCAACACCCACTTGGAGTGCGACAGAGAGGATGCCGCTTATGCTAGTGCAAGCATGCACCAATGTTAATGGTGGATGCACGCTATGGCTTGCCTATGTGGCTCAGGTGATGTTGCTGGGTCCCGTATTGTTGGGACAGATTCTTTTACACAAGCTAACATGAACCGTAGCCGACACATTGTCATTAAAAATAAAACGCAACCACCGTCTCTTCTGTTCTTCTATATCTGGGACAGAATATAAGCACTTATGTTGATTTGTACAACGAACAACAGAGCCATTTGCGTTTCTAGATGTGAGGGACAAACTTCACCTCGGTGACACCCCCTCTCAGATATCTCCTATGATCGCACAGAGGAGTTTCGGCCAATGCAAATGACTCCCTTTGTTACGTAACAACAGGAGCTGAATCTGAACAGCCTGTAGGAGCACTGTTTGACCATTGGGTGGGCCATTCATGAGTAGCTTGTTTTCCTCATTCTGGGGGTGCAGTTGAATAGTCAAAAAATAAGGTCCTAACTCCTATTCCTTGACCTCTGGGGAAAACGTCACAGGGTTAAGGAAAGGCGATAAGAGAACAAAAAAGAACTTAGGAAAAGTCGACCGCGGTGCTCAGAGAATCCGACCGGACTTTCACTAAGCTACGTCATTATAACGCGGCCGCTGATGATTGACAGCTGATGATCGGCACCGGCGATTGACATGCGTCTGCGCTGGAGAAACTACAATAATGGACTACAAAAAGTGCATCGTCCACTTCCCCACATGTTGGTTTTATAAACAGCTGTTTCACTGACCGGCTTAAGGTCAGGTGTTTGACTGTTTGCTGTATTTACATTTCATTTGTGGTTTTAGTTTCGTTTTTGTCAAACATTTGTAACATGATTGAAATAAATAAAAATATCATTAAATTATTATCACTGTCCACGCACATTTATCAACACAATTCCAATGACTATATGTCTGCATGAAAGTAAATGTTAAATATGCAAATACACATATCGTTTGTTTTCATGAACGGCCGAGGTGTGCGGCCCTTTAAATGTTGCTCTCGCAAAGAATTGTGGGTCGGCGGAATCTCCTTTCCTTTCGTATAGGTCTGTTGCATCCTGCTAAAGGAGCTCTGAAAGGAAGCATTGGAGCTCCTTTCCTTTGCATTTAGAGAATCCGAATGGCTCTTATCATGGCGGCAACTTGTTTACTTCCAGGTCACTTCTTCAGTTAGGAACCTTCCTAAGCAAAAAAGACTATTCGACTGCACCCTGGGAGTTTACAGGCTCAGGGAGGACGGTTTATAGCTGTAGAGACTAGAGAAAACATGTTTTTCATAATATGGGACCTTTAATTCTGATGAGTAAAGATGTTGGACATCTTGCATAAAAATTTTTAAATTTAGCACCAAATTTGTGCAACTAATTGTAAACACCCAAAAATGACAGCAACAACTTATAAGACATCTTCTAAGCCCTAATCGGAATCAGAAACAGATTTATTACCAAGAAGGATTTTACGCCATTTTGGACATATAACCTATTTTCCAAGTCAGCCGATGTGTTCGAGACGTCTGGAGATGTTTTCAAGAAATTTCATTCAGTTCTTCTAGTTGCCGAGTTTGCTTGTGCTATGGTTAGCACAAGTCAATCGTTCTATCTAGCATGGCATTAAAAACACTCATACCAACTCCACAGTGCACCCGACACAAATCAATTAAAACACCAGACTGTCGATGTACATATCTGTGTTGATAGAATAATATTTGAAACAAAACTAACCTCGCATCGCATGAATCATCCATTTTTTGAGGGACTAGTTTCTCAGCAGCAGCGGAATTTTACTTTGCTCCGTCGGACTCAAAACTCTAGGACGCACTGCTCGGAATCCAGCCGGTAAATACACCTGAACACCGCCAATTTGTCGGCACTTATGCCCACGAGGCTGTCTGAAAAGCCCTTGGAGCTCACCCAAAGACCGGGCAGCCCACGGCCACGCGAACCCACAATTATGCACCGCAAACCCGAACCTCTGCTCCGTCCGGAGAACCGTAAACCCTCGGATGCGTTGCGGAGGATTCCCTCCTGGCACCACCAGTCTCTGTTTGTTCGGTCCCGGTTCTCAGCTCCAGCGGGGGCTATCTCAGTCTCCACAGATGCTCATTCACATTCTGCCCTTAGAGCATCCCTCTCGCGCAATTCTTCCTCTGTATATTCAGGTTCGTACAGGTACGGTTGGGTTTGGGCGGAAAATAACTCTTAGTCTTAAAAAGTTTCAGTATATTCTCCAAAAGTGGCCATTTCTGTGGGATTGAAGAAACTAGCACTGCAGGCTATTCTGCGTCTGTAGCAATGACAGCAGGTAAACAAACTATTATAGAACCGGTAACTTATAAGTGCTAGGTGATATCACTCCGCCACTGCCATAGCCTACTAAGAAGTATGACACGCGGCTGCTGCTGCTGCTGCTGCTGCAGAGACATAAATCCTTAAAAATGCAAGGTTGGTTTTATTTCAAACATTCTATCAACACAAATAATGCATCAATAGTCTGCCGTTACAATTGATTAGCCTCGGGTGCACTGTGGAGTCGGTATGAGTGTTTTTAATGCCATGCTAAAAGTATAACAATTGACTTGCGTTAGCCATAGCATAAGCGAACTCGGCAACCAGAAGAACTGAATGAAATTTCTTGAAAACGTCTCCAGACGTCTCGAACACACCGGCTGACTTGGAAAATAGGTCTTATGTCCAAAATTCCGAACTATCCCTTTAAGGTACAACATGATGAGCAGTAACATCGCTGTATCACTGTTTTAATTCAAAAGAGAGAAGTGTCCCAACAACGTGCTGAGAATACACACATTTTACTGTGAACAGAACTTTAAGTAATTAACAGACAGAGCACTGTGTCCAAAAAAAAATGTCCCCTTCAGAAACTGATCTAATGCTGAGACACTGCCTGTTAAGAACAACACGGAAATTACTTTGGATTAATCATGTGACAACATTTAAGTTGTTGTTTTACAATACAGTCATTTTAAATACCTGTGGAACTTTTTCGGCAATACACCATAAGTTAATATACACACTTTTCTCAACAAGTGACAAAATGACAAACTCAACGTTGGGAGATTGTGTAAGCAAAGAGTAAATGAATATGCAACTTGCTCATGCAGTCTGTGGAGTATTTCTCTTCAACCACAAAATAAGCTAATGTTCCGTCTAAACTCGAGCACTTGTCCAGTCAACAGTCTGTCAAGTGGCCACTTAGATTGTGCATTCAGAAGTGGCCACTCCACTGCTTTTTTTATTTTGGCTGAAATTGGAAGTTAACACCGTGAACACAAGACCACACACTCCTTACACTGAATAGGAGTTTCTGAACATAACAGCATGTGGCGTTGCTAGGAAACAGTGTTGAGAGGCACAGACCAGCTGCTATTGATACCTGATGCGGGTTCTAGCAGAAAACATCAGACAGACTCACTTGAGATTATTGATTTTGACCAGTTTGGAGACTCACAATCATGCTGAGCTGCAACATCAAGTGGGTGGGAGGAATTTAACGACTTAAAGTTGTTGCCACAGAGTCTTGCATCACTTTCTCTTAATTATCTGTATTGGTACTTTGAAATTGTGTTGTGTACTATTGAATGCAAGGTTTCTTTAACCTCTTTTCAATCCACCAGCCCACTGGTGGGTTAGGGGTGAATGAGTGTTTTTTAATTATTATTATTACTTTTAAGTAGGGAGTTCAAAGGTTAGTAAAAGCTTTTACATTCTCAATTTGAATTACATCTTCCAAGAATAAAAATACAGATTCAGTGATAATTGATTTTGTAAGGGAATGTGTCTATGGGATTGAAGCCAACACAGAGATGCAGCCTGGTGTCCTAAAAATGTTGTTACCATACAACACAACTTCATTGTCAGTTAGGGAATGAGGGATCCATATTTTCTCTTGTATAACATTTGTTTTTCATATATACCAAATAAGTATAGTCTGCAGAAGTTCCCATTGCGAGAAGGTTGAGATGGATGGATGGGTGGGTCACACACAGGACTTTCACCCAGGACACCGATGGATAGCTCAATATTACAAAAAAATATCCTATTGGACTGAAAGCCCATTAGTCTGGCAGGCTGCTATCCAACAAAAAACAAGAGGAGTGAGATCAGTTTGGGATAAGAATATCTGGGTAAGCCACCCAGAGGCACAGTAGGGGAGGTTGTGCCTTCAAAAAAAAAAAGGGCTGCAAGTTCAGGGTATTTTGGACCTTAGGAACAATGGCATGGCACTTGAGACCACCGTTTGGGTCCCATGTGAAACCACAAGTCAAAGTTGACTTATTTGAATGTATGCCTGTAACGTTAATGAAGCTAACAAAAGTACAAATTTCAACCCAAACCATGATGCTTAAATTAACATAACCTATTAACATAGATGTTTTTTCATGCATTTAAATTTTGAACCTGAACCTGAAGTGTGTAAAACTGCGGCCCATATTTCCGAGAGAATGCAGTTCAGTGGTATGGGAACGCAGTTCCGTAGGAGACAGGAAAGACAGGAATTACATATGGAGTGGGATGTTTTGAAACTCAGGTCTCTGGTCCGACTAGAACTGTAGATGTTGCAATTACATAGCCTCCTACCGAGGACAACCTAGTGATTGTGGTTGATTCCCAAATTGCCCTCTCTCTCTTCTATCTCCCTTTTTGTTTCTTTGTAAGTAAATTATCATTATTTATTATTGTCGTTTTGATGCATTGTACCTATCATGTTAACCCCTGTCATCATACATTTGTACATACATATAGGAATCTTACAATGTTCTTTTAAAATACGCTTTCTGATTTTAGCAACACAATACCTCATATGCACACTTCACTTTAAAATAATTTATTCACCCCGTGTTACCTAGAATTCTTGGTGAAAACCTACTTCTCGCATGCTTCTGCCACATGAGACTGTCTATGTTGTGTCATGTTTTGTGCAAGTGTTTTGATTGCATATTTATCAAGCATATCTGTAAGTTATGTTTCCCTGTTCTGAAGTGTTGAATCAAGTCAAGTTAATTTATTCATCTCCTTTGTGATAAATTTGTTTGAGAGACAGGGAACTGCCACATAGACAAACATCAATATTCAAAAATCAGTAAGTGTTCAGTCTCTGTCAGGTCAAACACTCGGATATCCACGCTGTTCACGTGGTTTGTTACCTTGACTACAGTCAGTTTGAGACCTCCTGCCAACAGCACACCTTTTCAGCTGTTGATCTTAATTCATGCAAAAGCCACGGTGTGGATTATAGAGCATGTCTCAGACAGGGGCAGAGAGAGACATACAAACATAGGTGGTTGTGGAGGCAACCATAACACAAGGCATGTTCATTTTCATTCCTGCCACCTAAAAAGTGGAAACATTTTTGTAATATTAAGTGACATAGGTCAGGTAGGTATTTGACGTTAACAGCATGACTAATCTTGCAAATTATTTTTGCTTAACTATGCTGGAGTTTGCTGGCAAATCTGTTACGTTTACAACAATACCATAATAATGTGGACTGTTCTGAATGCAAATCAAGGATTTGCAACAATGCCAAGTAAAAGTAGTCTTCGAAACTCAACATTTAACAACAGTGGCGTGAAGTCATGTGATGATGGTGTAGATTGTTCATCGCCTAGCGTTAGCTGTTTACTTTGGTGATTGCATTTATGCTTCAAAAATCAATGTGTTGTGGGACCAAATGTATAAGCAACATAAACTTTGCCACAGAGGTTATTTTTGGCAATAATCCAATGGAAAAATTCCTGTTGGCCTTTTTGGTCGAGGGATTCAGTGAGCATGATGGCCCACAAAAATATGTCATACCTGCAGATGTTATCTTGTTAGAATCGGGGAAAGTGTGGGTGAGAGATGTGCCACAACGAAAGGAATCCACCCTGGATGGTCGGTAAATTATAACAGTGAGTCACAATGGAAGAATTGGATGGTGTATGAGTTGTTGCGGCACCAGCTTTCTGCACTTAAATGTCAGACCACACGCTCCAAAAGGAATTCTGGAAACATTGGTGGCTTCACTCCCACTTTGTTCATCAGACTTTCTCTGATTTGTTTTTTGTTTTTTTAATCAGTAGTAGATGTTTTTAAAAATGTATTATATCAACCTGGAAAGCTGGAAAATTTTATTTTGTTCATATTTCATCATCTATGAAATGTATACATATTCTCAAAATATAAGTGGCCTTTTTCTAAATGTATAAGTGTCGGTGACTGTAGCAAATGAGGGCATGTTTTGTACTTTTCTTATGGCTTTACTATTTGTATTGAGTTTATTGTTTGGCATTTTTCACAAGAAAGCAGCTGTTTTTAACTGTGGAAGGCTTGCTTTTGAGCTTAGAGTTTTCAAATACAGTCTACCCATCTGACCTACGCAATATTCTGATAAATTGGAGGCACCTATTCTCAACACCAGATGATCATTGCAGCAGGGACTCATTCATTCTGCTGTCCTTGCCATAGAAAAAAAGGGGTCTGAAAATAAAGAAAGACAGCTAAGGAGGGAGCTGGGGCCCGTTTCACAAAGCAGGTTCAACAAACTCTGAACCTAACCCTGAACTCTGAGTTGAACAACTCTGAGATGGGAAACTCTGAGTTTTCGGTTTCAGAACAGTGGTTTTGAATTAGTTCAGTCAACTCTGAGTATGTAAACTCTGAGTTACGCGCGTGCCTGCCGACTCGACAAAGCCATCATCAATGGAGCTCCGATACTACGATTCACCATGGCAACGGGGAGAGCGTCATTAGATATTACCGAGTGTTTATGTAGAAAACGAGCTTATCCTGAGAAAGCGGAGCAACGTAACTGCAGCAAAGTAGCGATAGTTGGCGTGGCAGACAATTACTGCCCGATCTAATGTGTATAACTGAATGAAACAGTCTATTGATCTAAAGCTAATAACTCTTTATTTTCAGACTTACACAGCGACGCTGTGGTGTAATGGTTAGCAACGCCACCCACAGTGCTGGCGATAACGGTTCGATCCCCGTAAATCACAAAGTAGCGCAACACATAAATTATTATTTTTATTGGGTGTAATCCCCCCAGGCACAGAAAGAAAGTGGCTTCAATTGAAAATTAAGCATAAGAATATTGCGCAAATACGTTGACTAAGGCATATGATTTTAATCATATTTCACATATTAAACAGTAAATATAAGCAGGTATTTCAACACAGGAATGTACTTAAACATTTCATAAATCTCCCGTTCGCAAAAACACTACCCCCGCAAAGAATCTGGTTGCGGATTATGTCCGCGATATGAAATGTTGAAAATGTCGGAGAATATTGTTTAGATAATATCTAATGTGATTGAAAGGAAAGGTAATCAAAATCCTCTACCGACGCAAAGCTGCTAGAATCACTTTTATTTCCGTATCGATTAGGTTGACGATGAAAGGACGGCACAATTTTTCAGAGTTGGTTCAGATTCCGGAAAAAGGCGGAGACATGTAGGGAGAAACTCAGGGTTTGTTGAAGCAAACCTGCTAGCGAGCAGGTTAGTTTCACGGAGCATGTTACCCGGGTAACTGACTCAGATGTATGCTGAACTGGCTTTGTGAAACCGAAAAACCAGAGTTTCCCTCATCTCAGGGTTAACTAACTCAAGGTTTTCACTAAACCTGCTTTGTGAAACGGACCCCTGGACTGATATATTGGGGTGCTCCAGTGTACTCTGAGGGACCCTTAGGAGCATATCAGTCTTACAGTGTGCAGCTCCACCAACTAATAGGCTGTTTTCACACTCGCATTATGGAATAATAGGTGTAGTTGTAGCAGGACATGAGCAGTATTTTTTCCAGAAGTTGCTTGCAGCAATTCTTCAGTGCACAACAACACAGGAATCAGGGCCTTATGCAAAGCACTTATAGCAGCAATTAATTTGAGTCCACTAAATATTTTGACCTCCCAGTGGAATGAAATGTGTTGGGGATCCATTCGAGAAAATGTCTTTGCAATGAGCTGATCCCGAACTAACAGAATAACTTTGCCAAGCTAACTATATCAAACATTTACACCTTATCTTAGATACAACATGTTCCCCATAAAGTTCCCATATAATAGGAATTAAGATTTCCATGTTTTCTATGTTGTGATCACACCCAATAGTTCCCAGATGTGGAAGACAAGTGCTAAAATGTGTTTCGGACAGGTATACCCAGACAGACCGTATGAGAAAAATTATGCATTAATTGAACATTATATCATGTAAACATATTTATAAGTATAAACCCTCCAAAACAACTCCAACCTGAAAAGGAGCATGAAAGTCTGCATTGAACTGAAAAAAAAATGCAGGTTGTGTTGTATTGATGTAATATATCAAACTTTAAATTTCAACAGTCCTGACACTACTTTCTTTGCAGTACTTACTTATCTCATTAAATGGCTCATTATTGATTGCCCCTGAGTTTACATCCTTCTTGGCAATTATCAATGAGAACTCAGACTGTGTTTCCAACTATCGATTTAAGAAAGGACCGTATGAAGGTGAACATCCATATTCCATAACACCAGTCACCACTGACAGAATATCAACGCTGCATTACTGGATTGAAGCCTGCCAGTAATCTCATAATGGCACAAATCAATGCGGCTATCAGATTTATGCTTCTTCATCACACAGAGTTACTCAAAGAGGCTGGAGTGATGGATGTCACTAGCCGGGAGACGAACCGAGCTGGCTGGAACCTGATTAGGGTTGTGAGTGAGTGAGTACGTTGCAGTAATGAAGTTAAACTCCTGTATGTGTGTGTTTGTGGTTTTGTATGTGGTATACACAAGCAAAACCACAGTTTAATGTACATAAACACATAGACAAGACAAAAAAAATGTTGTGAGTGGATGCTGTAACTTTGCATGTGGCAATTTGAAATGTGTCATAACCTGTATATATGTGTGGAACACAGTTATGTTGTTGTATGATAGGGATAATTCATATGTTAAAAGGTCACATCAGTGTATTTATGTCAGTGATTTTCATATTTTCCACTAACCAAATGGAAACTAATAAAAGTTAGAAGCACTTGTTAAAGACAACATTATTTTCCAAATAGTTAGCAGCAATGTAAAGTGTTCTAATGTACAGCCATGGCATATCGGCCACAGAGACTGAAGTACAGGATTGACCATTAACTTGCTAATGGTTGATTTTTTAAAACCTGATTGTTTTAACGTTTGTGCCTTTCACAGCGTTGGAAGCTGTGCACGGTGCCAGGATTTATATTTTGGATGAGCCAAAATAATTTTGGCTGTGCCTTTTTAATTATAGAATTTATAGCTGTTTGCCTTCATTTGATGTTTCCCAAGTCTCGCTAAAACAGAAATGACTGATGTTCCACAAAAGGCCACGAGTGTGTCCGGGTGATTACGACACTTCTTAATATATTTCTAAAAACTTTTCAATTCCAACATTGCTTATTATTTACCCGTGCAGTTTAAGTGGCACACATCGCTCAAATCATGGTAAAATGAAACGGAGTAAATATCACGTTTATTTTTTTGATGTGGATTGCGCAGAACAATTACATCCATTCATCCAGAACATATTTTTATTAAATTTAAGGAAATAGAAATGGTCCATACTACAGCTCAGTTTCAGTGCCACCTCCAGTCTTTAGTTTAGTTTATTTAGTTTACATGGGCCTGTAGAATTAAACACAAACAATAACAAATACAAAGTACCGTAGACTATCAAACTCAACATATAAAATTATCATAAACAAGTAAACCACAATATGAAATAATAATAAATAATAAAATAAAAAAACATGTCCGAAAAGGAGTAGGAAGAGCATTCACTTGTCTATTCTTACCCCTTTTCCATAACTTTAACAATTAAATCATGATATACAACACAAACAACCATCCCATTGTTCTTATATACAACCCAAATATCCACCCTATGTTTATCATATTTATCTTAAACAACTTCCTCACATTCATTCTGCCAACTCTTCTTTCTTTCTCGACCACTACATTGTTTTCAGATTCTTCTAGTCGTAATACATTTGCAGCTATGAAACTACACAGCATCTGCATCCGAAACTGTGGATAAACACACTCTACACTGCTAGAAACTACAGCCAAGATAGAAGGCTTTCATAACAGGTGACATATTAAAAATAATATTATTACAATTTTCATAGACACATTGCCTTACTTTTCTTTGGCTCTTGGCATTCGATTCTTTATCAGATATGTTAGGCTGTTGTGATTGGTCCAGACTTCGCATTGTGTTTTCTAGATAAAAAAAATAACAGTCGGTCACTGTTTTCTACTTATATTTTATTAAAGCTACCCAGTTAGCACATGCAATCAACTAATGCTACTCACATTTAGGCAGGAATGGATCAAACTGAATTTGTTACAACAAAAAAATAAAAATTAAATGATCCCACCTTTTGTCACATCCATGTGCAGTCTGCTCCCCCATAGTGTCTCTGTCTGTCTGACTGACCCCCCCCCCCCCCTCATGCTGGTGCTTAATCTCAGCTTTTCTTTGAAGTCTGCCAAACTTTCCCCTCAGTTCCCCTCAATTTTCTCTCCTCCATATTCCTACACTTCCCATCCTCACTCTTTAACTCTCTTTTCTTCCCTGCCTCCTGCTCTCTCCACCAGCTCCTCTTTTTCTACCTCTCCTCTGCTCTTATCACCTCTCAGACTGCCTTCTCATGCCCTCCTTTCTACTTCTCCTCTCATCTCCTTCTCGCCACGTGTAGCCACCCAGCTCGCTGCTATCCTGTGTGCCCATGCATCACCGTGACCACCCCGCCTGCACCCCCTGTTAAACTATTCCTGGGAGAGCTCACCTGCGAGTGGAGGGCTCCTTTTGAAAAGAAAGGAGAAGAAACGCAGAGAGTAATGGAAAAACAAGTTTTGCCACCCCCCTTTTACAGCTGGCCATGACCAGAAACTGTGTTTTGTATTTATACAATTTGCAGAAGCGTAGCATCCGATGCAAATTCTATTGTGTCTGAATTAGCATGTGTGAACGGTACATTGTAGTTTGTGAGTAATTGCGTCATACGGAGAAGAAGAATCACAAAGGAGTGGAGGGAAAAGAGAGAAAAGCTCTGCAGTGAAGTTGGTTGTTACTGTAAATAAGAATATGTTCAACTGCAGTGAGCCCAACGCAAAGGCACTCCTAGAAAATGGAGGTTTTGTGTTCACGAAATACTGAAAAAATAAAGGTTGATTTATTGACAGTGTTGAAAATACAATGTTTAAATGAGAGCATGGGGAAAGTTTCTGCTCTTTTAACAAAAAATTGCCATCATACATGTACAGTAGGCCTATATGTTACATATTGCTCCATAAAGAGCCTTTGGTGCTGTCCCAGCTATATCCATGGAGTCTAACAAGCAGAGCAGAGGTGCTTCGGATAGGCTGCATCTGTTATTTCCAGCCTCTCTAACATGTGCTGCTGTCTGACTAATGCTGGATTTTGCTGTGAGCCAAATGAGCTGAGTCTAATGAATTAAAATTAGAACTGTCTGCTCACAGCAAGAAGATGTATTGCATGCAAAGGCTGCTTATTTACTGCTTCATGTAAATACAAGTGTTGAAAGGTAACCTGCTGGCGCAAAGGCCACCTGCCCCCCAAAACCCTGCTTCAGCAGCATTGTACTGTTTTTTGGAGAACAATTTTAATTTTTGCACTGCCTTGCAGTTGCATGCCTCGGCCAGCCACTCAAGTTGCAGTTTACATCCACGTCTGGCCAAAATATCTACATAATTTTTTCAATATACCATTAGATATTTGTGTTTTTGTATTTTTTATAATGAATTATTGAGTTATGGGCCAAGGCGTGTTTTTTGAGGTCACGTTGACGTTTTACCGACTAAGTTTCAGTTTGTCTTGTACTTGTAGATGTTTTAGCCAAATTTGATACAATTCCCTCAAGTTTTTCCCGATATCATATTCATAATAATGGTTTGGACAGACGGACAGACAGACAACCTCCAGCCATGGCTGTAACCAGCAGTAAGTTTTCAAAAGGAGCAAGGTGGTATGGCACTGAATATGGAATAATTAAGTAATAATATTATTAATTAAAAGTATATTAATATAAACTAGCCATGAGAAAATCAAATAGTAAAGCCCAAATGTTGATTAAATTTGGTTCTCTAATTAAAGCATGTTGTTCAAGATGAGATTTCAAAACAAAATTAATTTGTACGTCAAACATTTTCCTTAATGCTTGCACTACCTCTAGCAGGCTAATGCTGACATGCTGTGCAAGCTAATAATAAGATCCTGGTTGGTACAAGGTGGTACATCGCAGCTGAAGGATGGACCTTGTTGATGGGAGTGTTTCTCCACAACTTCCTCCAACTATTTCCAACCGATTCAGGCCCCTAAAGGATGAGGCACCCTCATCTCTGGAGTCACCCAAGGCAGCGGACCCCGCTTTGGTGATGGCTCCTGCTGTCACCGCTGCATGTCCTCCACCTGTGTCCAGCGCCAGTGCGGGCAGCTAGTCGCTCCTGTGCAGGGCGGAATCACCGTCGGAGTATCCTGCGGGAGGCCGTCAGGCAAAGATCAGGTGGCCTTCCTTGGCATGGACTTCCAGACCCCAGTTCAATGGTGCAACCCCATCAGCCCGGGGCCATCGTCTGCAGCACAGACAGAGGCAGTTGAGCATCCGCTGCCCTACCCAGGTAACCCTCACACATCCTCACCATCTCCTCTCTTTCCCCCCCTCCAAATGAATCATCGGAGATTCTATAACCAGGAACATTCATTTCTTCATGCCATCACCGCTTGTTCCCCTGGTGCCACAGTCCCCATCATCCTGGACAGACTGCTTGATCTGCTGCCCTCTCTCCCATCCTCCATCACAACAATCATGACACAGCCCGTTGAGAGTCCGGGCTCACCAATTTATCTCCTATTTTTTATTTTAAAAGATAAAAGGTGTATTGTCTATTTTTATCTCTGGTCCCCTTTTTAACTTCCGTGACACTGAATCTTTTAGTAGACTCCTCCAGCTCACAAAATTATTTTTAACAACAATGTTAACTTGTTCTGGAAGCAGGTTTCACAAAAGGGACGGGATTCTCCCGAACTACCATGGTAGCCAAATGCTCGTATTCAACTCGGAGCCCATCCATCCATCTCTTCCTCTGCTCTCATCTCAAGACACCGTCTCTGCCTCTAGCCCCTACTCTCCTCTCCCGGCACAATTTACCCCATCCTGCTCCAACAGATACATTTCTCCATCTTCCATAAGCATCGTCGTATCCCACCATGATTCCTCCACATCATGCTCATCAACACATCCCTCTGCTGCTTATCTCACAAATCTCATCCAAACACATTTGAAAACTCCCCGGCCATCTACACCCCACTCCTCCCCTCACCCAGTAAAATGTTGTCTTTTAAACATCACTGAACAATAAGTCCTTTTTTATGCCATGACTTTTTTTACATTTATTATGTATAATTTGAAGGTGTGAGGACCTTATCTTCTGTTGCCTGCCATTTTGGATATCATTTGTAAGATTATGTATTATTTAACCATTGTTCCAGGTACCCCTTTGCCTGTGTTTGCAATTAGGCCATGAGTTCCACTAGTCCCTGACACAAAATGCTGTATTAAAATGGCTTCTGCTGATAAAATAAGCAAAAAACAACCATATACTTCCTGTCCACTCCTGAGGATTGATGTTCCCATCCTGTCAGAATCTAGAAGACATGATGTACACTTCCGGCTGACCCACAGGGATCCTGCAGGGCACATGGGAATACACATCCAATGTCATCGTCTTCAGAACACACAACCCCACAACATCACATCAAACATCATGAGTCGTGGTATTCTGATAATCTTGACAATTGTTCTCGACAGCTTTTTACTTCCACCTTATTTTCAGCCTCAGTAAAACCTTCAGTATTTAGGCTACACAAGAAGATAGTATTTATATGTGCATCTTTTCCATAAAGAAATCATGAACCAACATTGTACTATAGCTGTTCTGAAGCATGCATACATTATGTCATAGCACAAAATGTCCTGTACTTAGCAGGGTTTCTTCAACATTTCCAGTTCAAGCCCTCTGCTGATTCAAGGTGTTCCCAAAGTGTACAAACGTTGTCCAATGTCAAAGTCAAGTCAGGTCAATGAGAAATGCCTCCTAGCCAATGGAGTAAAACCAGGAACTTACTGGATCAAAGGGAAGAGGAGACAACAGAGGAAGATGAAAAAAGAGAGGGTGGAGAGAGAAGAAAAGTTGCAGCAAACGGGGTCCAGAAATTGGTAAAGAAATAGAGCATGGAGGGAGGGGGTGGTGATGAAGATAGACCCAGAGATAAGAGAGCAGATGAGAGGGAAAACTGAGGGGAGGAAATACAGGGAGAACAGAAAAGATGGCTGGACTTCAAAGAGGCAGCAGATTCTAAAGTGGACCACCTTTTCTTGAAGACCGCCTACTGAGAGAAGGAACAGGAGAGACAGAGAGGGAGAAATGGTGAGAAATGAAGAAAGAGGGGGCAGGTGGATCCAGAGGAATAGGGGGTGATGGGCAGGTTGAGGGAAATGGAGGTAGAGAGAAACACAGAGGGGGACTGTCAGCGCACCGGCAGGGGTGGCCTGAATCTGTATTTCCATAACAATTTTGACAACTTTTGTCAAGTTTTGTCCTTTGGTGATGTGTATCACATGCATGCAGTTGCACGCCATTCCCATTTATAGACAGAATATTTTACTGACAACTAACCCAAGCTGTTCTCACTCAATCTCACCGGCACTTTGTCAGTACCTCTCAATGTCTGATACTGTATAAAAACGCAGGATTAGATCGGCAGAGAAACCGACATTGAAGATATTGTAAGAGTGGGGAAAAAATGACACTTTAAGGCGGTGGAAGGGGAGATTGGATGGGTCAAACTAACACAGGACTTTCACCCAGGAAACCATTGTTTTTGTCCTGTGAATAACCAAGACAACGTTGACTTATTTCCGTTATTTGCTAATGGCTGTTACATAACAAGCTTTGTAATTTTGCGTCATAAACGTAGTTCTTAGAATCCAAACCGAAATGTGTTGAGCAACACGGATTTGTAGCTTTTTCATATCTCTGGAATATATCTGTGAAATTTCTCACGGTGTGATTAGATGTAGTGATGAAGCCAATAGCATCCAAAATGCAAAAATGCAAAAATCCATCCATCCATCGTCTTCCGCTTATCCTGTATTCAGGGTTGCGGTAAAAAGGGAAATTAGACATTTGAGGTGGGTTTACCCTCCACTTCAAGCCTAGTGTGTGTAGGAGAAAATATAGTATGTTAATTTCAACAGCGCCACAATGTGACCTGATCCTGAACTTCTTCAGAAAATGCTCATTGTTGAAACAAAATGTTCATATTCCAAAAACATTCAACATGTGTCATTTGTTCTCCCAACAATATTTCCTCCCGGCAGTTAAATCAAAACTGTGCTGTAACTTAACATGAAGTGACTCACAATGCTGAACAATCTTGACTGTGAAAGAAAAAAAAGAATACAAACACTGCAAACAATATACATTACGCACACAGTGGGGAATAATTCAACAGTGTGACTGACAAATTTGAGCTCTGGTGGTTTGACAGGTTGTTTGGAGGTTCAGTGCAGGTCGACACCACCTGCCTTGTGGGCATCTGATGGGCGATTTCATTAAGTCCAGTAAACCAGCTCCACTGTCCAGCACATCATATAAATAAGGCCCTGCTGTATCACTAACGTCAGGTTTCAGGTGTTTCTGACTGTGTGCATATGTGCTCTTCTTGGCTTATAACGAGCCAACCCTATATATGTTTATGTATAATATGTATATAATTCAAAACTCCTTTAAGTGTCTTTCACCTGTAGCTGTCACTTTGTGTGTGCAGTTTCTTTCAACCTATCCATTCCCGGGGGTACTTGTAAGACATTTAATTTACTGTCTATCCTCCCCCCTATTCAAGAAGAGTAGAAAGGGATTCAGTCACAACCTCTTAGTGTATGATAACCACACTAAAATATTTTGATCCAGAAGAAATAGTCTTCTCATAGTTATCTTTCTCTGGCGTCCCAACTCATTTGCCTACCGAAAACATTTTTGCATTAATTGGCAGAGGCCTTTATGTGTGTATAGCTATACGGACAACAATATATATATATATATATATATATATATATATATATATATATATATATATTGTCTTTATTTGTATTTCTTCTTCAATACATTATGATGTCCATTGTGAAAATTATAGTCCCATTTAAAACAAATAGACGATATACAGGGTATGCTTTAGGGAGTGGCAACCTTGTGATTGACAGGTCGCTAACACGACGATGTACAGTGTGGGAGTTGTCTGTTTTTTTCATCTTAGGAATTTAACCCTTTCAAAGTGCATTGACAATTTATGAGAGTTAATTGTAACATGTTTGTCGCCTAAAAATATCTTATTCAGCATTTGGTTTGATTTAGCGCCACCTTCTTGTTTATGTTGAAAAGAAATGCCAAACTCGGTGCCTCGGGTTTGGCATTTTGGCTGTTGCCATCTTGGACTTTTTTGCAATGAGTGAACGGAGTGACCATGTTTGAACTGTGGAGGAGCGATGCATGGATCTACGGACCACAAACGGCAGAGCAGCACCCCAGCAACCTTACTACATCTGGCTTGATCCGGCTTCTGGTCCAAACCTGTTAACAAAGTTAGCTATATAAATTTGAGGTAAAATTTACAGCTGAGTGTTAAAATATTCTGAAATGCTAAAAGCATTGGTGGCAAGTACAGAAGCCACTTCCACATTGGATTCACTTTTCAGAATTGGAGGTTACTGCCTGGATGAGTTAGCTTTCAAGGTGGAGGTCCAGTACCTCGTGTCCTGGTGTGCAAACAACAACTTCACCTTGGACACCAGAAAGACCAACAGTTTCTGGGAGTCCACATCTCCAAGGACTTGTCTTGGAATTTCAACACCTGGTCAAGAATGTTCACTAGTGCCTCTTCTTCCCAAGGAGACTAAAGAACGTTGATGTGTCTCGAGAGCATCCTCACCAACTTCATTACAGTACCATATGATAACTGCTCCATCTCGGCTTGGAAGCACTGCTTCGGTGGTGAAAACCACCAAATGCCACACACGCTGGCTGTTTTATAGATTACGCCTTTTGAGTACAGGATGGTCTATTCAATAATGAGGTGATCCTGCAGCAAAAATAAAAAGGGCAATACTTAAACCAGCAAAATGATGATTTAATATGTTTAATAATGAGGACAAGGCTCTGCAAATTGTGTGGCAGACAGGTACTTTCTGAAAGCCAATTAAGATCAACTGAAACAACTTCAGACTTCAACAACAATTGAGAAATACCTGTCCTCTGAGGACCTGCCATTCTTGGTATATGTAGGTGTGTATGTAACTCTCCCAAAGTGGCTTTCACACCCACAGGGATGTTCTCAACCATCAAACAGCAGGTGTTAAAACCCCATAACACCTCCCAAATCTGCTTAAGCTGCTTGTAAACCTCACAAGTCCTGTCTTTTAAATTTCTCATTCACATTACTCGTCCCTCTTTCTCCCTTTTGATCGTGTCCTGTCGTCACCCCTTTCGTGCTGTCACTCTTCCTCTTTCTTTTCTTTCACACCCTCTTAATCTTCCTCTCTGTCTTATTATCCCTGTTAGTGATCGTCTCATCAAGTCGTTCTCTACACTCATTTCTCCCATCTGTCCCCTCTCTCTCTCTTTGCATGACCCAGAGTCTTGTTCCTAATGAGCTCCGTCTGTGTGTGTGTGTGTGTGTGTGTGTGTCTGAGCATTCGAGATTGTATCTTTTTTATAGTGTGTTGTGAAGTGGAAGCTAATGAAAGGGTAATTAGTGACAATGTCTTGGCCATTCTAACACGGTCTTCACATGACATATGACTCAGCTTTTTTTCATGACACAATTTATTAGAGTTCAATGATAATCTGACAACATTGTATTAATTATCCTTTTCGAATGCAAACACACAACACACACACAAATTTATGTTTTCATTTTATGTTTGAACACATTGGTAAAAATTCCCTGTGAACCCTTGAGTTAACTTCACTTATCACTAATTAAGAGTGATGTAAACAATAAAGCGCTGATCAATATATTGATATATTGAACATGTAAATATTGCTTTGAAATAATGATTTACAGCTTTGTCATTGCATCATCAATGTCCAATATTTCGTAGTGATGTCCAAATGAAGCTTCGTGAAGCACTTTCTTTATTTTCTGAGCCCAATAGATGGCGCTCTCTGTTCAACAAAGGGTTGAAAGCAATGGAAATATATCGGCCTTCAACCCTTTGTTGAACAGAGCGCGCCATCTATTGGGCTCAGAAAATAAAGATAATGCTTCACAAAGCTTCATTTGGACATCACTAATATTTCGTACAATAGTCACCTAATTGAAATTTGATTGGAAGTATCAAGCATTCACAATGTTTGTTTGTTTTTCCTGTCAGTCGGGGCGACATTACAGTACAAAACAAACTTTAGGTTTAGGCAACAAAGGCCCGAGGTTTATGTTTCCCCTCACAACAACACTTTGACACACGGTGTCAAACACCAGTCTCATGGTTGAAAGTCCTTTGTTGTTAGACCCATACACCTCCCCACCTGCCAGCCATGAGTAGTCTTTCTGAATATTTAATACTCCCTAGCTCTGGCAGTCGCATAGTCACGTGAATTCAATTCATTCATGTGTCCACCACGAAAACGTAGGCCGATTGATTTTGTTGCCTTAATCTTACTATACAGTAATTTTAAGCCTAGTCAATGTTTTTCCTAAACCTAACTACATTATTTTGTTGTTGTTTTGTAGAGTGATGTCGACCTGGCTGACATGAAAAAATGTGTGTCCCTGTAACCGAAACCAATACATTGCATTGTGTGACCATTTCATGAACTGCTGTGCGTCTGTGAAGCAATGCCATCTGCAACCATTTGCACAGACCATGCACATACAGTCAAATGGTAATTGATGTTACACAAATAACAATATCCAGATCCAATCTCCTTAATAGTTGTGTATAATCTATAAAAGTTATACTCTGCTGTTATGGAGATTGAATCTGCAAATGGTCATTGATGATACACAGCTACAGGCGCCCCCAACCCCCCCATGTCAGTTTCTCCCTGTACATCCCGGAAGAGAGAGCAAACGGAGGAGGTCAGTAGCAGTGTTCCTCCAGCTCCTCTTGTCTTCCAGCTGACCTGTTTGATGAGAGCTGACAGTAGATCACAGCTTACAACTACAAGAACGAAGGGAAGAGAGGACCGTGGTGTCTGTGCTGAGAGATAGAGAGCATCTGTTGGAGGGCAGGTCTTCTCAGAAGGAAGGAAACGTTCAATCCCTTCTGGGCTGGCAGATTATACGGAAATGGAAGTTGGGTTGGATGGATGGGTAGGGGTGCAGAATATGACAGGGCATCCAGGGCTACTGTCTCTACCTCACCTGCCCCGATGGAGTAAAGACAAGGGTGTAAAAGAGGAAAAAAGTTAAAGGTGTTTTGACTGGGGTCTGGATATCCTGCTGTTAGAGAGATTTTTTCCTTCTTTATTTCAGCCTCATTTTGATGGATTTTAACCCTCCTGTTATCCTCAAATATTAATCACACATTTCGTCCTCGGGGTCAATTTGACCCCAGGGATATTTGCCCCTAGAAAATGATTTACAGGAAATTGTTGACCAAGTTTTTGTGTCAGGCACATTGTATATTAGTTGAACACATAAATAACCACCTGATAATAAACCTGGACCCCTCCTCTAGCGCCACCATCAGGCCAAAGTTTTGAATTAGAAATAATTAATCTTGAAAATCTTTCATCCAAATCTTTTCTAATTTGGGGTGCACATTGATGATTCTCACAGAATGAACCATAGTGATTCATTAACCCCACCCCACCCACCCCTCTCACTCCCCCCTCCTCTTATTTTTATCCAGGCTTGGGACCGGCAGTGGCAGAGTTAAAGAGGTTTTTTTTTCTTGTTTTTTTCTTTTTTATGAAACAGAAAATCATAATGAGAACATCAGTCAGAACATGTAACAGCTCTTTATGCCCACAGTCAGCTTCTAGTCTGCCCTACTGTACACAGGATGTACAGAGAGTGTGTCTCAGACACATTCTCCTCTATGTCATTCTCTCTTTCAAAGAGCTGCTCTAAAACCTCACTTACAGTAAACCCTCTTCCAGAGGCCATTCTCAAATAAAGAGAGACAGATATCTTGCAGATTGAGAGCACACTGAGGAATGATTTGGATAGGGAGCAAGCTTTTATATGTTTGCTCCTCCCTTATTTTGCATGAACTACCAATAGAGTGGTGAAGTCCCGCCCCTCCATTTCCGGGACATGGGTCCTCAAAAGCAAAAAAATATCAATGCGATTCAATGGGTAGATACAAATTATTTTCTGGTCCCGTTTGAATTGTGCCATGGATTTCACATATGTTCTTTGTGATATTTAAAGAAAATTTTTCACGCAAAGAAGACGACAATTAAGCGCGAAGAGTTTTGATAAAGTTAGGTTTTGTGTGAGCCGCTTTGTGAACTACAGCTCCTCGCTGTTCTCGTCGCGAATGATATACGTCACCACCCGCCGAGTCCGAAGTCCGCCGAGATGGCTGTTTCTCTGCTCCACTTCACCGCTTTTTTCCAAGGGCAGAATAAAAGTATCGAAAGGGGGGAGAACCACTATAAGTCGGGTCATGTGGAGAGCCGAGGGAGGGAAAAGGGCGATGACGTGACGTCACATACGCGACACAACATGTAGTCTTTATCATTGTGTTTTCTCAATGAATTTTAACTGAAGAATTGCACAATAAACGGTCAAACTCTTGACATGGAAAATTATAATTTAAGCCTATAAACAACATTTGTGTAATACAAGGCATAACGACCGGGGGATCAGATAATAATTATTTTCCGTCCATTGAACACCATTCATTTTTTTCGCTCCGAAAGGACCCATGGCGCCGTTACTTCCTGCTTCCGCTTCGGCACTCTATGTCCTTGCGGGAAAACCCACCCTCCACAGCACGAGAAATATCAGTTCTACTTTGGCAGGTGTGAGTGCTTACTTGAAGGTGTGGGACTGCTAGGTCACATGCACACACAGACAAACACACACACACACACACACACACACACACACACATACATGTGATGTATCAACTCAAATATATCAATTCTGCACCTGCAGGTGTGGGAATGTTAGGTCACACACGCACACACACACACACACACACACGCACGCATGCACACACACACACACACACACACACACACTCCATGTAATGTATCAACTCAAAAGTATCTATACTGCACCTGCAGGAGTGGGACTGTTAGGTCAAACAAGGGTCACACACAGGCAGACCAGTTTTACATAGTTAAAAAAGCTTGGGGTCAAATTGACCCCAGAGGAACACCGATGCGTGTATAATATGTCTCCAGCACATTGTAAAAATATCATCATGAAAATTTTATGCTTAATCAATTGTACTTTTTTCCAAATTAGGAAAAGTCATAAAATATGAAGCAAAAAATTAAAAGTTAGCTATAATATTTTGAACGATAAACATTGAATGGGGTCAAATTGACCCCAAGGATAACAGGAGGGTTAAAGGTTTTCAGTATCTGAAGTAGCACTGTTCATCTGTGTCTATAGCTCGGGGGAAATTGGAGTAATTGAGAGGACACCGTGTTTATCTCTTCTCCTTCTTTTTGGTAGAAATAATCAAATGCATTTGCTTTTCCAAGTTTAAATTCAGGGTGAGCTGGTGCAGGTTTGAAGATTTAGTAGCAATGTAGCTCTCCCAAAAGAAGAGTGAGGTTAAAAATCCTATTTATATTTTTGTCACAGACATTGAGTTGTGACCAAGGCATTAATGTGGCTCAAGAATTGCAGGAAGTTTGTAATCACAGCTAATTTTAATGGCAGCCATTTAAAATCCAATAAACCTTCCACTCTAGATGAATAATGACCATTCCAGGTTGTAAAAATTCTCCAAGGACCCAAAGTTTTCAGAATATACAACTGGGGTTCTTTACAGTTCAACATGACT
This sequence comes from Chelidonichthys spinosus, assembly GCA_029853015.1. Taxonomy (NCBI): domain Eukaryota; kingdom Metazoa; phylum Chordata; class Actinopteri; order Perciformes; family Triglidae; genus Chelidonichthys; species Chelidonichthys spinosus. The sequence goes on along the minus strand of CM056832.1, from coordinate 8,816,494 downwards.
TGGAATTAAAGTTTTTTTATACGCTATTCAACAGTGATGGGAATTACGGCGTTATAAGTAGCTGCGTTATTACAACATTTACATATTATGTTCTTTATCTTTAGTAAATGTGTTGTCACTGTGTGTAATGCTGCTGCTACACTCTAATTTCCCAGCTTGGGATCAATAAAGTCTACCTACCTACCTACCCACCCACCCATCCGGAGATATGTCCTGTTAAGGAAAGCAGGTAAGACACAGCAAATGAGGACACGGTGCGTCTTGTTCGTCTCCAGATTGCGTCTGACGAGACGGGGGGGGCCTCGCGTTATTTACCGTCCCCGCAACAACTGGAGTGACACAAACGTTCTGCCCCACTGTCACACATTACTTCTCTGCTCCGATTATCCTGTAACCTGTTCCCTCATTAAATACGAAAAAATACTAAAACATACATATACCAATTCAAATGGTTTATATTTGAATAATCTGCCAAATGTGTATCTAATAAATCAAATCAATGTGGTCACACAGTGTTAGGTGTGCCATATAAAAACATACATACAGTATGTCTACTGTTTTTTCCCCCTAATTTACACTACAAAGAGTAAATATATTTTATGGTAATTTTTGGTACATTGCTTAACAACCATAATTTAATTTTGCTTAGTTGTCACCTGTTGTGGTGCAATAAATATCAAAAGTTCCAAAAGATATATTGTGTTATTTTTATCAGTCCACTCTATAAGCATAGTAATTATAATATCTACCATAGTCCATCACATTTTATTGGATGCCAGTCTCACATTCCCACAGCAACTGCACTGGATTTCTGTTTGTAATGTATTGAGTATGCATTTGATTATAATTCTCAGATTTATCATAAATAATTGAACATGCACATGTATTTTAAGTTCCGTCAAAGAGGGATGGAGATGGGGGTCCAAATTATTTGACACATCAGTATTTAAAAATGATTTGAAAGTAACGCAATAGTTACTTTCCAAAATAACTAGTTACTTTTAGAATTTGTAACTCAGTAACTACTTTAGTTACTTTCTGGGAGAGGTAACTAGTACTTTGAACTAGTTACTTTTTTAGAGTAACTTGCCCAATACTGCTATTCAGAACAGTAATATAGCTGCAAACAACTATTTGCAGGTGGAAACCTCTGAGTCTGAAAAGTAAAGGCATTGTGGAAGAGGGTTAAACTTGCGTTCTCTCTCATGGCCATCAGAGGGCGACTGACTGTATAGAATTATATGACAAATTGACCCACAATTGACTTCTCACTTGAGTTATTACCTCATTGTAAACATGAGTTTATGGTTTTTAGTGTCAAGTCTTAATGATGTTTATGGTCCCATTGAGAGTCAAATATATGATGAAGCAGGTATGCTTTAGGATGTGGCTATTTTGTGAATGACAAAAATGCCAGGCTTCAAAAAGGCAGTCCACAAACCAATGGGTGATGTCACAATCACTACATCCACTTCTGATTTATATAGTCTATGGTCTTGACTCATCATGTTCACATTGAGCAAGCAAAGTCTGAATGCACAATATGTTCTCTTTTGAAGAGTGAAGACATCCTGTCACTGTTTATTCCTGTCGCTCCTCTTCAGCCACATTCTCAGTTCCCCAGGCCCCTCCAAACCATTGTTCTTCACTTCAACGTGTGTTCTCAGACTTTCCCTCTGTGCCTCATCACCCAACTACACCTGCTTCCACCATCCTCATCTGCCCTTCCTGGCCTCCCCTGCCTACCACTTCACTGAATGACCCACCAGGTATACTTGGCTAAGCCTACAACACAGAAAATGAAAAGAAAGGGTTTTTACTTACCCTTCATTGTACACCTTTAATTCTATAGAGAGTTCATTTATTTAAAAGAGGGGGAAAACTACTCCAGACGATGGCTGCAAAGCTCATTTTTGTTGTGAAAATGGAGAGGAGGAGGAATAATAGGCTTAGCTATTTCTTTTTCTATTGTGCTGCTGTTTCAGTGTAGAGAACTGCAACCACAAAAAAGTTGTTGTTTTCACACTAAGGCAGATACAATGTGAAGTTTTCACATTTTATCTGCCTTAATGTGGAGATGGTGTTTATCGCTCCCCTCTTTTCTGTGCTCTACCTTTGTTTTCTTTCTTTGTCTCTCCAAACCGTCTTGCTTTGTTTCTGCAGAAATACAAAAAAAAAAAAAAAAAGAAGCAAAAAGGGCTGAAAGGTGACACTCGAGAGTTCAGCTGTTTTATTTGGAGGGCAGATGCAACCCTCATGTTCTCAATCAGGTCACTTCATATTATTGCCACAGCTCGACCCGTCACTCTCCCTCTCCCTCTCCAACATTCACTCCTGATGCATGTGATATGCTCCCGCTCCGGCCTCGGCTAACTTCATTACACATGACTGAATAAGAACCACATGACGTCTGTCAAGACAAATGGGTATCAGCTGTGCGTGGACACCATGTGTGTTTGCTATGTGCATGACTGTGGTGTTTGTAAGCCCCAGGTTACGGAAGTTCATGGAGAAATCTAAACCGTTTAAAAACATTACAGGCATATTATGTCTGGGCTACTCTATACCTATACTCTATACCCTTCTATTCAATTTGAGGTCAAAACCTCAGAATTGGTCACCGTCTGCTGGATCGCCAGATGGGATGGATATACCACTGCAAGCATTCTGCAGGAAGCATATTCAGTATATATATATATATATATATATATTCCAATGTCCTGAAAGCAAAATTAGTTTTTAAACTCTAAATCTGGTTGGTATATTTTTGAGAGATGAATGGGCTCCACAAAAGTGAAAATTAGGGTCTAAAGATTTTGGGGTCTGTCACCCAGAGCTCTACGATAGAACCTTCCTTTAGAATAGAGACCGTGTAGAATGTGTATGAACCAGAGATGGTCTATAGTACAAACAACAAGGTCGCTGTCATGTTTATGTCTAGATGACGTTATTTTTATGGAACAGCTACACTGTTAGCATCGTCTAACAAACTAAGATAGCCGTTAATGTTGTCATATAGATACTTACGACTTGTAAATTTTAGATGTCTTCATTGGCCTAGGTTGCCACATACGAAACAATGGATCTTAAAGTTCAGATGGTTCTTATTTATGCCTGTAGGAGTGACATTTGTCCCAAAGCTTACTTATACACGAGTACTTAATGAAGTTCATGGCCGGATTGGAATTGAGCCCTTGTGCTTTCAGCCCTTTGATCTCGGTGCCCTTTTTTATCACACAATCACTAGGGAGCACCAAAAGTCCAAATGACATATTAGTGGCTGGTCAGGACGTACCACAGGTCTGACTGAGGTTTTACAAGTAGCTTTCCACACTGCGTTGTTTCTCATATGATTTTCATGCAGTTTCACATGCTAAAGTTTATTTCATGTTTTACAGCTTATAATTGTGGAGAAATCTGCATCAACGGAGTATTGTTCAAGTGAATTCCAGGCCAGTTGTGCTGCATGCACATTAGTCCCAGTGTGTAAAGCCTGCTCTCGGTTTGTGTCTGTCTCAGTATTTTCCATTGGAACATCATTATAGTGTTTAAGAGAATGCTGTGTTGGCTGGATGATATGTTGATGTGAGCCCTGAAGCACAGCAGAAAAATAACCATCATCACTTTTGTACTTATTGTAACAAATGGTCGCATTTAGGTACTCGGCAAACTGCTGGGAGAGGAGCACTTTTTCCTTTGAATACTCACTTAAGCATGTGTTTTTTGGTTTCTGTCAGATCCAACGCTGTTCTGGATCATAATTAGATTGTTGTTGAAGTTCGTTGAATTTTGTTCAGGTTTTTCTCCCAGGAAATCCCTGAGGTCTCGTATCTTTAAATTAGATATGTAGAAAGTTTGTTTGGTGGTTTGTCTTGTTTTAATCTCTTAACTCCGTATCTGTTTATCTCTTCTCTTCCTGTGCCATATTTGTATCTGTGTTTTCTTTAGTTTACAATGAGACATTTACATGTAGGTACACAGGTAGGGAGTCCTCTTCACGGAGTCCACCGTGTTACACTATCTCTCTGTTTCTACAGTCGCCCATGACAAACCAAACACTCGCTCTAAAGAGAGCTTTCACATATTTACATTACTTGAAAGCCACAGTAGTTCTCCGATGCACTTGTAAAGGGAGGGGTCAGCGGAGGAGGGGTATTCTACATGTATGTATACTACATACATTCGTATTCGACTTTCGTATTTCTTCGATAATGTGTTCCATGCTGGGTTGCAAAATGACCACACTGAAGGACAACATAGTGTCTGTATCCAATGGCTTAAATGACAGTTTTTGTGTGTGTGTGTGTGTGTGTGTGTGTGAGTGAGAGAGAGAGTTAAAAACTACTGAGCTTGTGACATGTCAAGCCAGTGCTGACAGGAGTTGAAAATGTCGGAAAGGCTCCAGATGCTCCATCAGCACACACACACACACACACACACACACACAGGCAAACACAAGCACAAACACGCATGCACACATACAAACAGGTTTTCACACAAAGCAGCTGTGGCGGTTGGACTTAAACCCAGCTCTGAAGTGTCAAGTGAGACGACCTAGTCAATCTCTCTCTCTCTCTCTCTCTCTCTCCCTCTCCCTGAGTCCATCTGTCTGTCTCTTTCCCAGCAGACATGCGGACTCGCCCCTGGTGCTACCCAGGACTGCCAGTGAATCAATTTAGACCCTATTAGCTGTCACACGCACACACACCAACACACACACACCAACACACACACACGCAGGTGCCAACCTCTCTTACGCCGGTGCGCCAATGAGTCAATTTCAACCCAATTAATATGCAGAGCCTCTCAATTTCTCTCTCTGTTTCACACACACACACACACACACACACACACACACACACATACGTGCACATTGGTAACTAATTGAACACCTGGTGCTGCTTGGCCTGGCTAATCGGAGATTAATTGTTTCTTTGTTGTTAAGGGCCAAGATGTGTGTGTGTGTGTGTGTGTGTGTAGGTGAATGCGTGTGCATGCGTGTTTCCATCCCTGCGTGTGTGTGATCCTGTCTCTATGCAGACATAGCAAAGCAGGTGTGCATGACACCTTTATTTCATGTGTGTGTGTGTGTGTGTGTGTGTGTGTGTGTTTGCACATGCATGTGTTCACATTCATGGCATTAGGCTCATAGCCAGAACTCCAATTTTGCCACTAGATAAATCACACCCTATTAGCCTCCCATGGTGCTAGGTCAGACTGAAGTGCACCAGACTGGAGTAAGTAGAAGAGCACCTGTTAGGCACAGCAGACCAAGTGTAAGTACACTTAGTGTGGGGGACCACCTAATTGTATTTCCAAACTTGGAGTAGTCATGTAGCCACAATATTTGTTACTAGGCGAACGTAACAACAGATGTATCAACAAACATGTGCCAACGTGGCTGAAAAGATCCATCGCTGGCTGTTAATTCATAATAAAATCCGATGTATTTAGCCAAACTGCTTGTTTCAGCCCAGTCTCATGGTAGGCCGTGAAATCATCACTTAATTGTTTTCATGTGCACAAGTTGCTTAGTGTCACATAGCATGAAAACAATAACATTGGAAAGACAATTAGGACCCTTTTTCAAGGTAGCAAAAATTGAATGCGTCCATGTGGCGATGAGATGGCCAGAGCTACTCATGTAGGATTACATTTCGAGAAAGATCATGGTGAGCAGGTGGGTGGTGGATCGGTCAAACAAACACTGGACTTTCAAACACAACACCGGTGTTCGACATCCCCGTGTCCAAAAGCTTTACTGTGAAAACATCACTTAAACATCACTTAAGTGATGTTTTCTTGTTTTCCAAAACGTAATTGATTCTGTTGCCTCAACCTTCGTTTTGTTGCATGATGGTGTCCTGACTACTGCAACAAATCCAATTGAAATAATGTGCATTAGTTTGAAAATCATGCTGACCAAAAATTATTATTCAGGTAGATAAATCACTTTCTCAAATTTTGACACTGTGTTGTTTATTTGTATCTTGTTTCACTTGAAAAGTCATTACAAATAGGCAACATACATAAACATAGCTTCTGTAACCATGAGGCTTCTGAAGGGGCTGAGCATCTTGTAATAATGCCTGAATGTGTCATGCCAACATGGGATAACGGCTTAGTGTTCTGCCAACATGGCAAGCATGCAGCAGAGTTCCCCCCAGTGGCTCCGCTGGAGTTGGCCAACAACGCTTGCTGTTGTACTTTACAGCTTCCAGGTGTGAATGTATTAAACAGAAATGGGGGGCGGAACAATCTGAAAGGAAAAAATACATTAGAAAAAAAAAATAAATGGAACAAAAGGTGAAATGGAAAAGGACACAGTAAGACAGCAATGGTGTGTGAAGAGACAAGAAAATACATGGAGGTCTTAATAAAAAGAACACCGCATTCTGTGCTTGGATGGAAGTATAATCAGTGCTTAAAACTACACACACACACACACAAACACTGCCATACATCAAGGTTAATGCATTCCTAACAGAACATAATTTGTTCCATGTAAGACAGGTAACGGACTTTAATGCTTTAATAAAGCTGTGCTGAACACTGAGTCTTTCACTACTGCTGCGACTGAATAATCATTTTTATGGGTGAAACTAAATCTACCTATAAATTGCTTTGTTACACTCTTCAGTGCATTTACACTGAAAGGTTCTCATGGAGCTTCGACTGTAGGCCAGACAAAAATGTTTTTGTCTGGCCGTCTTGGCTGCATTTGCATTTGCTTCAAGTCTGAACCACTTGACCTTAACCTCCTGATATTTTAGTTAGTCCATTTGTACTTTGCATGCACTGCATGATGATAAAATCGTGCATTTATATAATTTGCTGAATATGTTTATTCACATTTTTTTGCTGATTCTGATCACAATTCCCCAGAAACAGAGAGGGTCTCTATAAATTAAAATTAAAAAGTTAGAGCGAGGTAAAACGAGATAATTCCTTAGATTTGAAAAGCTGCAACAGAAAGTTAAATTCATTCCGAATGAATGACTTCCAGCAGTTATAGCAAAATACATTTTCTATCAATTGACTTATTGATATCAATGCTATAATTTTTCATCATTAATGTTCAGTCGGCTCAGACAAATATTTTTCATTTCTGCTCGGCGTGTGCTCAGATCCACCCATCACTCCTCCAGTCAAAATGGTGATTTCCATTCACTGGTTGCAAAAATCCAAAATGGCGATGGCCAAGATCCAAGATGGCTTCAAAAGCCATGATGTGAGCGTCCACAGAGTCCCGAAGCTTAGTTTATTGAGTTAATCAATATTGAGTGTCCAAGTTGCTCAAGGTTTGACAAAGCACTCCAAGGGTTCCCCAGCGGAACACTCACCAAATGTGAAGCAGATGGGATGAGCAGCTCTCGAGATATGAGAAGAACACAAAGACAGACAGAGATTCCTGGCTTTATATTTAGATAAAGGAGCCTGAAAGTGATTTGTGTTCAGGAGTTGTAAAGTTCCAGGCACATTCATCATCGTCCCAAACTACAAAGAGAGGCCCATTTACATATTAGTATTAAGTCTGGATTATGTCTCTAAAATATAAAATAAGTTGGTTAAGTAGGTACATTTTTACGCATCTGTGTGAATTTATGTGTATCCTCGACACACAGAGAAATATTTAATGAGTCTGCATGTATCCGGAGAAGACAAATCTGATTGGCTGGTTGAATCACGTTTTCTATATGAGCACAAGCCTTCAAAAAGTGAGGCCCTTTAAGGCCTGGCACAGTGCCAGAGAGGACTTAATCACATTCTTTTTCAAATGATAATGATTGTTTGTTTTGATTTTCCCATTTTTATAGTCAGATCACAGTGCCAGTTGTGATTCAAACTTCACCCACTCTCTCACTCTCTTAGAGCATTATATTTCCTTTTTTTCCTTTCTTTTACTACACCAGAAATCTCCACAGAGAAGACTTTTACAAGCCAACACCGCTTCGCTGTGGTTTCTGTTATGGTTTACCTGCTGCACTACATTGTTCCACAAATAACAGGAAACCGCTAACTAATTTGGACAAATTGGGTGAGAAACTGGCCGGTCTCAGCTGGAGTGTTAATGGCTGCTGGCAAAAAAAACCTTGAACATTTGGCCTGTTATGGAAGACTGTGAAGAAAACCTCATCCATTTGTGTTCTAGTGAACATTGCTTCTATTTTGGATGCATGCTTTTATTTAGCCATGCTTAATTGCCTTGGCATTATTGACAGTAATATAATTTTAAGTGTCATCTGTGTATCTATTATCTGAGGTTAATTACTGCCCTGTCTCTATGATACCCCTTCCAGTCTTATTGTAACACATTGCTTTTTTTTCTCCTCAGTCTCGACTCATTGTCTTCTTTCTTTTCACTCTCAGCCCACACATCCTCAGGCACTTTTTCTTCAAGTCATTTCCCATCACTCCCAGCCCTCTAACTCCCCAAGTCTGTTTTTTTGGACTTTCCTTAGCCCCTTTTCCAGTCTCCCCTTTCCTTTTTCATCAATCTGGAGCGTTTTCTTTGGACAGTGTCCATGCTGGATAACATTTGTCTGTATTTTTTTCTTCTCTCCACATTCCATCTCGGTTGCTCTCTGTACACCTCTTTCTACTTCTTGCTATTACTCCTGTGCGCATCACTTCTCTTAATCTCTGTTTTTTTGACTGGATGTCTCCACCGCCCTAACCTTGTTCTGACCCCTCTCTCTCTCTCTCTCTCTCTCTCTCTCTCTCTCTCTCTCTGTCTCTGTCCAGCTACTTCTCCATGTCAGCTCTCATCTGTTCTCTAACCCCTCCTCTCCCTCCCTTAATCTCTCTCCCCTGGGACAGTACATACCGTTAAATTGACTTTTTGTGTCTAAGTGCTTAAACACTTGTACTGACTAAATACACTTTGGTGCATAGAATAGCTTCTAAAAATGACTCACTGAAGCCACCTGATTAGGAAGTTTGATTTAAAGTTGGGATGCCTTGACTACTTGAATATTTTTTTGAAAAAAAAAACATTCAGTTTAAACTACAACCTATAATGAATTATTACATCCTCACAAAATGTAAATTTAAGTCAAACTTAGTTAAATATGTATATTCGCGTTAGAGTTTAGATTCTCTGGCCAAACCTGAGCGACTAGCCTGACGTCCCGCTATTACCCTCGGATAGTCCGTGCTATCATTGCTCTATTGGCCTAATCTGAGGAGAAGGCTAAGCCATAAACATGAATAAATATTATTGGCTATACGTTTAGCAGATTAGGCCTACATAAAAAATGTGTACAAAGTTACACATTTATAACGGTTCTGCTCGGTGCAGCTAAATCAAAGACTAAAGGCGTAAAGCTAAAGTGCAACGTGGAGCTTGGAGACATAAAGGATAAATTAAAAACAGTACAAATAACATTGAGCAAGTAATCAGGAAAGTCTGAGGTATGGGATTATTTCAAGCAAGTAGTGAGAGGAGGCGATAACATATGTGTCCGCTTTGTCCAGTTTTATCCTTACCGCGGGCAGCACTAACGTAGCCTATAAAATTATTTTTATATTAACCGCACCCCCAGTTCCCACGGAAATGCACATACAACAGCCTATGCATGCACAGTTAATGTGTTTTCTGGGCCCAATCTAAGATTTAATTCATTATGTAATCATCAAAATATGCTTAAAACTCTTAAAAATGGCACTTAAACATACTGGTATTACTTCACATGTTCACTTCAAATCAGAGCCAGATCCGGCTACACTGCCTCCTTCAACCTGCAGGCTCCTCCTCCAGCCAGGAGCAGAGTGTCGCCTCTCCACTGGTTCCAGCAGGAGGCCAACACCACGCTGCTGGAGGCCCAGGCCATATTGCTGGGCCCTCTGGAGGCAAGGGAGACACGGGGGCACCAGAAGCAGGACTGAATCGGGGAGACTTTCAGACTCTTCTGATTCTCCTCTCTTCAGAAGGGATGCTGGTGAGTGCATTGGCACTTTTGTTCACAGGGACTGTCAAAATAGTGTAGTAGCTTTAAATTTGTATACCGTATACTGGTACATATATGAACAAATTAACCTGCTTGTGCATTATTGTTACCAATAGCGTCTTCTGAAACACTTCTGCACTTATAAATTCTCTGCAAATGCTGAAAATACCTTTAACTTGAGCCAGCTGTGCAGCACTGTTCAGTTGTGAAGATAACGCTTTAAAGAAGAATATTTCTTCAGGTGAAAAACAGACTGAACCAAGGAGAATGCTCTTCATGAATTTCTTAATGAGAGAGCAGAAATAAAGAGGGCATGCTGGGAGGAGATCGGGGGCAGAAGAACAACACCTCCAAGTTTGGGTCCAACCAGCTTGGCCTCAGGGTTAACTTAATGAGTGAAAGGTCTGGGTCATGCTAAAAGTGACTGCAACTAGCTGAGGTTAATGTGGACCAACAATTAGAGTTAAGCTGAATTCAGACAGTTATGTGGGTGTGTGTTCCGTGGATTTTTGTCTAATCATTATTCTGCATGTGTGTGTGTGTGTGTGTGCTTTGAAAGAATGTGGAGTGATGTGAAGAACTGAGAAAAGCAGGAATTGTATCATACACAAAATAAGAAAACAAATGCCGTTACATACCAGAGTATACTATCATAATTTGGGCAAGTTACTCATCCCCCCGCAGTCTTTGTCTGTGTGTGAATTGCTGAATAGTGTAAAGTGCTTTGAGTGGAGGGAAAGACTAGAAAAGCATTATAGAAATGCAGATCCATTCACCCTTCATGTGAAAAATGACATATAAGAGGTTGTCCTCAAAGCAGAAAAAAAAACAACCATCATCAAAAACACTCAAATGTACTAAAATTGCATGAACATGAAGAATTTTCACCGAAGGATTTTGAATTAAAATGCTTATTACTGATGGGTGGTTCAGCCAACAGTCAACAATCCCCCATAGTAGTAATTGGGTAAGATGTGAAAATACAAGTTCTCGTTTCTCCAATAACCCAATAAACAATGTGTACACAGACCAGTAAGTGAAGATTATGACAGCAATTCTATTTTGGCAGGCTTTTGAATTTAGCATATTCATGCATTGCTGTAGTAATTGGCTCTTTGTTTTGTCATTGATGACTATTCATTAGATTGTTTGGACCCAGTCGGAGAGGTGAAAGGATGCCCCCTATTTGTTTGATACACATTCTACATTTAAGTATTAAAGTCACTTGATAAGGAGGTCGTACCAGCCTAATAGAAACACATCTCTGAAGTTAGGTAGATTAAGTATGGAAGAGAAGTCTAAACTTTGATCCACCTTCTGTTAGTTGAAAACGGAAAAGAATGGTCACGTTGAGTGGACCACCTAACAGCAAAACACAAAAGACTCTGCGACCATCTGGCAGCGTCTGGACTCTGCAGCAACATGTGCAGAGCAATCATCCAGATGTGTCAGCGATCCACTTCTTTAGTGACGGACCATGTACTCCGGCAGAGAGGAAATGTCTTCTTGTTGTTCACTGAGTTGAGTAATAGAAGCTTTCAGGTACATGAAATGTCCTTGAGGCCAGCCGTGGCGAGGCGGCAGCCGGCGGCGTCAGAGTGGACTTGTTAAAAAGACAGGCTGATCTTCTGGTTGAGTCGGCGCCGTGATCTACCACATGGACAATGGACTCTCTCATGAGTTTCCCTCCTGACGGATCCAGAGTGGCACTACTGAAGCAGCTACTGCTGGTGCTACTGTTGGTGCCAGTGTGGAGGTGCCTTAAGATAAAGTTACTCTCACACCATACATGCTGACTCCATTTAAACTCATACTTTATATTAAATACTTTCTTTTGTGTTTAATTTTACTTCTCATGTATTGTATAGCTCACTGCGTTTTCATTCACTCCTTTAATGGTCATGTAGCTACAAAAGCCGCGGAAACCTTAATTTGCATGTGACTCACCTCCCAATGAATTAATGGTGTTCCTCACATGATCACACTGTTGTATTATTAATGAAGAACAGAGAGCTTGGCAGTGAACCCCCCCCCCCCCTTTTTATTCCCCTTTCCCACACTAATGTTCCTTCATATCACTAAGCACTGTTGTCACAAGTTGAAACAAAAAATGAATGGTCTGCTGATCCTGAAAACTAGCAAAAGAAAAGAGAAATATAAATAAACATGTGTTGTGCTATTGGGGTATTATATATTTTTTATTCATGAGAAACAAGGCAAGAAGTCAGAAGCTCTTAGAATTACTCATGCATCTGCTCTCTCTCTCTCTCTCGCTCTCTCTCCATTCTCTCGCCCCTCTCACTTCCCAGTAAGTCTGCAGTGTTTCTGTTGGACTCCTTCCCTCACCATAATTTCTCCCTCTGCTACTCTCTCTTTTTCCATCCCTCCTCGGCTCACTCTGTCATTTCTGTTTTAACTGGACTGCTTCCCGGTGGGACAACATTCTGATGGCGCTCCTGACAGGAAAAACCCCCACAGCTGACTTCCATTAGGGAGAACTGGGAAGCAAGACAATCACATATTGTCAGGTAGAGAGTCGGGCAGCAGGTCAGACTGGAGCCCTTTGGCCTATAAGTGTAGCGCAACTGAAGTCGAATGAGGCCCCGGAAAACAGCCACTATGAGAAAAATCCCGTCAACGCGGTACATTCACTGCAGCTTTTGTTTTCACTGAGTATGATTCATAGAATGGGAGTTCTACTATATTTAGACTCAGTGGGTCACAGACTCTTTTCTTATCTGATGTTGCTCAGTGACAAATTACAATCACAGAAGTGGACTTTTTGGGACTCAGAAGGTTTTAAAAAAAAAAATAATACATCAGACATTCTGCTGGAACTGCCTCTGTGGAGTTTTCTTGGCAAGGTTATCAATTTGAGTGAGTAATTAATGTATCACAGCAGGCAGACAAATGTTACCAACTACTTCTTTTTTCTTCTTCTTTTTAAATTTATGTATTGTGAGGATTTGTTTGGGAACGCCAGATAAAATATTCTCTCAAACTAGACAATCTAATTCGGGACCTACTGTGTGTGTGTGTGTGTGTGTGTGTATGAGATAAATGCCATTTGGACATCAGTTTTGGTGATTAGTAAAAGTATTTTAAGTAAGAGGTCCAGGTTACGTTAAATTAAATTGTTTCAACGTGCGATTCTGACCAACTTCACATTAAAATACATTTTGTAGAAACGATAGTATTATGTGAAAAAACATCACACGACCTAATCAGTCGTGTAGTCTGGCACGTCTCTCAACCAAAATACAACAAGATTGTATGACTCCATAATCTGACATAGTGACCTTTGTACTAGATGCTGTGTAATCTGAACCAGGTACACATTTAAAACAAGATATATAAACATCTTTTGACCTCCCTATAAAAAAAGTGTAAATTCAGTTAAGCTATATTAAAGCTGACCAGATCCTTTTATTGTGAGTCCATAATGTTGTGGTTATCGTGGAGGTACATGCCCTCATGATATTTTATTTATTATAACTGTAAAGAGCAAATCGCCTTGTTAAATGTTCCCAATTTGTAGGAATGAACATTCTGCACCATTGCTACATCCAAAATAATTATAATTCAAGATGAGGTTAGTTACAAGGGAAGTTAACCAGATTGCTAGTTTGTAACTAAAACCGCCTCCTAAAAGTCCCTGAAGTCTTTCTGAGCCAAGGCTCTGGGGGTTGGGTGGGGGGCACCCATCAGGTCTGAGCAGGGCGATTAAGATGGAGGAGAATCCCCACGCTGAGCGACTGCAGACATCAATTTCTCACTTTCCTGGTGCTGCTGTGCATTACATGTGCTGGAGTAAGGGTTTCACTTTACCGAGGGGTTCAGGAAGCGGGGGGGGGGGGGGGGGGGGGGGGTTCTAAGACTGTCAAAACTGGCTTATAAAAAGACCCCAAGAGAGACAGAGAGAGTGAATGAGCAAAGGAGGGAAAGAGGGAGGACAGAGGGACGGGGAAGGAGGTGAAGGAACGAGAGGAGGAGGACAATGAGGCTTTTGATGAGGCCTTTCTGGGGAGCATATGTGGGTCACTGCATGAATAAACAGACTTCCACTACCCCTAAATCGATGATTTACACACACACAAAGACCCACGTTGTGTTGTTTATGTTCCCCATTTTACCATTTACACACAAGCTTTTACATATCACTCATACAGGCAGAAATACACACACACACATGAAGACAGAGCCACTTTGTCTTGTATTCATTGTATTAATTTCACTCATTTATGGATGTGGCCCTTTCCTGCCCCTCTCTTTAAATCAGTTGGCTTACTCTTACACATTAAGTTTGGCCAAGTTTCTCTCTTTCTCACACACACACACACACACACACACACACACACACACTCATTGTCCTGCCCTCTGGCTTGCTTTCTCATTCGCTGGCATTGCTACACAGAAGCGTCAGACATGTTCTTTTTAAACAGATTTGAAGCTTCAAATCTGTTTTAACAAGATGCACAACAGAAGGGCACAGCTCTTGTGTTCTAGTCAACAGGGAGACGACACTTCAATCGCTTCACTCCGCTCAAGTGTCCTTAAGCAAAAGACTCAATTCCCAGCAGACCCGTGACTGCTCCTCTGTATTGGCTGACCTACACCAGACCTGCAGGCAGCAGCATCTGATCCGCAGACAACACAGATCCGGGGCTGAAAAATGAGCTCCACTGCGGTAGGTTTTTTTTTTCTCAAAAAGTCAATCTAAATGCTAAAATTGGTTTCATCTTATAATAATGATTCACGCGCCATACTGTAATTGTCAAGAGATCTCTCATTGTATAGTCAGATTATTCGAAGATTAATATTGTATAGGGTCCTGAGGCAATTACCATTTCTATTCAGTGGCTGTTGCTCCCCATCACTTTATCATTCACAATCATGTTCCCTCTTCCGGGCCATGCATTTTGTTTTCCTGCACTTCTTCATGTTGATAAAGGACACTTGAATTTGTTTTTGCCTGCCTTAGAAGGATACAGCTGTTATGGTACCAAAACATCAGAGCATTCACTACAGTCTATATAGTTATTTCCCCCCAGTCAACAAGTCAAGGCTTCATTCTGGCTAAACTGGGCTAACTGGGAAACTCAGTGAGAGTGTTCATAAATCCAATCGGACACACTAAAATGGGAATGCTGTTGTAACGAATGGGTAAATTCAAATGGATGGCGGAAATACTTACGCTTGTCTTAGATATAATGCAAAGTAATACCTTTGCAAGAGCTTGTGGACAATCAGGAGGACATCAGAGAGGTTAAGTCCCACCCACTCCCTTGTTCCCCATGGGACCTTATTAAAAAAAATGTCCAGTAGTCAACGGCTAGACAGTTTTTGATTCCGTTTGAATTGTATGAATCAATTTAAAAGATAATTTTATAAGTGAAGAAAGTCACAGTTAGACGTAAGTTTATCCTAGCGTCATTTAAATTTGTGTGAAACTGCTCAGGGATCGTGCTACGTAAGTTGCCAACACAAAAAACAAGGTCCCATGGTGGTCCAACGTACGGCCCATGAGGAAGCCTCTCTATGACTATGACAAGACATGAGACCGCAACAAATGTGTCTATGAAAATATGTTAGAAGACATAGGGTGTAACCTTTTGAGTTAGTGAAAATTAGCTGAGCTCAACAGCAAACAAGCACTCTGCTGCTCCGTTACACAGCGTGGACAGAGAATGCGCCTTGTATAGTATTATTAAGTATTTGTCTTCATAAAGCAGCATGAACCATCTTCCTGAGTGTAATTGAATGAAGTTGAGAACAGGTCCACTTATTCATATAACAGACTAAACTAGTAGATGAAAGGATGTCTGTCTTCTTAAAAACAAGTTGTTTGCTGTGATAAGACAAAAGTTAGCAAGTTTTAGGAAATCACACTACTTAGATAGTTTTGTGGTTGACTAAGGGTTAAAACATAACATTAGTCGTGCATGCAACATGAACAGCGGTCACCTGGATGAAAGTTCTTTGTTTTCACTTTCACAGTCCCTTCGCCAAAGGCTGTAAAATGAGAGAACGAGAGCGTCTTTCTGTTTACTCAGTCGTTGATGTAATTTGTCCAGATTATATGGCTCTTTACGGGTATTGCTACCTGATGGTCTCGGGACAAAACAAAACGCCCTCTGGCTGTCCAGGAAATGTAAAACATTTGGATCTGTTTATGCTGCAAACCTTGAAAACAACCCCATGTCTGACTGAGATGTAAGAATAAGAAAGATTCCCGACCGCCACGATGATCATTTTGGGGTGTCTGCTTGTCTCCTCCCTTATGAAACATGGAGAGCTACTGTTTATTTATTTTAATCCTCCTCAACCAAAGTCTCCCCGCCTTGCCTCCATTTCTCCCTCTGACCTCTATCATTCCAATAACAACATCTGAGCTCCATTTCTGATTCAGTTTATATTGGAAATGTAATAAATCTGGTGTCGTGTGAAAGCGGCTTATTTGAGTGGAGGACTGCTCTTTTAACTGCTCCATCCGTTGGTCTTTTGTAGTTAAATCCTGACATCAAATCAAAGACGAGCTTCAGATGTGTTTTTGGTAATCATTGGCTGAACTTCTGGCAACATTTCTAAAGCATGACATAGCTGCTGTTTTGGTTTGAGGCCTCTTTCATTTTCTCTCATTATCACATCACACACACTGACACTCACTCTCTCTCTCACACACACACACACACACACACATTATCCTAACACCATTTTTGGAGTCACTCAATGGTGATCACCGTCATTAATCATTAAAATCAATGTCATTTGTTGTGTATTCCTGTCAATTAGTTTATTGTTTTTTGGATAATTAGACTGTTGCCCTCAGACATCGGTTGATGGATTGACTAATTGATTGATTGGTCGCAGTAATGCCCACCATTTTTGAATTGATGAAAAAAGGAGCACCACTTCCAAAAATGTCTTATCGAACAACTTATAAGTTGACTTATCACTGAACCATCTGGTACCCAGAAATATATGTTTCACATAACAAAACCACATTTTGAATTACATTTCAATGGAAACACATTTTGTTGTGGATTATCTTTGATCTTGACGTATCGCAAATACGTTTCAAACAAATCCACAGAAGAAGGAGGTTGGACAGGTGGACGAGACAAAAAACACAAAGCTTTCACCAGGAGAATGATGTCCGCGTCGCTTTCTAACCAAGTAGCTTCTTTAGCTGAAGCATAATCAAGTACCTTTCTGGCTTTTTCATTTTGTTTCAATTTTGTCGCCATTTTAAACAAAACCATGCTGTATTTGACTTAACCTTAACCATGTCTTTCTGTTACCTAAACCTAACTTTGTAGTTTTGTAGCATGCTTTGTTTTCTTTGTTAATCAGGCGGTTTCAAACTGTTTGAAACTGCAACCCTGGAGACCTCATTGAGAGTCCAGTTGAATGTGAAGTTTGAACAGAGGAAACTGCAACCAATCAATCAAGTGATGGTTTAACAATGGAAACAGTTATTTCAACAATAACTAAATGAAACCTAATAGGATAATTGGATTGAAAATATGTCTTCATAGTCATATGTATTTAGCGAGTGCCCGTTTAAACTCACACATGCGCTTTGGACATGTGTTGGTTTATATTGTGTCGTTACATTTTTTTAGCCGAAGCAAATGTCAACATATGTGAGGTGGAACAAAAACACAACACACGAGTTGACATTTTCACACCTGAATTGTAAACTGCAGAGCATGACGTGTGCGCCTAACTGCAATGCAAAAAAAAATGAAATGGAAACCTGCATGAGCTCTGAACACACGGTTGCATTCCCCTGTAAATGGTTGGTTTACTTGAAGGTTAGAGAGGTTAGGCGAGAACATATCCAAAGATGAAATAAAAAACATGTCAGATTGTATCAACATCATTTATCGGCTCTTGACCCATCCTCCTGTATCAAGAGGTTCCCAGAGAACTCCGAAAGAACTCTGTTACACCAGAGTCGGTTCAGCTCATCCCTTATCGCTGATTGTCGATCCCACCGGCCCAAATGGACATACGATACCCAAAAAGGTCAACTCGGCGGTGATGCCAAGTCTTTGATCTGACAGCCAAGACAGCTTTGATATGAGCTTATCAGTGAAAACAAGGTCCCTCACTCTTCTTCCTGTCTGCTCGCCCTCATTCTCTCGTTTTCCCCCCTTCCTGGCACCTTCTCCATCTTCCCCTTCTTGTCCTCCGAGTTCCCTGCTGCTCCTCTCACTCCTTTCTTTCCCTTTCTGTGTCCTTTCTCCCTCCATCTCTTCAACCTCCCTCCTCCTTGGCACTCTTGAACTCGCACTCTTTCTCGTCTCCCAGCATCTCCTGTGTTTGCAGACCTCCTGATCTCCCCACAGCATCTGCTGTTCTACACCCATTTGCACACAAACCCAAACACGTTGATTATCTATTCAACCGGAGAGTTAGAGGATGGGCAGAGGGAGCAACTGTCTGTCCAACACTTTCTCACTCCCAGTGCGACAAATAACATCAGCATGGTCAGTGGTCCTATGCTCGTTCTGTCCCTGTGTATGATGCAACCATGTCTGCATTATGGTCAGAGCAACTGACAGATGGACATGATAGTCCTGCAAATGGTGTAAAGGGCGGTGGATGGGTCAACAAACACAGAACTTTCATCCAGGAGACCGCTGTTTGTGTCCCGCGCGGAACAAAAGCAAACTTTTGCCACGTCAGCAGAAACATGAGTCGTTATTATCATCAGTCACGTGACTCACTTGAGTCAATTGTCTCATGACTCGTTAATCACTCATTAGTCACATGACTTATTAGTCAAACCACTCTTTTCCTAAATGTAACTCGTAACTAAGGTGTTGTTGCCTAAACCGAACTCCAAGTGAATACAGAAGCACATAAATCAACTCCGTACTAAAAAGCTCCTTTGGATTCATGAACGTCACTTAGGCCTTTGATCAAAGCACGTATGTATGCTCATGAATGCTAATCAATTGTACACTGACAGCACTCTCCCACTGCTCAGCAACTCCGCCCATGAAGCACCAAATATGGAGGTGATGATTCCTATCGAGAGGGTCAAGGAAGCCCAAAAAAATAAAGAGAGGGAGAGAAAGGAAATCTTCTTGACACTGAGATTGAAGTGATTTTTGCAAAGTACTGTGGCG
Source organism: Chelidonichthys spinosus (assembly GCA_029853015.1). Lineage (NCBI taxonomy): Eukaryota > Metazoa > Chordata > Actinopteri > Perciformes > Triglidae > Chelidonichthys > Chelidonichthys spinosus. The sequence continues at coordinate 8,797,404 of CM056832.1, read as the reverse complement.
TAATTAACCAGACGATGTTCTCCTGTTACTTGCTTTAATCTGGTGCTGAAATACTATTTGATATAGCAATTTGGACAGGTGCGGTGGCTGAGAAGGAACATACACGGCTCCCAGTATTTTATCAATACATTACAAGGTGGAGCTGAGGAAAACTATGTTATTTGTCAGTAGCGGCATGACTGATGACGTCAATGTCGTGTCCTTTATCTGTAGATTCAGTCAAGAAGTCAAAATAAAATGTTTTACAATCTTGTGATTCATTATTTTTATTATTATTTTTCAATGCGTACCTTAGATCAATTTAATGAGCCAATTCAAAATTTTAAGAAACCTAATCTGAAGCTTGACCATGTGGATTGTAGGGGGACTCTCTGCAAATTGAACACTTTACACACAAATTCGTTCTGCTCACGTTTCATAAATGTTCCGTGTGATCACATCATCTCCAGCAAGGTTGCTGAATATTTATTTGTTTGCTTTTCATTTTGGGTGTCATGAATTATTGACTATGATTCTTCAAAATACATTTTCTCCATTGCAGGGATTGTGTAGCAGTCTGGTGCATTTTCACACATCAGGACATATCTTTTCTGGGATGTCTTCACTCAGTTCTCATCCAGTCTTCATTCAATTGTAAAATAATGCCAGTATGAATATCATGCACTGCAGGCCTTTATAGTTGGCCCATTGTCTCTATCTATTACGTGCCATGCTGTAAGGCAAAGGCAACGTTTTCTTTGAGGAGTATATTTCATACATGAAGACAATTCAAAGTGCTTTCATGAGACATAAAGGTTGAATGGCAGACTTTTTTCTTTTGAATAATTTATCCCATTGCCTTTCTCACACGCTCTGGTTGGTTTTGGTTGCCATTTCTTTTCCACCTCTAATGTGCAATCTGAGCTCAAGTTGAACAATAATATTGAATAAATAAATGCAACTTTGTGCGGATAAACACTCAGATTGTCAGGTGATTAAATAATTCAAAGAAACATCCTTAGTGGTATAATTAGCTGCTGAGGAAAACCTCTGCATGGTGCCAAGATTTTTAGTTGGATTTCTTTAGAATTATGGGTCTTGTTTATCACCTCATATCCAGCAAATGCTTGGCTGCTTGTTAACACAATGGCAGGGGGAAAAGAAGCAGCTTTTATAATGACGCTATTTGTATCGTAGTCCCGTATCTCGGTGGCTGTAATGACAGGTCTGAAAGCTAGCTAAAGAATGGATCCGTCACCACTGAAATGTGCCTCTCAGATCCACTTTACACTTCCACATAGAGGTAGAAAGTAAGCCTGTCGGTCCTTTATGCGGAAAACACCTCAGATACTCTTCTGTTGTTGCCGCTGAGCCGAGTTAGGAAATAACACATTATGCTGATAGCAGTGGTTACAGTACGAAATGTTCTCTCTGCTTTTCACTTGCCGTACTCCGAGGACTCATCTAACAGGAAGGTCTGACTTCCACCGGCTTTAAAGACAGATCCTGAATTACTTTAACTGCTGCTTCCTGTTCCACCTTTCTATCCTGCTCTGCCTTGGTCTATTTTAGTTAATGGCCTGCTGCCCCCTTTTTGATGCTTTCTTGCTAAAACAAAAAAAGAATGAGATGTATAGTCTCATTAAAACAGCGTCATTAGAATTTTGCAGTGCTACCTATGCAGCCATAATCATCTACAAGCTTGAGGCTTAAGAAAACAATAGTTTGTCATTCCGAATGGCCAACTATCCCTTAAAGATAAATAATTCAGTTTTCCTTGTAGCCAACTTTTTGTTCTTTTTTTTTCAGACTGAGGGGACCCGAGCTGTGCTTACATCTGATGTTTCTTTTCAGTACGAGACTTTAGAATAACAGACATTAATCATCAAAACTAGTAAAACAAAACAAAAAAACTCCATGAGATAAGCTTCTGTCCTGCAGTACGCACTACTACGTGTTGCACTTTTCACAAAATTCTAATGGCTGAGGGTCTATGAATACATAAGACACTCTCTTGGTAGGCTCTATAGGTCTCCCAATCTCTTCCATGTCACAGTTTGGGTTAAATTAACTGCGTTTGTGACATCAACTGGCCCCAGACCCAGAAGAAGAGGGACGGATCGTCTAAACTGTGGCCATGATAAATCTACAAGCCACTCTCAATATACAATACTTCAGTTTGTAAAATTACTTGAAAATTTATTATGTGTTTTTACAGCACACAGCGCTCCTCGGTTTTGAACTTTGAACATCTGACTTTTGCTGTATTTGCAAGTCATGCCAACGTCAATAGCGTGTCACAAATCCACCCAGTTGCACAACCACTCAGAAACCACTGCATATATTGTAGTGTGTCTAACATTTAATGGGAAAATCGATCTATTTCCAGTTGCCCGCGTGAAGTCAGCAACTGCTGGACTGACAAGAAAGAGCTGCATCCCATTTGGGAGAGCAGCAGCAGCATGGCCGTGTGGTCTTTCACATGGAGTTAAGGTTTCCTGTGATAACATTGAAGAGGCCCAACTGTAACCCCACTTTTGCATATACCTGAACTTAATCCAAGAATCTGCTTAGTTGGGTTGATGGATGATTTACATTTGCGAATGTTTTCGTCAATCTACCAATCAAGTGGGTGTCATGAATACAATAAAACTGTGACAAGCTCATTTATTTCTTTTTCCATTTTCTTGCTTTCTGCCCCAATCTGTCAACCTTGCATTTACTTCACCCTTTCTCTCCCTTTCCACTTCTCGCCTGTGTATTTCTCCTGCCATTTCTCTCCATTCTTTTACTGTCACCTGCTCTCCATTATACTTCAATTATACTTCTTTCTTTACCGTTCTGTACAATTGAGGGGGGGCTTCAGAATGGCCTCACTTCCTGTATCTGTTCATCTCTAAGCTGTTCTGCTGTGCTGAACCCTAAAGGTCTAAATGTAGTACCTGTCTTTTCACCTTGTATCACACTTGCTGAAATGCCAAATAGTTAACATTTTAACACAAATTCCCACCCTGGTCACAACCATAACAGCGTAGCTAGCACAATTAAATAACAACTGCCCTTAGTGGAGCTTCGTACATGATGATACGTAACAAGTGTAAAGTCAGTATTTCACACAAAACCTGTGTATACAGTCCTGTGTTGTTTGACCCTCCAATCAGCCCTGGATGGACTTTCCAGCTTAGTTTTACTCATTGTTTGAAAGCCTGCGTTTTTGTGTGATAAGTTTGCCTGTCTGATGTATTATCAGTTATATTTCCATCGTTCTGATAGTTATTCACTTCGCTCACCTGAATGACTTCATTGGTGCCACTTTGTTAACAAGCTGGTATGTTTGTGTTAACAACTGTAACAACTTATTACTGTAAATGAATAGCGCTTGACCGTAGCAGATTTTCTGAGGTAACACAACGTTACATTAGCAAGCGAGCGTAAAGTCAGCGTTTGCTTTTAGCTTCTCACGGGACTTGCACAGTGGTCTCCTGGGTGAATGTCCTGAGTTGGTTTAGGCAACACAACCTCTTGGTTGAGGTTAAAAAAGTACATGCTTTCTGCTGAAAAAAGAACGCAGCATAACTACCATAAATAAATGACAATGACCCTTAAAGGAATTTCTGACATCACATTGACTTTACAAGTGTAAAGTGAGTGTTTAGTTTTGGTCTCTCGCAGTACACAATCAGCGGTCTCCTTGGTAAAAGTCCTGGGTTAGTTTGGGCAACAAATCAAAATGGTAAAGGATTGAAAAAAAAGTCATGGCTTTTACTAAAACAATGACACAACTGTAACAATGTGACTAACAAATAAATAACAATCAACTTAAGCGGACGTGACTGATCGAAAACTGTTGCTTGATATATGATAGCATATGCTCAAAAACATTCAGATTCATTAGTTTATTCATACAATGCCAACCCTTATTTGGCGACTGGGCTGGTACATCACATCTGGCTGTTAATCACTTGTGAAAATTGTGAGAGTTTGTAAATGCATAGTGTCATTTAAAGCGGCATAGTGTTTGACATCGCAGAGATTGTGGCTGGGAAATTCACACTGCATCAAAGGTTTTTCATACTCTTAGAAGTAATACGAGAGACGTGGTGAGATTAATATTTCATTGTGGTGTCTGTTTTATTAGATTGTGTATTTCTAAAAAGTGACAAGCAAAATTAAATGCAAAGGGAAAGTGAGACAGCGTTAAGAAGTGAGTGACAGCCACTGCACCCGAAGAGCTTCTACTTCTGATGGAATTTCATGAGTTTAGCTTTCGAAGAAGAGTTTTAGAGGCACATGCTGCAAACACCGTTTCAAAGAATTTGCTTCTGTTGAGGATTTTGGTGTCACACTGTCATTTTATCACTTTCTCCAGGGAGGATTGCTCTTTTTCTGAAAGATAATACTTACAAAGACTCACACTTTTACTTTTCATTTGCTATTTTCCCTGTACAACCACAATTCCTATTGTGTGCACTGAGCAACTCCATTGCAGCACTAAGAGCTTTGAGGTGGAAGGGGATTCCTTTCAGCGGGATCTTCTGAGCCAGTCTATTCAGACCCGCAACCGCCTTGCTTCTTTATCCTCTCTGCTGCCGCTACATCTCTAGTGTTTCCATGACAGAAACCCTCGGGTTTGAAAGAACCCGCCTAGAGACTATTGATCAAAAGCAGCACGATACCAATTACACTAAAAAGACATGAATACACTGGCTCCAAAATCACCTCATAATCTCACATACTTGAATGATCAGCATCCACATTACAGCCGTCAGATGAAAAACACATCTTCATGAATCAATTCCAGGAATTGGGTTAAACTGCTATTTTTAGATGGGCAACCACATCTTTGAATTCCTACACTTTAAATATGAGGTCTTAATGTTTCACGGTGCTCTCCGTCAGATGCCTGCTCACGTCACGTCATTTACTGGAGCCTTTGTTGAAATGTTTTTATGTGACACTTGTGTTCTAATAATAGTGTGTTAAAGGAGACATCCAACAATAGCTGAGAGCAAATCAGGTTGTTCAGTTTGAGTTCTTGAGGTTCAGTCCTGGTCGTGCATTTGTTGTGTCCCGTCCTGGCCGTGCAGCTCAGTTAATAATGTATACTTTACAGCAAAAGTAATCCTGACAGAAAATGTAACTTCGATTATCACATTTAACAACTTCTGAACTCTAAGCTTTGATAACTGAAAATCATAATTACCATATCAGTGGGTTGTTCAAATGGATTGGAACCTGGCAATTGGATTTGAAGTGATCAATGCACCAAGGTGAAAGGTTGCTGCCTGCATTCTTCAATGGAGTTAATGAAAGTCGAGAGTGAATGGTAAAATATGTAAAATCATTAATATATTCTACTCCCGTTTAATATATGAATGTAGTTGAACTACCAGCAAACTATAGCACAATTCAGTTCAACAGTTTCCATGGTATTTATTTTAATAAAAAATAGTCTCCTTCCTAGTTTTTTTTTTCAACGATGTAATTCATTCTTTGCAGGTGACGACCATTAATTGCAGACACTTGTTAGTCTTGACTCGTGTGTGTGTGTGTGTGTGTGTGTGTGATCTACTGTAGTCTTGAACATATACACACAACTACACTCACCCTCTCAATCCTCCATCCTGCTCCCAGAAGCAGATTTATGGAGCAATAAAAGCTCATCTCTCGGAAACAGTCACACATTCACTCTTGCACACACACACACACACACATCCTAACCCCGCCAACTGTGGAGCTTTGCATATCCTTTCCCCCTTCAACACACCAGAGACAGATGTTCTCTGTGATATTACATCTGTTTTCTGCAACACACACAAATCACAGACACACACACAAAAACCTCAGAGTATTGAGAAGGACACTAGCACATTTTCTCATTGGATCAGGAGGGGAGTTCTTTGTCCAAGACTGTACAACACATCCTAACTGCTGGCTCCGACTGGAAGAGCAGAAATAGAGAGCGAGGATGAAACAAAAAGGCAGATGATGGTAAAGAGCAAAACAGAGAGAGAGTGTGTGTGTGTGTGTGTGTGTGTGTGTGTGTGTGTTTGCCATTTAGGCCTCTAACATGAGCAGTTCAATTACTTTTTAGAGCCGTGGCCAAAATGAACGGGGGGATAGGGAGATGACCAGTTGGCCAGCTGGTTCAAGGACTCCTTAGCTCTTTGGCTGGCAGGCTGCATGGAGGGATGGATGGCTGGCTGGATGAGTGCCCTTGAGCAAGGCGCTTAATCCCCATCAGCATCAGCAGCAGCAGTAGGCCTGCTCTGTAGCTTTGGCCTCTTACAAAATAGATATAATTTTGAATTTGCTGTCTGATCTGATATATTTGCAGACATATTTGTCAACCTAGAAACATTCAATGTGACCACATTATTCCAGTTGTTGCTTTAATCCTTCTGTGTTATATCTGTTATGTCAGAACTGCTGACCAAACATGCTGATGCCAAAGGAAACCAGATGACAATCAAAATGTTGCTTGAATAAAGATAGGTGCTGACACGGTGTACAGGTCTTTTTTGTCTATTTCAGGATTTCTCTGTTCCTAACCAGCCCAGTTGAAAGAGGGATTATGCTGATATCGAATGGTTCAACAGTAGATGGGTGGATGGATGGATGGATAGATAGATAGATAGATAGATAGATAGATAGATAGATAGATAGATAGATAGATAGATAGATAGATAGATAGATAGATAGATAGATACTGTATATATGTATTGAGGTAGTCCAAATAATAGTTGCTATTTCAAAACTTACTCACTCCAATGCATCAAATAATGGAGCTTGGTCAGTGCAAAGAGCTACAAAGTATGACACTGTACAAAAACCCTATGACATCACTTCTGCATGTGTCAGTCACGGCATTGTTACATACATAGTGTCTTTTCAAATGAACTTCTGTCTTCACAGGTTCAGGCAACAAAAACACCTAGTTATGTTAAAGAAAAGAGCGTGCTTGACATTCATTTGACCAAAAGGCCGGCGTGACAAAACGTCAACTTTACTTTTAGTTTTGCGTGGGACACAAACAGTCGCTCCTGGATGAAAGTCCCCTCCCTCCCTGTGCGTATCTCGCTCTGTATATTCAGTCTGGTGCTCTGCCTGTAACGCAGTGGGTGGGTGCATCACACGAAAAAAATGCTAAATGAACATCGGTGGGAACCGCCAAGGAGCACTGACAGAGCTGCATTATGTGATGCCTTGGCAGAGAGAACAGGGTAATTTGCAGAAATTGTAGAAGCCAAAGGAAGAAAATGTGCACTGATTGCTTAGAAAAGGACAGTTAAATGTAGTTGAAGTATTCAAAGTTAAATTTGTCTACGCACAAATCCCTAGCTCGTCTTCATCACCATATCGGAGGTTGTTTCTGGCAGTGACTTGATTCCTGGTTGAAAGCTTCCTGATAGGATGAGTAATTCTGCAAGTCCCAAAATAGTCAAAAGTCGTAGGGCGGATAAAGTTAAGATAATATATGCTTTTTATATCTTCTGTTTGAAATCAGCCTTGGTAATCAAGCCATCAGTCAAGGCATTTTTAAATCCGCTTCCCCCTCCCTCGGCCCACCACCTGTCACTCACAAACTCACACACACACACACTGATTAATTCCACACAAAGACCCCCCACTCTGCCCCCGTGACAAGCACCCCACATTTCAACTTCAAAAATTGGCTTTTTTGTGTGCCGCTGTCACAAAGTCGTCATACCCCGGTTTAGTCAGAAAAAGAGAAGCAGATTGAGAGAGGAGGGGAAATTGACACAGAGAATGAGAGAGTGCTACAGAGGGAGATGTCACCCACGCTCCCTTGCTCTCTCCGAACAAGTCGCACGGTAGCGACTGACTGACACTACTCCCACATTCATCTTTAAAAAAAAAAAAAAAAAAAAACAGACGTTAGACTTTCTGCCTTTATTCACTTGTTAAAAGGCTTTCAGCGTCTTTGTAGACTTTGGTGAAAGGCAGCAGAAGAGCAGAGGTGTATGCAGCTTCCCGGTGGAGAAAGAAACAGTAATTCAGGTGTCTGGGGCGCCGTTGCTCAGCTGAAGTTAAGTCTTGTCAGCTCGGAACCGTGTGAACTCTGGCGCTTTGCATTGTAGAGTTTGGAGTTACCTTTTGCAGTGGATTTGAGTTCAACTATGGGAAAAGTAAAATGTCAGAAAGAAGTTCCTGGCACTATTTTAACTATAGCTACATGTATTTTACAGTTGTACTACATTTATGTGTTTTTGTGAAAGCTACATTATTCATGGCCGACAGTGTATTCTAATGGAGGAGGACGGAGAAACAACTTCTGAATCAGTTTGGAAATGGAATCTAGTACTTTTCTGCTTGGTGGATTTTAAATGTCTAGACTTTCAACTACTGATCTATATAATTAGGATTGATGGCAAGCCATTGTGCTTCCTCTGTTCCCTCAGGGGGAAACTCTCTATTGGACTCTCCACTTGGCAGATGTTTCTATTTAACACCTGTAACAGATGTTGATGATGAAGATCTGCAGGAACCTGAGTGACTGACGTTTTACAATTTGTCAAGCTTTTATTTTTAAATCTAATTCTTCCATTCGAAGAATATGGGTGGGAAAGCTTTTTTTTTTTTAAACCTTGCTGTGTTCGTTGTCCACATGGATGGAACACAATAACATATCTGTTGGAGATTTCAATTTTCACGTGTAATTAATCATGTTAAGCTGAATATAAATATTTCTTATTAACAAGATAATATGTGGGCATTTCAGGGCATCTCATATGAAAAAGGTTGCTGACCCCTGGGCTAGTGATGGGACTGATATCAAACTCACTGATTGAGAATATTTTATTCATATATGACTGGCATGTATAGAGAAATACAATATTTAATCTGGGTCATGCTCATTTTCAGTATTCAACAAACTACTTAGGACTGTGTTTAAGAGGCTTGATAATTTCACCAGTGTACATAACTCAACAAGCTACTTCCCCCTGTTTGATGCCTGATTTATTAAGACCATTCTTGTTAATCAAGTCAGTAGCTATTTTCCAATCAGACCACTTGAGGCACAATACAGTGTAAATACTGAACAACACAAGTGGGAGGCCATCATATCACAGCAAACAGGAGAAGGAAGCATGTGATTACACAGGTTTTGTTATTGCAGGTTAGTTTCACCTCGTCTTGGTGTAAATATCTTTGGTTAGTCTCTCCCTCGCTCATTTTAAAATGTCATAGTGAATAGTAAAACTCAAAGTTTTTGAATTCTTTAATTGTAATTTGTTTGATTTTGTTCCCATAACAATAACCCAAGTGAAGAAGTAGTGAAGAGGAATGATTCACCTTATCTTGAATGGAAGGCTTGTATTAATGAAGAACGGAAATTGTGCTTTACTCTTTAATAAGTGTCTGTGCCGCGATGCTCGACCTGTTGGATCCCGCAGACTAATGACGAAGCAGGACAGAATGTCAAATCACAAAATGATGCTAACATTGCATCCACGTTTAAGATTTTACCCTCCAAAAAATAGTTTCTCAATAAATTCTGAGAAAGGCCTTTACACACTGATAACTGTATCTGGTGCGACAAATTAACACATCAATACATCTTTTTGAACACATTATTTTAGTAGTTAACTACACATAACCTGAATATTATGCAGGAACAGAGTACATTTTTCTTGACCTTGATACTGCAAATAAATGTATCAACCAATCATGTTGAGTGCAACTGATATTCAAAATGTCACGACTGTACAACAATTGTTGCAACCAAGACAGAAAACGTTCAGCTTCTTTTAGCCTTGCAAAGGCAGCGCCGCCCTGATCCACTTCTTTCACAATAAAAGCCCTCAACATATTCACTGCCTTCGTGTTAACCAGAAGGGACTTTAAGTTTTTCTTAAAAAAGTTCTGCATCTGTTGCAAATTTACATCACTGCCAGTATAAAGAGGATTGATATATTTGAATATTTCATTTTGGTTTTGCATTTTTGTGTGTAAAGGACGTAACTAACTAGAAGTTTCTCAAAAAGTGTAACAGCAAACTTGACACACTGTCCAATAATTGTTATCTTCTTTGCCTGGGTTCAATTAAATCAAATGCACTGGTTTATGATGGCAGTGATCTATTTAAATAGGCTCCTTCATTGAAATTATATCATTATTATGTATTAATTATATAATCCTCAAAATCCTTTTTCATATTCTGATCATTCCATGTGAAATGTCTTCCCACCACCAGGTGCATAGTTTCTCTTCAGAAGATCTCCATGTTTTGTATCTACTCTTCATTTTCAGTGTGAACACCACTGCGATGCATTTATTCAATAATATAACTTTGTTCTATCAACACTTCATCTGTAACTCGCTGAAAATAGAGCCAGCCATGTTTGCCCATATGTTGCTTTTTTCCCTTGTGATATGAACATGCATAACTCTCACGCTTTACTACTCACACAGTTGCCCCCACGCTTGACTACGACAAATTTTCATCCAAGCTATGCTTTCACCCACTGAAGATGAGAGCTCTACACTGAAAATAGACTGAAATCAGCCGACTGCTGTGTCTGCCTGCAAGTCTGACACACACACACACACACACACACACACACACACACACACACACACGCACACACACACACAGCCATATCCTCTGTCTGCCCACACACTCACATGGATACACAATATAAATGAGAGCTCTACATTGAAGAGCTGGATTTGAACCTTCCTAGCCTCTGGTTATATGCGCCCTAGCCTGGGAGCAGGGCCAGGGCAAATTCATACCCTTTTCACATTGCACCATGTAGCTTTAGGGCCCATTACCGAATGTATAAGGTTGAGACAAACTCTGCTCTTGCCTCAGCCCGATGTCCGGTGGATGTAGGCATCCCGATAGACATGAAAGACTGTAGGTGGTCTTTAATCAGATCCTTGTTGCAGTGAAACCGGATCAAATACTATAGATCAATATGCAGAACATCACCTGCGTCCCCCACACATCCACTGTTGCAGATGGCACACAGTTGTTTTTGCACATTCTTCGCTGTCACCTCTCTATGCAACCCTTCTCTAGCTCCTTTTCTTTTCTGTTCAATATTTACATACACACCCATGCACAAATAAACCACAGCTACAACCAAAGCATTCAAAATGAATGAAATAATGTCAAGTAATACATTACATGAAATGATGTTGTTACACCCTTAAAAAATATTTTCCCCAATCCAGTGATGTTGCTAGGTACGCGTCCTGCGTCCCTGACGCATTAAAATCTGAAAGGACGCACTAAACTCACTATCCATGCGTCCCGGGGACGCACCTCATTTTTCCCATGAAAAACGATACATTGTGAACATTAAACAACTCGTTTTTAATCACAGTAACTGGCAAAAGAAACCTTGTTGTTAGCAGACTGGACAGCGCTGTTTCAACCCTCTGCGCATCTACTCAGCGCAGACATGATCGCCTGTACAAAGTATCGCAACATGCTAATTTAGCCGCTACCAAAACACCTAGCCTGTCACCGCTGATTTCATTTCAACAATTAAAAATACGAACTTCATAGTAAATAAACCCACGTTTCCACTGCTCGATGCTGTGCTCATTCGTGTACACCAAAAACATATCTGCATCATTTCATTTTTCTCAAAAGACTTTCCACTGTGTTAGTTATGTTTAATTTTTGAGCTAATCAGGGATGTGATTCTTCCGGATAAATCCGGAAATCCGGCTTTTCGGCAAGGCATGGGTCATAATGACCGCTCACGCTGTCAACGGTTTTTGTGCCTCTGATTCATGTCTTCATGTCACTCCGCAAGTAGTGCGCGTTGTCGCGGTGGAACTTCATTCAAAGCAGAGCAAACCAAAGTCTCCGCTGTGCTTCCCGACCACGGGCTAGAAGCTGAAGCAGGAGCGGTTAACTATGGAAATGAGGAGAACATGACTCGCCCTGCCTCGTCGGCATGCAAACAGTAATCAGGAGTAAATGCTAAACGTCAGTGATAGACTCGGGTGCTGAGCTCTCACCCAGCGCCTGTGGCCAAGCTTTCTCCCCCTTCTCCACCTCACATGAGATGGGAGAGAAGTCCCCCCCTCCCAGGTGAGCTGCTTCTCCAAAATAAACCAATAGCGAAGCCCGTTAGAGGGCGTAGCACGTACGAAATAGAAGTAGAGTTAAACATCTATTTAGAGTACAAATTAATAAGAATAATTATTGTAATGTAAACATTATCAAATTTGATCTTTTTTTTCTGCTTGCTGAGCCTGAACATTGATTACCATCTCCCAAAATGCAGTGGAAGACTGTAATAATAATAGATAATAAATAAACTACTATTAGGTGATTTCTGTCATCTTGTTTTGTCTTGTACAGGCTTTAGGGATGAGCTGGTCTTTTGTGCAATTTCTATATGCCTATTGTCTTTAACCTGCTGATACAATGCATTGGTAAATAATAAATATTTAAGTTAAACAAATCTTACAATTTTCTAGTAGTCCAGATTGATGCATTTAATTGTTAAAATTGACAACATTTTCTTCCAGGGGACCCCCCCTAGTTGTACCCAGTTTTTTCAGATTTGGATTTTTATTTGTTTAATTTCAGATACATTTTGAACATACATGTTCAATGAATATATCCGTTTATTATAACCATATCATACCACCATCAAAGGAGTTTAACACTCAATACAATTTAAGAAATAGAATAATATAAGAAAGAATTCCTTTTTTTTAACTGGGGAGTCGGGACCCATTGAATTTCCCAGGGACCCACTCAACTCACCACCTGTGGGTCCCGGGGACTCATTACATTGAAAAACTATCAACATCACTGCCAATCATCTCAAATGTATGTAAGGTGGTCAAAGTTTTCTGCCACTTTTATTCCTTTCAGTGCTTATTTTTCAACTGCTACTTCAACTTTTTTTCACCTTTTCAACTTCCATCCATCCATCCATTGTCTACCGCTTATCCTGTATTCAGGGTCGCGGGGGGGCTGGAGCCGATCCCAGCTGTCATTGGGCGAAGGCAGGGTACACCCTGGACAGGCGCCAGTCTATCACAGGGCCAACATATAGAGACAGACAACCATTCACACTCACATTCACACCTACGGGCAATTTAGAGTCACCAATGAACCTATCACCTTTTCAACTTACACAGGATAAAAATAACAATCGACCCGATCATCCCGACCACCTTCCTTCCTATTCACACTTCCATAGACTCGTGAGAAAATACTTTGATAAATTAAGAGCGAACGCAATCCAAACAGGTTTCCCTTGAAATGTAATCCACAGTGCAGTTTTGTTGTGAAATGTAAAATGATTGCATTTTATGGAGACCAGACTGGTCCGGGGGTTCACCTGTCCATCACTGCAGTATGGGAGAAGTAACATCGCTGGAGATCAGCAAAAACAAGATTTAGTTACTCTTTCATGATGCAAATGTCTCCAAAAAATACACTTTTATCAAATGAACCTACAGTTTAAACACCAGTTTTACACTTTCTAAGACATTGTGACGCATTGTGCTCTTATTCTTTGTCACTTTCTGCTACATTTGTGCCGATACTGACTATACGCAGCTTTGCTACTGCTTGTCAAAACCAGATCAAAACAGCAAGCCAACCACCGTAACTACCTGAAATGTCAGGCCGTTAACCATTTCATCCCATTTTTCCAGTCAGTCAATCATCCATCCAACCCGTTAGTCAGCCGCAATAACGTCCCATAGTGGGATTTTGAAGGACTGTTATCAACGAGGACACGGACGGTTAATCACATTAATTAATCTGACAGGCCTTATCAAAGACAATATGAGCACAGAAGAACAGGGGGGAGGAGGAGCGAAAGGAAGGGAAGAGGACAGGAGACGTGGCGGGGACGGGAAGATGAGAGAGAAGGGCCAAGATGAGAGGTTTACACATTCGTCATCACGGGGAAGAGAGGCACAGAAGGGATGAGGAGGAAATTAAAGAAGGACAAAGGAGGAGAGGAGACAGATGTTCCGACAATACATCTGAATAGGGTTACTTTGTGGTTAATCCTCCCTAATTCTGCCCCATTTCACAGGCAGGGAGTTTCCGCAGGAGCTCATTATAGGCTTATGAATCCGCAGGGCCTGCTTTGCTATATGTGCGATTTCACAACCGTTTGAAGCATTCTGTGCATAATAGGATTTCATAAGGTGAAAAATATAACACATCTAATACAATGAAGCTGCCCAGTATCAGTCGGTCTCCCTGTTGTGGACTCATCAGTCCGACAATCACAGGAGCGCAATAAAGATGTAACCAGCTCTCCACTCTGAATGAGAGCCGAAAGGTAACTACTGACCTCTGGGGAAGGAATTATGTTATTATATAGTACTGTACTTAGTGTGTTATTAGGAACATTATCATTTTATTAAACAGAACAGAGGGTGATGGGGACACAATGGCTGGAGGATCTTGATAATTCTCACAGAGGACATTTTGACTCTTGAAATAGAGGTGTATTCCATTTCAGTCGTCCAAAGGAAGGGCTATTCTATGGCACACATCTAAATGTAATACAGCTATCAGTAATGTCAGTAGATATTAGGAGGGTTTTTTTTAGTAGTCATTAGGATTTTCCTGGTAGGCCACAGCGAGATGGCCCCCAGACTACTGCAGTAAATTCTACTATTGAAACGGCAATACAAACGACAGCCTCAAATGTATGGATTTAAAGGCTTAACTTAATTTGTAGATCCAATATATTTTCATAAACCTGTTGCTTTTGTCTTCATGTATACTTTGACATGGAACGAGTATATTATGAGGCAAAAAGGGGAGTGAAGTTAGACTTTTCCAAGCTTTCGGAACCACAAATTAAGGCAATCAATCACATTGTGCAGAACAGACATATTGAAAACGTACACTAGTGTATAACAACACAGAGGCTCCACAGTCTGGACAAAGACGGCTAACTGTATTTATCCTTTCAGCCTTGACAAAGGCAGCACAGACCAAATCCATTCCTTCCGTTTGTGGCTTTCCTTACATTGAATCAAATCCAACTGTTCTCTCATTAAATAACAGGTTACACTTAAGACTTGATGTCTCCATATTCAAAAAGGTCCCACTTTGAAAAGAAATGCATCACAAGAGAAATTAGCTTCAAACATCTGAGTTGAATCAACGCAGTCACAACAAATATTCATTTCACAAACGCAGCTTTGGATGTTCTGCGTGCCGTTGCATTGTGGAGGTCTATTGTGATCAATGAAGGGAATTCTGCAGAAGTACCATCAAGCCAAGAAAATTCCATTCTCGTTTTACTCAAATGTTTATACAAATCAATAACAGAGCGTTTTGGGCCAAGTTAATTTAAAAACTGAAATTAAATAACTCATTCTAAAGTGTGTGCCATTGTTGAGCTCATCCTAGACAATTCAATATAATTGAATAGTTCTGGCTAATATCATATCGTAGCAAATCGGTGATGCATCCTTAGTTATCTTTAACCTGGAAGAAAAAAGAGAGATGATAAAAAAAACTCTCAGCAATAGCTCAGTAAATATACAATGAAAGTAGTATCTATTCGAAATAAAATGCATGTATTTTATAGCTGTTCCCAGAAATGGACACAGTGACTCGGTCTCCCGGTGTGACGTTGAGGTGCCACGTTCAAGGACACTCACGGATAGATGATATTATAGGCATCAAACCTCTCAACTAGAAATGAGCCGGTCACTTTGACCGGTGAGCCGCCGTCCATCAGCACTCTGTCAGTCAGAATCAGTGTCAACAGCCGACACTGAGATCCCATGCACACACAAAAAAAGGCCTGGTTAGTTAACAATGCAGGCGGGGACTATGCCATTCTAACCGGAGGTTAAAGAAGGTGTTACCGTAATGAGCTAACGTCATTATGTCATTACACGAGGGGTCATTGTGACGAAGACGTAACGAGGTCAACAGGGTTCCATCATACGCGGATGCGTGAGAGGGTCTCACTTTAATAGGCACATGATGTCACGGCGGAGCATCTACATGCTGAAGGGTCCCTGATAACCTGCTCTGAATGTTTACCGCAATAAGACATAAGAGATACAGACACATGGGAGTGGGAGATGCAGATGGAGAGGACCGGATGCAAAATAAAAGGAGCCAAAAGAGAGGGAGGGGGAGAGTGGAGAGTGCCAGAGTAAGGAAGAAAGATGAGGAGAAAGAGATTGAAGGGGCAGGGTGTAGTGATTAGAATGTGATGGCCTGTGTAGAGGCTGGCATACTGGGGTGTGTGTGTGTGTGTGTGTGTGTGCGAGAGAGAGCGCGAGTCTTTGAATTAATGAGAATCTCAGATGAGAGGAAAGGGTCATCATGAGCTGCATGTAAATGACAGCATACACACAAGCAAAGACACAAGCAAAGACACACACTCACATTTGCACACACACAGCCACAGTCTCTTGCTCACAAATACACGCACACACGCACCCTTTGGGCATGGCGTACACGTCACCATGCCATTGTGTGAGTGGCACCAGTCAACACAGCTGCTCTGCCTGCCTGCTGTCCTACATGACATAATGTCATTCATATGTGAATGTCAGGATAATATATGGAGAACTTTATTCGGCCTCCCATCACTCAGGCAACAGCTAGACAAACAGCATTCCAAACAATCTTTGTTTTTCTACATTTCTTTTTGAATTGAGGGAAGGTTGACTTCTTTTGTGAAAGAATGCCAATAATCAGATTCATATGAAAGCACAGATTCACCCAGGAAATAAGAAGGAAAGGGTAGGAGTGAGCGGGGATTGAATTAGTCAAAGACGCCACAGAAATTGGCTTTGGCTGGGCAAGCCATCAACAAAAGTGGGTTGCTGCCTGATGCAAGCTTGTTTTGATTGGTCGTCTAAGAGACAGGATGTTTAAGGCAGCTAAAACTACTTGCAAGATCAGTATCATGGTTAAAAATAAAATCTGGTCGGGAATGTTATGTGAACTATGGTGCATAGTTTTTCATCATTTTTAAATGTTTTTTTTTAAATCAACCCTGACTCCCTTCCTAATTATTTTAATGGTATAATGCCAGTATGATAACCATATCAAGAACATTGCCAAATAACATCGTACTGTGCAGGGCAATTAAAGAAAATTAAAAGGGCCAATGTGTAGCATTTAAGGAGATCTATTTGCAGAAATGTAATCTAGTATTAATTATTATATTTTCTTTTGTGTATAATCACAGTAAAAATGTAATTGTTGTGCTTTTGTTTGATAAGAATGCTATGTTGCAGCAACTCAATCTCACGGCAGTTTGTGAAACACTCATGAAATTGAATCAATTGGTTTCTTAATGACCAACACAAATTCTCCACTTTTTCTCTTCTCGCTCTAAAAGACTTCTTCAATCTTCGTTATGGATGACATTACGCTCTGTAACGAAAGATATTTTTCGGCAAAAAAAACACTTTGAGGAAACAGATCATGGTTGTGCTTACAAACACTGTTAGCACACATTCTAGCTTTCACTGTATAAATACATGCTAGAAACGCCACCTGAGTTAAACTTAAACAGCCTGCATCTATAATATATGGCTAAGCAAAGGTGTTGTAGCCATAGCAACCTACATGCGTCATTAGGTCCCCTGGCTCAAAGGGGTGCTGTGCACAGGGAAGTAGAGTGCAACTGACTTACTGATACACAATCATATCTGTTTGGTTTCCTCATATTTAAAATATTCTCTATGTAGGTGTAGAGAGCAGTAATGATCGTGATTTATCTTGTGGCTATATAAAGAAAAGAAGGGGGGGGGGGGGGAAGGACCACCGGAGTCCTTTAATGAAAAGATGCTAACAATGCCAAAGCACTGGGTGAATTTGTGTGACCATGTGTGAAGCTGAAACTCCGATTTATCCTTTCATGTTTACTTGAGTATGAACACCTAAATAAAATACTTTATTTCTGCTTCTCTTTCAATATTTCTTGTAGCTTTTTGATACTTTTTTTTTAGATTTCAGATATTAAAGTGACCCAGCGAAACATTTTTCTCTAAATACTAAATATTTTGTCAAATGACCTGCAATCAGAACCATTAAGCACCTTATCCTGCTGTACACACACACACACACACCTGTGAGTTATTTCCACTCTGCTTATAGTAAAGCAGATTGAGTTGAATAATCCTCAGTAGAAGACACTCCACTTTTAAAACCCAATGCTAACACATCATCAGACACAGACATGACACATGAGCACCTGTTGCTTCCTCAATCACCCACTGGTTGCTATAGCACGACTCTAAACTAAATGTTTTTCTTTTAGAAAAAACTTGAAATTGTCATCAAGTACAGCAGGTATAAGGGAATTCATGATTGTCAGGAATTATCAAGAATGTTGGCAGCTAATTATTCTGAAACTGCGATTTGCAACTGTTTTAGGCTCTTGTCAATACAAGGTGAATTTATAATTAGTATTTAGATTTGGTGTTTTGAACGATCGTAAAATTGCTACACATCGATTGCATTATTTTTTTTCTGCACTTTCTAGTATTTACCTGCTGTATAACTTGTTAAAGTCATCAGCAGTCTACCTGTGTGTCTGTTAGCAATACAAAGGTATGATCCCTCACCATTTGAAAGCTAGGTCGCCTTGAAGTGTGTCAAATAGGAAAAGCTGCTGCCAATGTTGTATCTGTCCATTAAAACCCTAAGGGTGACATTTCAAAAATACATGTACAGCATGAAGATCTGCAAAAGAGGACGAGGGTGTGCACACTGGTGACCTCCTTCAGTATCTATAGAAAGAGCTCTGCATGCATCTATATCTGATCATCCATTATGCATGATCAATTTAAACTGTCAAGATAGAGGGAGGGACAAAAGGGGATAGAAAGTGGGAGAAAATGGCAATTTACTAAAGCACAATGTTGATGGAGTCCATATCTATATAACCAAGTATAATCATAATCATGAAAATGTGGCTCAATCTGTATGTCAATTCATAGCGGATTATCACACATTTATTTGGTCAAGAAAAGAGAGAACAACTCAATCACCAGAAAAAAATGTTTAGCTTTCTTTAGATGTTGAATGATGACGTTTACAATAACGTAACAAGTTAACGTAACAATAAAAAGTAACAACGTAAGGTAACAACGTACCGTATAACAACGTACCGTATAACAACGTACCGTATAACAACGTAACATATAACAACGTAACGTATAACAACGTAACGTATAACAATGTAATATAACAATGTAACGTAAAAACGTAATGTAAAAATGTAACGTAACAACGCAACGTAAAACAGAACGGAACAAAACAACAGAATGTAACGGCACAATGGAAAAACGTAACAGAGCAACAGAACATTGAAACATAATATAATAATGTACATAACAGGTGTAATAAACATAACTACATGACAAAAAAATTAAGTAAAGTAACAACATAATGTAACAGCATGAGGTAACTGTATAAGCTAACTGCATATTGTGTCGCATAAAGTATCGTGACAATTTATCTTGACAACGTATCACGTAGGTAACGGAAAGTCCTGTGTTTATACCACATAACCTTCTATAAAGGTCACTCAATAAGCTGCTGTCACTTGTTCGGACCGAATGTAAAAACGTCCATGTTGAAAGTGTCGGTGGTTTGTAGAATCGTACAGCGTCAACATTTTTCCTGGCGAATGGGCCGGAGGTGCAGCAGAGTAGAGCAACCACTTCCACTCTGCCTGAAGGCGACACTATTCTGAAGCATCAGCTACAAGAGTCTTCTGTTTGTGCTTACCTCATACACTTGTGTGTGTGTGTGTGTGTGTGTGTGTGTGTGTGTGCAGTTGTGAGTAATGGCCCTCTCTCCTTGGAACAGATGCCCTTAACAGATGTCATTCAGCTCCCGACACAGACAGTCAATAAGACAATGAATTGTCGATCACCATCCCTACGTATTCATCCATTAGGCCTTCACAATTAATCAAAAAGAACCCATCAAATTGTAGCACTGACTGTTGCACTTTTCAAACTGCAAGAGGCAGAAATGTCTTGTTATTGGGGAAAAGGGCGATTCGGTAACTTCACGGAGTATTGCTGTGCCGTGCAGAATGTCAAGCAATTTAAATGTTTCCATTCTGTTCAGCCCAAAGCAAATCTGAGCGCCAGTGAAACATATCTGGATGGATTCTCACACTTTCCCTTCAGGTCGGGGCTTCTGATGCCATGACCTGTCCCGTAACATCATAATTACAAGTTGTCAAAATGTTTTAGTGAACATTCCCTCTCTGTCGTGAGAATTCAAAGGGAAAATCCATTGGTGAGTATTAGCAACAAATGTGAGTTATGCCACATCAGACTTAGAGGATGTTTGAAGTTCCTGCAATTATTGATGCAATTATTAAGTTAAATACTGTATTTCTATTTGATATCCCACAATTGCAGTGAGTACCCTTGAACAAAAAATAAATAAATAAATAAAATGTGTCTAGATCCCTCTGTGTAAATCCAGCAGGTTTCTGAATCATCAGACACTAAAAACAAAGTGCCACTTCTATTTGCCGCCCATCTTCCATAAGACAGTGCCAAAGCCTTCAACATGTACGGTACATTACAAGTGTAGCGGGGGTGTTTGAGATTCACCTTGGGAGGAGCTTACTTTAATATGAAAATGCCATGTGTAAAGACTGCTAGGGAGTTATCATGAACACAATCCCTTCTTGTTGAAGCAAAGGAGCGCCGATGCCTCAAAGGCCTCGCACGCCCACACAGGTGTGTTCACTTAGTGAGATTAGGTTGAAGTTGGGCAGACCTCTGTTGGGAGTTTGCAGCGCTCCCCAAACTACCGTTTGTAGATTTGAAAAAGAATCACAACAGGTGCCATGAAACTAAACGAGGAAAGTCAAAGAAATGTCAATCAAGCAGTCTTTGAACACCCACACAGTCGTGACAAGAAGTCTAATTAGCCAAATGACTGAAAACACCTGGGGGTGTATAGGTCTGACATCTGGCATCTGAAGGCTGACATTTATAAGGAAGAAATATGAAAAGCACAACATGAAAGTACAATACAAATGAAACCCTGTTTAATATGTTTTGCATCCATTAAAGAATGCATTGATCCCTGACCTGGGGGTCAGGGGTCACCGAATGGTTGTGGAAAACAGAATAAAATGATATATGGAAATAAAATAACAGCACAGACTAAGGATTGTTTTTTCTTGGGCATATTTGTGAGAGTCAGACTCGGTTTCTAACAGGAAAAAGGGAAACAAATCAAGAACACATCAAAAATGCGCATCACAAACAAATCCTTATTTATTTATTTTGATTTATCAGCACATCAGCAGAGATAGGCATGTAGAGACAGCTGTTTATGCAGGTTTCTCTCATGTTGAACCTTCACTACCCTGTCTTTTCTCTTCTGTCTGTCGTTTGCTGGGATTGTGGGAATATTGAATTATTTCATGTCTTGAAAAAGTTGAGAACCAGAGCAGTGGTTCCTATACTTTATTTTTTTTGTGACCCCTTAAAATAAAGCAATTTGTAGTGTACTTAGGCCCCTTGTCACAAGTTATACACCTATGATATCAAAATAGCCATTAAGAACAAAAAAATGTATTCTGAGTATCAGACCTTTCTTTCTTTCTTTCTTTCCATATCGCTATCCCGTTAATCCTTCCATCTCGGATTAATGTCCCACCCTTGTTGGAAACCAGTGATCTACACCTTGATACAGTGGAACAGAAAGTGGTAGTAATAGCTCACTGGTGCAAAAGACAAACATCTGGTAGCACAATTTTTCAATATTTGACATCATCTCTCTGTTCTGTCTTCCTCCGCTTGATTTATTCTATACTTCAACGTCCCAACCAACCACAGAAGTGGTCATCCGTTATCTATTATGGATTAGATGAAAATTGCCTGCAGCGTTTCAGATTCCTTTATTAACAAGTGTGGCTGTTCCCTTCTCTCCGTCCTCACCCCGAGTGCGTTTCCTCCCTCTCCGGCCCGTATCTCATCCAGTTGTCTGAACCCATGATAGCAGCGGCGATGACGGCCGTACGTCTTGGTTAGTGCACGGGCACGAATGGAGCAGATAATGGCGGTGTTCCTGCAAGCAGTGTGAGTTAGAAGCGGATGTAATAAGGCCTGTGTGATATGAATTATTGAACGGTGTTGACGCTGGCCAGGTCCTCCCTGCCTGCAAGGCCATATCTCGGAGGTGAGGTGGATGAGCGCAGCCTCAACTCTCACTAGCGAGTGAAAGCTATCAAGTGCTAGCATCTACACATACATGCTCTCATATGAATAAACTCATGGAACACATAAACATACATCCTCAGCGGAAATGGGCCAGTTCAACCAGTTCTCAGCATTTGAAGTATCACATTTTCTTTAAAATTTATATATAAATATGACGAACAGAGGTTTAGGTTAGGAACATTTTTCCAACTAGTTCAGCCAAAGCAAGGATATAATGTTGGCTTGATTATTTCAAGAAGTAAAGGCAAGCGGGATTGAAAAAAATGTACTTATATGCTCCAATCCAAGTACTGCATTACAGATCATTAGTTCATCTAATTAAAAACATTTAAAAGCATCAATTTTGATTGGCCTGTCTGCACTTTGAAAATGTCAACAGTAGCATTACTGGCCGTAACTAATAAATGGTTAGAAAATACGTTGAGAAATGAATATTTTTAATTGGTGGCATCCACTACGGATGACGGGTAGTGATCCTTGATATTTTAGCAAAGCGGAAAAATGTGTGTCAACTAATATAACTAAACTTTTGTCATTATTATTTCAAATCTGAGGCTCCACATACAAATCATGACCTGTACACCTAAAGGCAAGAAAGCTAATGTTTTAAGGTCACTGGTATTTTTCAGCTTAGTATTAATAAAATCAACAGGGATTTGGGACATTTTTATAATTTGATTACGTACAAAACAAAAAATAAACATACCTTTGGTTTGACAGTTTGAAAGTACTACTGATTAAGTAAAAGATCCAAAAAAGTCAGCGCCGTAATTTTTCCACTGTTGACCAACCGCATTTTCTAGCGTGCTCGTTGCATTGTCGGTTCAGAATCATCCAGAATGAACAGAATTAATTGGGAACATGGCTAACATCACATCAATAGTTTTGTTAATCTAGGGGTTATTCATCTTTCAGGTTGGTTTTCTGTGTTTTCTAAATAACACTGCACATTTCATCATATCAGCTAAGGGCGATTTCATCATGTTTTAGCTGCCAACAGAGTGCTTTCAACCCCTCTAATAAAACCAAGCCTCAGCACCTTTGTGTGCCCCTCTTTCATCCTCTTCCCTCTTTGTCTCTCTTTCTTCCTGCCTGTTAATGGCTGCCTTTGAAGACAGACAGATACACATGAAGACAGAATGTGTTTTTGTTGTTTGGAAAGACAAAATGAAAGAGTGATGGCTGGTGGCTCTGCTGTCAAATGGCCCAGTCATCCTGTGTGTGTGTGTGTGTGTGTGTGTGTGTGTGTGTGTGTGTGTGTGTTTATAGTGTTTTTAGTGTAAATGCTTGTATGTGAGTAATGCACATGGGCAAATTCATGGGTACATACTTACAAAATATCTACAAATGTGTTAAATGTGTGCTCATGTGGTAGTTCACATGACATTATACTGAATGTGACATTTCTGTCACACGTTCTAACTTTTGGCTCCAAAAGTCTCAAGCCCTTTATTTCAGTTGTATGGGCATCTACAGTTGTAATTTAGGAGCCCTGTCTCCAAAAAAATTATGTTCCCACACGATGAAACTCCATCATAAATTAAGTACAGAGGGAAGTTTGTCCTTGATTATGTTTGCTCTTGACGTATAGGAAATTAGTTCCAAACACAAAAAGTCCCCAAAACACAGGGCTTCCACCAGGAGACTGCTGTCTGTGTCCAGTTCGAACCATGTAGTTTTGTTGCCTCAACATTAGAAAAATTGTTCTTTCTTCTCATTTCAGTTCCATAGTCATTTGAAGCCAAACAATGGTGAGACAACCGTTTTTTATACAAAAGCACTGAGATGGGCTTCAAATAACTACATAAACCAAGTAAAATGTAATATGGGCTTGGAAAACATCAAAAACACCACTAATGTAATGTAAAATAATTAAACGCAGGACCTCAACACTGGTCATCTGGTTGAAAGTCTTATGTTTGTTTGTCCCTTAGGTTTTTTTTAGTCTTTTTACTACGGCGTCACACTGCTGGAGCATTTTCTCTGATCATCTATCAACGTCACAGATGGGTTTACACTGTAGTTACTTGAAAGCCTGCTGCGTCGGTATTAGATGCCAACATGTGACAAACGCTGGTCTTTGGCTGTTGGAATTAGCATGTACTGCATTTGTACATATTGCTGTACGTTATACAGTGAGATAAAGGAGTTAAATAAACACAGATTTTTTAGGACAGATTGTCTGTTTACTTTAGGGTTCAGGCTGTACAGGCTGCATGCCTTTGAAACTTTTATTTACATTACACAGAGAGTGAAAGAGAGAAACAGAGAACTGAGAATTACAGAGGAAAGTGGATTCTATTTGTGTCTTCCCTTCAGGCTTGAAGCTCGGCTGCACTCATTTGACGCAGAATAATGCGGAATATATAACATAATTGTGAATCTACCGTCAGATATAGAAACAAGAAATAAAACTATAGAACTAAAACAGAAAACATGCTTATAACACAGTATATTTGGGTAATGAAGCATGTCCAGGGAGTTTGCAGATTGCCTATCTACTGACTTAACAGCTGTACTTTGATCAGGAAAAGTGAATCATACTCATGCCTCATGTCTAAATATACAAAAGCAGCCTGCTAATTTTTTAATCTAAAAGATTAAAAGGGATTGCACTCTAAATATTTTCTTAATTTCTTTATTATTGCAACATCAGAAACACTTCAACGGCGACTTTTGCTTTGAAGCAAAAAGTCGCTTCTATCTTTTTTGCTTCTATCGTATGCTTCTATCTTACATTTGCTTCTATCTTATGTTTGTA
The DNA here is from genome assembly GCA_029853015.1 of Chelidonichthys spinosus. Classification (NCBI taxonomy): domain Eukaryota; kingdom Metazoa; phylum Chordata; class Actinopteri; order Perciformes; family Triglidae; genus Chelidonichthys; species Chelidonichthys spinosus. The sequence continues at coordinate 8,772,449 of CM056832.1, read as the reverse complement.
TCCTGTTTTCATTGATGAATCTCTTTGACATCCTGGATATATCTTTCAAACACATATTGCCTGCTTCTCTCTGAAATCACACTAATTTATTATGCAAGGAGTGCCGTTAGTGATAGTGTGGTCTGACAATTTGAGTAGCGATGGGGGGGGCTTAGCAATGGGTCAAGTCTTCAGAATTGTGAGCTTAGGTCCGTTTTTTGTCGACAATAGAAAATTGTAATATAGTTTTTTTTTTTTCAAAAATCTCGCCAGACACTCCTAAGTCATAACACGTAAGTTATGATGCAAGTATAAAAATATTGCAATAATGTCAATAACCATTGTGTTACTTCAGTCCTTCAGTCAAAGTGCCTTAAAAGACATTTTGTTTGCATGGCATTCTCTGAGACTCTCTATAATACAAAGGACTTGTTGGATAAAATCCAGGATTGCAATCAAGATCTGAGGATGAATAGTGTTACCACAGCAACATTAATGTATTGAGAGGTTTTACACAAGGCCCATTAATACAATGCTTTGGTAAAGAAAAAAAAATTACATACCAAATGGAAATATTTAGGTAGCTTCCCACGGAAGAAATAAACCCTCCTATACCTGGCATTATCTGCATGGATAGGTAGGCATACCATGAGTGAGGATATATCTGTTTGTGTGAACTGACCCCTTTTAGGTGGGCTGACGTCTAGTTTATCCCTCTAATCTGTTTTGACAAATACGTGAATGGGTTGGTCAGGGCTGCAAAGAATCTCCCCTCGCTTCCTCACAGATTGTGTCTGACAGTCGTATGGGTCTGTCGCCTCGGCTGCTCATTAACATGACCTTTGCACACAAACAAATTTACGCGATACACTATCCAATTGGACGAATAGGCAATCTTTTCCCTTTGCTATAATCTTTTCCATTAAGAAACAAATAAGATATTCCAATGTGTCTCATGATGAAGAGACAATATACTGATCTTTCATTTCCGCATTTGCCAAACTGATGTTTTGCCTATAATGATAAATGGGTTACAGTTAAAATTAAGTGGTGTTTGTTTTCCCAGCAGCAAAGCTGCAGCCATTTATTGAAAGCTCCTTTGTGAAGAAAATGTTTGTCATTGGCATTAGTGTATGAAAAGACATTGTGGCACCAATAACAACTTACCTAAGTGGTAAGCCAAGATTTAACTAACACAACTAAGAGTCAACAAAAGTTCTCATTCTCCAAACCTTGCAAAAATGTGCCACATTTCCATCACAATTTGTTTGCAGGTCCCCTGCTGGGGCCGCAGTAAACACACACTATCCTCCAACCCTCCGAGGTATTAAACTAAGCAGTCAAATGACTGCACAAATCCAAAGAGTGGATTGGAGACATTATATACTGTGGTATTGCACATTCAAATGCAATAACACAACAGCAGTGACAGGGTTTAAGTTTACTTTGTGCATGTAGCCTGGACATTTTTTCACTGTTGTTTCACAGCGGGTGTATATTTTGGTGATGGTGACGCTGACTTTGCTGCAACACATGTGAGAAGTAAGTAAGTCACTCATGAAGGTCAGTTGAGGGTACTACGTTACTAAGGGGTGTTACTCATGAAGTGGCGCGTACAGTCGTCAGAGAAGCAAAAACAGTCTCATTCAAAACTCGACACGGACACAATGACATCACTGGCTGCAGTGTTAGTAATGTGAAATGCAAAACTGGAGAAGTCAACACATCTAGAACAAGGAATGAGGTGGATCTATAAGCTAAAGACTAGATGTTGTTCTAACAAAACCATACTTCCACCTATGTCAGAGGAGTCGATGTAAAGTCTCAAAAAGCCCCTTAAAACATTTACTCAAAGGCAACATTGGTATCCACCAGCCATGTCCACTTTGTTGGCCCCTCACCAAGAGATAAAGGTGAGATGACTCGAACGATATTTGAAGACAGAGTGTGCCTTCCTCCACTGTAATGAGACATGTATTTGATGGCATTCAGAGTTTTAATCTTCCTCCTCTTGCAAACGGTGTTGTCAAATGTTGCAACGCGAGGCAAACTTCAAAAAACAAATCTGATCTGGTTTAAACAGGGGGAACTTTATTTCCAGAGCTCAGAGATATTCAAATGAGTGTTGTGTTGTGCTCCAAATGCCACTGCTTGAAAGATGTGGAGAATGCTTTTGAAGTAGCTCTCAGGGAAGTGTGTGCTTTTTGTGAGGTTTTTTTTGCTGATTGCATGTGTGCCATTTGATATATTCCAATACAGCCAAAGCTAAAATATTGTTCCATCTTTTCTGAACTGAACATCATAATGAATATATTGAATAACAATCATGCGACTATTGACGCACATTTTTAAGCTTGTTTGATGGCTACCAGATGGCACCCAACTTAATATTAAAAAAAAAATTAGTATGTATGTATATATCATTAGTATACAAGTAACAGTATACAAGTATAATAGTCTTAGGGTGAAACATGGACATGCAAGTGATATTTTCTGTGTGAGATGATATCAAAAGGACTTATACTAGCATATAGTATCCAGTAGAGAGTATAGTATCAGTAGACAGATTGAAAATATAAATTCAAGCTCAGTGGTCATTTTCATGAACACTCAGGTAATATATATGAACTTAATTACTATGTGACATTCTACCTATAAAACACTGCCTGAGGTAGAATTATACTCATTTTAGCTCTTCTAAGAACCATAATAATAGCCTACTGCCGGAAAGGGATATTAGCAAGAACTAACTTGAAACATATTTCAAACATTGAATTCCAAACATGCGAACCCTCTATATTAAATTCTAACCTAGTGTAAGAGCTCATTGCCTCAGTCACAATCTCTGTGGAATAATCAGTTGTTCGAGCAGATGTTTTCTCACTTTAAATCAGTGCTTCTGTTTTGTTTTGTTTTGTGTTAACACCTCCTGCTCAAGTAAATGTTGTTACATTCTGACTGTATCATGATGATTCATCTTTGGGTCCAATTGGATGTTTGTGCAAAATTTGAAGAAACTTGCTAAAGGTGTTCCTTAGAATTGTATTCACAAACATAGGATGGGCATGAGGCAGCCAGAGACCCAGTTCATACTCTGGCCAAATTTGAAGAAATTCTCTTCAGGTTATTCCTGAGATATTCTTGGACAGATGGATGGACGGAGTGAAAACATAATGCCAGCCTCAGAGAGGCCTTGGGCCACGGCTGTCTCCACCGTGGAGACATAAAAATGAGTTCCTTGCTGTGCTATTCACCTTTGGGACATTACATGGCATAACATTTGCTCTGGCGAAGTGACTATGCTGATGATGTACCATCTCTTTTTGGCACATCAGTTAACCAGGGGCCATGGTACATATTGTAGCCATCCCCAAGTTTTCATAAAAATCATCATCAAACTAAAATAAAGATATCATTCTGATTCATCCATTACCGCTGTTGGCTCATACAAATGATACATAGTCAAGAAGTATTGTCGATATTGATGGAAGAAAAACAATACAAAGTTGATGTCAGACTCACTCACACGTCTACCGGTGTTTTCAGCCAAGCTTACTAGTACTTTTACCCAGTAGTGTTTTCTTTCAGTATGCAACCAATACTCCAGGTGCAAATATATACAGTTTATTGATTTAAAAAAAAGAACAATGGGTTATTGCATCCACAAAGTATACCAGCCTAAAGCACATACAGCAGCTAGGTCTACTGGCTGAATGACTGATTCAGTTGACCAATTGGGATGCAGCTACAAACTCCAGTCCAATTTACATTTTTAAGCAATGGAGGCGTGTCTCAGAATGTGTGGCTGTACATAGAAAAGTTTGGCTCAGTTTAAGTTGCTGAACGTGACAGGAATCCCTCGACTTTCTTCCTCACCGCTATCTCTCTTTACTTTTCTCTCCCCTTCTTCGCCATTTCAGGATGATAAATTGAGGTCTGCATACATCTCCATATCTTTATGCTGGAGATGACACCACATCTCCCCTCATCTAATACATACACACCTACGCAGATGCTTGCACAAGGACACACACACACACACACACGTAGACTGTTGATTATCGGCACATCAGAGCATCTTGAAGTGCAGCCACCATGGAGAGTGTGCATGCATGTGAGGTGCAACCGTCGTGTTCGATCAGTGTGTGTAAGTGGATTCATTCTGTTTGTGAACCAATGTGTGTGTGTGTGTGTGTGCGTGTGTGTGTGTGGGCAAGTATGTGTGTCTCTCAGGGACCTGGTGTGTGATTGGTAATTGATTTTCCAATCTGTGCAGACCGTGGCTCGGTCACAGAGCTGGATACAGCACAGGTCGGCTTCCTGTTAGCATCGACCACTGGTGCTGGGCTGTAGAGAAAGCTGGAGGTGGCAGAGACAGACGGAGGAAGTTAAAAAAACACATTCTTCATGGTTAAAAAAAAGCTTGTGTTATGGATCAAGAAGGAACGTTAACTTCTCACAGTTTTAGCCCATGAGTTGAATCGTGACATGTAGTTCAACATTCACTTTGTTTTTCACAGTACTCCTCCATACCTGCCGATGGATGTTCATAGTTTAGTTTCCACTATATAGTTTACAAGTCACAACGTGGGCTGAGCCACAGTTTCTCTACGTTCAATTTGCATTTGAAGGTTGTATTCTTCCCAAAAATGTTGGTGAGTTAAAAGTTAAGTTCAAACGACTTTCAGACAGCAAGCTGTTACTGCTGGATCTGCCATTCTACAGCTTTGATTTATATCGAAGGACATCAAGCCACAACATACTGTGAAGACTTACAGGCAGATCACATCGAGATCCACCAGTCTGGTCTCCTAAAAATGATGTTCCCACACAATAAAATTGCATTATCAATTATGCTTCAAGAGAAATGTATTTTGTCATAGATTACAGTAGCTCTTGACATAATTATCACAAATTTGTTTTTCACGAGTCCATGGAAGTTCGCATAGGGAGAAGTTGGGTGTATCCAAAAACACAGGGCTTTCACCCAAGAAACCACTGTCCGTGTCCCGTTCTAACAAAGTAGATTTGTTCCCCAAAAATAAAAAGTCCTTGTTGCATATTTGTTTAGTTTAAATGTGTTTGTCATCGTAAGCCAAACTACTTTAAGTCATTTTTTACCTAAACGTAACAATGTAGGTTTGTAGTTTTGTTTTTTTAACCCTGTTTCAAATTGTGACAATTTGGTCCGAATAAAAACATCTTTCCTTGGAAATGTAATTGAGAGTGGAGTTTAGTTGTTTGGGAATGTAATGTTCTAGGAGACGGTTGGAAGCATCGCTAGACACATGTAGCTGTGCAAACATTTGTTTTCTCCTGCCATGCACTTCTCTCTAGCACCTCCTTCAAGAGGGCATTGGCAAGAAGAAGATATGCACATGAAAGCACTTTAAGGAGGGTAGATGTTCTTAACTAATCAATATCTATATTTATGGTCTAAAACTGTGATGAAGTTTGAATTTTATTTGTGTTGCTGCCTGATAAATACTTTGGTGGGAAAATGAGTCACAGGTTCTGGCACCCACCGGAACCAAAGTCACAGAGTCACAGTGACTTTGGTGCCGGTGGGTGCCAGAACCAGACTGCTGTTCTTTTTGCAGGTTTCTTTGAGGTTTTCTCTTACCTTGGGTCTCTCAGGCCCAGCAACACTAGCGGGAGGATATCAACAGGTAGGAGACCTGTTGATCATAAGGTCTGATAATGTGTTATGTATCTCATGTCTATAATTCTGTGTTTACACAAATATGAAGCACATTTCCTCTTTCATCAGTCATGGCTGAAATAAGCACCTCTGCGGCTTTGTACATGTTGTTCCAGATACACTGGGTAATTAAATGGCATCCTGTCTGAGATCATAACATCACCCAGAGGTGCCCTGTTAATTTCACTGTTAATTACAGCATAAAGAACCAAAATAAACAGTTTTGCTTCAATTTCATTGCAAAATATAGATAAAAAAAATGCAGAAATGTTTATGTGATAACAATTTTTTAAATGTCCAAATCATTGGTTTATTAGTTCTGTCCGCAACATGACAAACTCTATCATTCTGATTCAGTGAAGACAGGAGGACAATTTCAAATCTGATCTGGCTTTTGCGTCAAATCTTTAGCTAGAAATATACCTCCATGTCAGGAACATTTGAAGGAATTTCTTCAAATTTGAGCTCAAGGATGAATTGATTAGAATTTGGTGGTCAAAGGTCAAGGTCACTGTGACCTCACAAAAGTAAGTTTGGGGCAGTAACTCAAGAATCCATATGCAGTTTTACACAAAAATCTAATATGATAAAGGACAGACAGACATGGGCGAAACTTGACTCGAGGAGGCATACAAATGCAAGGTGATGTTCTTCTTTTGTCATTCATTTTCATTTATGTTTTTATTTATTGAAAGGATGGTGCACATTGATCAACATTTCTGTAAATGTGCCAGTGTTAGCCAGCAGGCTAACCAACATTCTAACACAACTATGGGTTTGACAGGACAGCTACAACAATAAATAGCAACAGACAAACATGCAAGTTTAAAATGAGTTTGGAAGCCGAGAGAAAAGTTGAACGAAGCAACGGTCATGCCTGTACACCCCTCGCCCAGAGCCTTTTTAGGGTGTTACATGTCCCTGGAACTTAATTTAGAATCTGGTCCCTGCAGTCGAAACTCAGTGACTTGTACTCCCTGAGGAAGTCCCTGCAGTTGAAAAGGGGATGGCATGGGTCAGGAGACAGAGCTGTCGTCTCGTAATTGCCCCAGCTCCTTCAGAAAGAGGGTCTACATGTCCTTGAGCAAGACACTGAACCCCTAACTGCCCCTGATTATCAGGTTAGCACCTGGCAGGGCAGCCTCTGCCATGTGCTATAAAGCGCTTTGAACTCTCGGTAGACTAGAAAAGCGCCACTTTAATTCATTCCATTTACCATATAAAGGGGCACATGGGGACATGGAAATGAAAGTGTGGCGGCACCACCATGTCTTCTCACAAGAATGTAGAGAGCGCCTTAAAGTCCAACTTGAAGATTAAGATGGGATAAATGCGATAATCCCAGGAATTATCTCAAATCCTGTGTTTTAGCTGAGAGGATATTTATGTTAATATCCACGCCTGTGCGTGTATCCGTGCTATCACGTATCTGCATCTGTTGGATGCCAGTGATACCGCTCCAACAGATTAGTCTGATTATCCTTCTCTGTGTGTTTATATTAAACACTCCATTCATAAATCACTTCCTCTCTCTCTCCAGTTGCTTCCAACTTTGATTTTGAATTCAGTTTCCCCTAATGCCAATTACTTTGACCGTTTCCATATGCTGTGTGTCACATGAATCCCTAATAGTGGATCTGCATGTGAAGAAACACTTCAAGTCTTCACGCATGACAGGTTGGTAACAAACACATGGAGACAATATTCTGCACTTCAGCTTTCCAGTAGCAGAAAAGAGTGGTGTCATGTTAATCTTTGTACTTTCATTCCTCTAATAAACTGAAATCTATTCAGGCCGCGTAGCTACTCAAGTTCATTTAGCATAGAGGGTGTGCTGCTTCGAGCATCATTTCCAGCCAGTTACTATAAGATCAAGCTGCTCTCTTCATCTCTGTATTTTGCTTCTGATGCATTCAAGGCACCAAACTGTTTTCCACAGGCTGCCTGGAAAAGACATCGAGAACACTGTCCTCCTCTCTCATCTTGTAGATTTCTTTTTTGATCTCTTAATTTCCTGCATCAGATTCCAGTGCGGCATCTGGCTGTTATCTGAATGTAGCAGATCTGCAGCTTTCAAAAACAACCACACCCCCTGCATTAGACAAGGAACGGTGTTACTGATGAGGTGGATAAAAAACACACAGGATAGTGGTCTGTGTCAACCAGGAGTGGGCCGCTAGAAGATGCCAGACCCCATCATAGAAAGAAAAAGAAGCCAAAAACAACGCAGGATCTGCATCTCTGTGGCACAATAATGAATTGAAGAACTTTGGAGACAGAAAGAAGCAACACCAGTCTCTTGCATTGAGGCATCGGGACTCGAGTTGCAAATGCTGGAGCATTCGCTTGAGTCTTGAAGCACAGTTTACACATTCTGTTCAATGAAATGAGCCCCGGATGTTGATCAGGAGGGAAATAAGCACTTTACACTCTAGATAGTCCTCCAGCGTCACCTTTGGACTGCATGTCTTTTCTAAGACATGACAATATTTACAATTAGCCCAAAAATTTCACCATGATTAACTTTACTGTGAGTGTTTTTTATCGCAATCCACGATACGAATCCTTTGTCCTGTGCGACACCGAGGGGCACTGACCAAGCCGATGGATTGGCAGAGAGACAGGATTGGTTTGTTAACAGTAAAATAACTATTGACTGTAGTTTAATTAACGATCAATTTATCATGTATTAATGATGGTTATAATAAAGTGCTACCAATAACCAAACATCATGTGTAAAATAATCATAATACTGGTGATAAACTTGATGTCATTAAATAATGGATGTGGTGGAAGTAATCTGTAAATCCATCTTTTATTTTTCTTCCTTCACGTCTCCCCCTTCTTCCAATCTTGACCATCTCTCTCTCTCTCTCTCTCTCTCTCTCTCTCTCTCTCTCTCTCTCTCTCACTCTCTCTCTCTCTCTCTCTCTGCCTCATCGCACTACGTCTCTATTATAGCAATCATTGTGTTTATTATCAGCTAGAGCGATAGTTATGCATGCTATACTGTTGCTGCTCAAGCCATGTAGCTGAGAGGAACTCTTGACTAATGCTGACAATGCACAAGCTGCAATTAGAGCAAGAGCTGATGCACCTCCTCTCTCTCTCTCTCTCTCTCTCTCTCTCTCTCTCTCTCTCTCACACACACACACAAACACACGAACACACACACAAGGACACTTCTCAAACCAACCGAGAAATGCTCATATTTCGCATGAACACATCGACAGCTAATCTCACGAATAAAAAGGTACACACACAAACTCACAATCTGACATACGCATGCTATTATCTGAGTGCTCCCTCTTGACAAGGAGTAGTATTACTAAAAGGTTTTCCCTCCCACACACTCATAGAGGGAAGGGCAAAGTGCGTGTGAGAGCTCTTGTACCTCTGAAGTCCTGTTTGTGTACACACTTTAGATATTTTTTTTTTAACATGGACGTGTGTGTGTCCGAGTGTGTGAGTGCGTGGGAGAGAGTCACAGACATGCTGGGAAGCTCAGACAAAAAAAAAAAAAAAAAAGATTCATGATAACGATTTCGATTTAAAGTGCATCCGGACGTGTTTGTACAATGAAGTGCAGCAGGTTCCGACTCAAACAAACTTGAAAGCATTTGATTCATTACCACATTCTTGGGAGGACCGTGGCTCAACGGTGTATTTAGGGATGGGTAAGGTGAGTTCATATCATTTTATTATCCTCCGGCCTTTATACAGTGTGTGCTGAGCTGTCAGAGATAAACACACAAGAAAACCAGAGCTATTGCAGAAGTTCTGTCATTTCTACATGAAATATGGCAAAGTCACGGATTTTTAAAGCTTCACTTGGTAAATTCTGCTTGTTTATAGTCAGATAGTATCAGAATAATTTTGAGTCTGTTCTTTACAAGAAATATGTCCAGAAATGCAGCCAGTGTGATCTTCAGGGTTGACCTTACAGCTATTCTCACGTCATTATGAAAGGATTATTGGCTATATGGCTCTTTAGGGTGATGGATATTTACATGGGACAATTTGGTTACTCCCAATCATACTATATAGCCTATTTTGGTTTAAATATCAGCCTATCTGGGTGCCAGGATGGCTCAGTAGTAGAGTTGGGGTCCCACGTCCCGAGGCTCAGTCCTCAGTCCTCAGTCCTCACCACAGTGGCCCCGGGGTCGAGTTCGACCAGCGGCCCTTTCTGCAATGTCATCCCCATCTCTCACTGTCTCTCAATAAAAGGCAAAAACCACCAAAAATAACATTAATTATCAGCCTACATACTGTTAATACGAGTTTGAAAATAAATCAAGTGCTTTTAATCTATGACCTACGCGTGCTGGAATAAGTTACTGTTCAACACAGACTACACACAACAAACAGAGGCGACCCAACTGGAGAAAATGGAGGGAACGAGTGCTGTTGTAGAATAAACACCTATTCAGTCAAGAAAACAATCTGTCTCATTGGGGGTTTCAGCTCTTGAAAGCCAATTTCACAAATTAGAATATGAATCATTGAGCAAGAAAACAAACTATCGATGATGATTCGACAAGACTTGACCAATCAGATTTGGCTATGTTAATTCTTAAGCACATCCCGAGTTTCCCCACATTGGGCTTAGGACACAATGTGGCATCACTAGATAGATTGTATCAACTAGGATGTGGAGGATTTTTGAAATGGATATTACACTTTCTCCTCATGTGTTTTGGTTACTTGGGAGTTACTGGACATTTTATACATGTTGAATGTTGAAATTTGGGTAAATATTCAGAAAAATAAAACTTTTGTGAAAACTTTAGTTGTTTTAGTGAAAACGCTGAAAAAATCATGAAATAACATGTTGAGAAAATGTTCCATCTGTTGAATTGTTTAAAGCTTAACAGGCTGCTGACATTTTCAAAATCCATGGCTTTCACTTCAAGACAATTTGCAATTGCCCCTTTGGCATTACTTACTTTTGTTGCAACAATTTTGATCGGAAATAGCAGTAAAACCAAAAACAGATGAAAGACAATGTCGCCTGAACAGTTGGTTACTCATTTCAGTCAGTAAACGGTCTTTTACTCAGATTAAAAGACAAATGTGAACGCAGCTGGCCCCGTCTTCTTCTAAAAATCAGCATAAACCCAAGTTGGGGCTCCCTGATGGGAACCATATTTGGTTTTGGTATTTGTTGTGTCCTGTTAACGTTATGCCTCTTTGTTTAGTTAGCAAGGATGCTTTCATTTAGCTTTAGTGTGGTCACATAGTGTTAGTGTTCCACACAGGGCCATTTAGGATGGGCTGCATAATTAGTTTTTCTATGGTCCTTGAATGCTTGTGTGGGCTGTGTGTTTGTATGAGTATTGATTAAAGCAATGTGGCATACGAGAGCAGTGCAGATGTGTGTCCGTGTGTGTATCTGGGAGTTTATAATTATAATAATGATTGATTTGGGTTCGTGAGTTTTTTGCATGTGGGTGTGTGTTTATAAAAAGTAGGGTTTATTGTCTGAGAAAATGTTTTGTGTATACTTTGTGTGGGCTGTGAATCTGCCCTCTGCCTTTTTATTCTTCTTATGTGTGCCGACATTTCCAGGCTTCATCCTTCGGGCAGTGGGTATCTGGTTCCCAGCCAATCACAGCATGCGCTGAGGTTAGGGCATTATTATAGGTAGCAACCACGTTACATTACCATCTCTCTCTTTCTTCTCTGCTGTGTCATGGGTGTGTGAAGAGCTGAGGGTGAGACACACCAGCCTGGTCTGGACCAAAAAATGATGTTCCCACTAACTAAAAACTGCATTGGGAATTATGTTGAGGGAATCGTATTCTGTTGTGGTTTGTGTTTGCTCTTGACTTTTCACTAATTATTTTCAGTCAGCAGAACCAAGTACTTTTGAGCATTTGTTTTGTTTAGTTTGTCTTATGTTTAAACTATGTATTTTTATAGAATTTGTTGTTTTCTTTAATTTGCTAACCACACGTTTCAAATTGTTTAAAACTGTGATCAAAAACTGAAAAAAAAACAAAAAACTTTGTGCAGTTTAGTGGTATGGTAATACACTTTTATAGGAGACTGGGCTTAAGACACACACACAGAACAGAGAGCCTACAGCTAAAAGGATGAACCATGCTTCGTCTGCAAATTCAGCAAAGAGAATATTGCGTTTGGTATGGACACACCTTTAGCCTTTCTATTTCTCTATAGATACATAAACATTAAACAATGGGGGTTTATGTGTAAGAGGAAAAAAAAACATCAGTTGATGATAGGCAAGACTTGACCAATCAGACTAGACTAACTTTCCTATTTTAAATCAGAAAATGTCATTTCAGTTTCAGTTAGTTAGTACATTTTTTTAAAATAATATTTGGGCTCTTTAAAATGTGTTCATGCCATATCGCTCTGCCGACGTGAGCACACATTGTGTACTATGCTTTGCCTTTTCTTGTTTTGGTCCTGCTGAGTTTGAGGCCTTTTTTTGCCCAGAAGAGAAACGCAGCCTTTTACAAATAGTCTAAATATTTTAGATGCCGCAGACAATGGCGGGGAAACGGAGAAGTCGGGAGTGGTAGAAAAATTCAAGAGTGAGAAGAAAGAGTCGGGGGATCAAATGAGGCACTGGAATATTTTAACAGCAAGTGACAGGGAAGAAAAGAAGGTAAAGTCATGAAATATTTCTCATATCTACATTAAATATAAAATGCCAGCGAGGATCACACCGGTGAATGGAAAAAAAGTGGCAATCAATTCAACAGAAGAAGAATTTACCACAAGTGAACGTGCATCGTTTTAATACTAGGTCGTTTCAAAGAATTTCAGTTGGAACCATAAAGATATTTCTGTTCACCTGCATTGCTAAATTTGCTTTAAAAACAGATGGCATAACACTATCTGTGGAACCTCTTCATGTGACTAAAATAGTTTTTTTTTGTTCATGCAGTGCTGACTGCTTTAGCCCCCTGCTTGAAATATGAATGTGCATAAGCACAGACCATACTTCTCACCTTGTTGAATGGTGTGTAAGTGCATGACAAAGATCTTTTATTGTCACACTCTGTGCTGCTATTTGCACAAACACACATATACAAGTAAAAAAAACAGGCAGAATCACACCTACAAGTGATTTTAATACACACACACACACACACACACACACACACACACACACACACACACACTGATATTCAATACCCTGACCACTACATTCAACCCCTCTCTCCTCTCACTCCTCTCCTCTCTCCTACCGACTCATCATCTCCTCTCATTTTCCCATCCTCTCCTCCCACTCTCCTCTTTTCACCCCCTCCTCTTCTTCACATTGTTTATATATATATATATATATATATACAATTTTTACTCAGTGCCTTCCTTTCTCTACCTCCCAGTCCATGTTAGACAGCACATGAATAAAGCATGCCATTATTATAACAAATCTGCGTATGTATGCATGTGCCGTCCGAGACGTGTGCATATATAGTGTGTATATCAAGTGTACACTCTCCTCCTTAAAGATAAAAGCAATCTCAGTATGACTACAACCTCCTTATAGCAGCGGTGACCTTCATCCATGCATTAGCAGTCCTGTAAGACTAGAAGCTTTAGATAAGCCTGCTGTTTTCATACATGTTAACAGTCACATGGGAGCCTTATGTATGCGTGACTTCTTATCGGACGAATGTATGTACAGCACCGGGCTGCCACGGGTATTTTTGCAGGACAAACATGGCCGCCTCAAGGTGATCTTCATACCAGAGAATGACCTGAGATAATTTCCTCTCTCCTCTTTCTGCAACAGCTCAGGTTTAAGTTAACTGTTGAGGTATATTTATATATACACACTTTTTTAGATTGGCATTTAACTGTGACTAGGGTAGTCCTGCTCTTAGGCATACTTATTTTTTTTTTATTTTTTTTTTGATGACTCAGCTTCTCAAGGGCTGACGTGACATTATGTCAGTGTTATTTTGAGTAAAACTGAAAGGATGTTCCAATCCAAATCAAGAGAATCTTCATTAAAAAAAGAAGGTATAAATTGAGGATTTTTGTTTTGATAAGTACGATTTTGGTTCCTGCAGTGAATTGAGTTAGAAATTAGTTGTCTTCTGTTGCTGTAGTAGAAGATGTGTGTTGCATTTCAACAGGCAGGGTCAGTCAGCAGTATGAAAGAAGAGAAAGATGTCAGAGTATTATTGTGTGATTGACAGCTGAACTCTGGGAAGTGTACTAGCGTAATAGCACTTATCACTTCATCTAATGTCAAGGCAGCTGACATCTGGTACTGGGACATTTGTTTGCAAACCAATTATACAAACTGTAACTTCTCAATAAACCAGTAAAAGAATGTTAATCACAGATTAGAATACATTATTTGTCTCAGTCATTAGTGCCTGCAAACAGAACACCTTGTATGACAAACGTGCACTAATACATCAACAAAGCTGTATATCTTCAGCACACACAGGCGGGTTTACGGAGGGGGAAAAACAGCGCCAGAGGCAAAGCCACATTAGAAGGTGGCGTTCAGTCAACAAATTAATGCAGAAATATTTATACAGACATAATGAACCAAGATGACTCGACGTAAATCAGAATTACCACATTTGTTTGGAAGTGTGAGTCTGTGCATGCAGAACTATAAATTCATTAGTAGGCAACCCACATATTTAACAGGAACCACCTACTCGACACCGACAGAAAATTCTCTTCTTCTCTCCTGTAATCCATCTTCCTTTCCTCTCGTCTGCCATACTTCCCCCCACTTCTTCTCTTCTTCTGTACCTGCCTTGCCACGCTTCTCTACCTCACCTTCTATCTCCCGCGCCGTCTCCTCTCCCAAATTCCTCTCTCCTTCTCCTCATTTCAGGATTATCAACGGGAAGGGCCGTTCAATTTTAACATATATATAAATTGTGCACACAATGAACATACAAAAGCATGGGGTACTGCTTTTTGATTGCTTGGCATCCTATCGAGTTTTCCCCTTCCATTTCATGTCAACACAGTGTAATGACCCTTTACTTGGCCGTTACAGACTGAAAATGTTAAATCGTCTGTGTGTGTATTCTTGCTGCATTTCCACTGAAATGTCAGAGCGAAGGGCTCTACGTGACAATTTACATAAAGTAGCAGCGGCGTAATGTTGCATAGCAAACAAATGAAGTGATGTATCGCACACTGTTTGTGTTTAAGAGCTGTTTTGACATGCCAGTGGTCTAAGATTACCTGACGCTAGGCATTAGGATGATAGGAACATTTCATGTCAGGATTATCCTGCCTGATATACTTGTGATTTTACAATGTAAGCCTGTCAATCATTAACATATGCTTAGAAATGCAGTGAAAACATTGGATTCATGTTACCTTTCATTTAGTTAAGAAACATGTTTTTTTTTCATCACATATGGAACTCGTTTTTAAGTGAACATCCCAAAACAAGCAATCAAATATTCTTAAATAAGGTAATCATGAATCATAAAGGATAAATAAAAACAAATGGTAACATTGTGTGAGTATGTTCTTTCTAATATGATAATTCCTGTATTTTTTTTTTTAAATCAGGCGATATTTTTCACTTCTCTACCATGACTACCTTTTTACCGTCATAAAATCCTACATTCTGCATTCTCAATTACATTTCAAAGGAAACATATTTTTCCTGGATTTGGTTGGCTGGTTAATATTGTAAATTTAAAAAAAACAAAAATGCACCAAACCAGTGGTCCCCTGGGTAAAAGTCCCGACATCCTCCACAGGCAGACTTCTGCAAACTTTGATGAGAAACATATTTCCAAATTAGAAACAAGGTAAGAAAATATGTTTCCCTGGAAAAGTATTTTTAAGGAGATCAGGCTATTTCTTTTTTTTTTTTTTTTTATATATTTTTATTAGGAGGTAAGGCACAATTAAACAGAAACCCATGTTATAATTACATTGAGTATCGCAACACATCTGCATCACAATTGAAAATGTAAACATATCGATACAATAGAAATACTGTGCATCATGATGAATGAAGAGCAAGACATACAGTCTGCCTCCTAGGATACAAGAGTGAGGAGGTGTCTGACAAGAACACTGAGGACAGGGAGAGACAAAAATTGTCTTTCACAGGCAGGGAAATAGGGAGAAATGGCAGTGAGACAAATCTTCAAAGACAGTGTCTGTACTCCCCTACACCCGGGTTACCTAGAATCTTCCTTGAAAATGTGTGAAAAAGAGACAGCAAAAGAAAGTCAGGTAGAGATGGTGAGAGGCCATTAATGACTGAGATAGTCAGAAAAGTCCACAAATCTTGACTGGCTGTCTCAGTTTTTATTCCAGGTGTCAGTCATGACAATCAGGACTACACAGCATCCTCTTGGGGTGAGGCACTGCCTCGTATCACCGTCTTCTCTCCACTCTAGCAGACATTCAAACAGGTGGCAGTGCAACCGATTGAGAATTTACAACATTTGCACATTGTTTGGAGAGACAATAATGTCTCAAGGTTTCACACAAAATATGCAAAACAAACAACCAGCTCCAAATCAACAGAAATAACAGAAATCATCCCTCACTAAGTTTAAAAACAATGTTTTGTCAACATGTACATTTGTACATGTACACACACACACACATCCCATTGCAGTTATGGCCTTGTTGTGAAAGCAGAAATGAGTCCATATGAATAATGTCTTGAACATTATTCATATGGATTCATTTGTTTTTTAATAGAGCGACATTACTACTGTCAGGTGATTGAATTATTTGTGCCCGTTCATAGTATTTAGCGGGTCCTTTAATTGCTTAAAATAATCAATATCCATTATGATCTCAGAAATCAGAGAATGTAACAACAGTGTCAAGATAGTTCTGGAAATAGGCACAACATGTAAATCTAGACACGTCAGGATGACATTAAGCTTCAAAACGAAAGTTAGGTTTCGGCAACAAAACCACTTAGCTGGTTTAGGAAAAGGGTCACAAATGTGTCCCTTCACAGCGCTTTGGGACACCTGGTGTCGATCGCTGGTCTCATGGTTGAAAGTGTGTTGTTGGATCCATCCATAAGTAATCCATAAGTATTATATCTCTTTCTCAATGCTGATGTGTTTCCAACCCCACGAAAAATCATCCTGTTAACTTTCCACTTGCAATATTTTGTGCAGAACGACATGAAAACAATGGACCCTTTGTGTCCCCGTAGCAAAAAAACTATTGGATTTGCATTTGGACTATTTCACTAACTGCCGTGAGACTGGGTTGGTTATTATTGGGGTGTTAATTATGCTAATTTACAATTCTCATGAGCACCGTGTTTATGCAGGTCATTTACACAGTAATCTGACATCTGAAGTGGCAAACACTTAAAAATGTACAGGAAAGATAATATTGTATAAACGTGAGGTCAACTGAGCCTAAAAAATGCAAATATAACTCATCTAGACTAGTGGTCCCCAACATTTTTAATGCCATGTCAGGCAACATTTTCACGGACCGGTGTGGGGGGAAACATATAGCATGATAAATACAACAGGATTCATATGTAGAACTTTGCATAGCAACTATTGCAAACAAAAAAAAGTTGTACACAAGTCAATACTGATGATTTGTATAATTAAGAGCTTTGAAACTTTGCAGGATTCTAACAACGCGTATGTGTGTGTGTAAACAAAAAAGCGCCGCAACTCGACACCCAAGCACAACACAAAAGTGAGGGAAACAGCTTTACTATCTTTGTGCAAATCCTACAATATAAAGTGCATAAAAAATGCAACTTGACATAATGCAGAATTAGTGTGAGCCCTGAGCTTGTTGTCCCATCTCAGTGTAAACGGAGACAATGACACCCGAGGCCTATACTATGAAGCGAGTTCAACATTCCCAGGGTATCTTCCAGAGAGTAACCCTAACAAAGGTTATCAGAGATAAGCAGTCACACGAAGCTGGTTTTTAACTCATTTAGTCAACCCACGGTTTCCCTGTCGAGCTATCAGTGTGCACATGAAAGAGGCGGGGTTTGCAGCATTTGACCAATCACAAACATGGATCAGTCTACGGCCAGCAGAGCGGCGTATTTCACGTATGAGGAGCAAACCATAATCTTGCAGAAATAGGAAGAAGTTAAACATATAATACAGGCAGAAAGCAACAATTTCATCTGCCAAATGCAGGAAGGACAGCTGACAAAAACTTAGCTGTGTAAATTTGTAAGTTGTATTAATAATCGTTTAATATGACTGCCCCATCATAAGGACACTACTAGATCTGACTGATTGATCAAATAAGCACAAGCAGATGACATGAAAGAAGAGAATCGTCATTTTCAAAATAGGCACCGATAGTCAATAAAGTGGAAATAAAGCAAGATATTGATTTTTTTCTCCATGGCCCAGGTGGTTGGTGACCACTGATCTAGACGGTCACGGCTCCCAAATGAAGTACGGCAAAGCAAAAACTGATGCTACATGGTTACGGTGGCACTCAGAGGTTAGCTGCATACATGTGGCTTTGTTGTGTTACCGTTGATCCAGGTTGTGTGAGAACATCCAGCAGGGGATGGACAGGGTTGTGCTGTACTTTGTTTGAGGCCTGAGGTTTGCCTGCTGTTTTCCTGTCGGTCACTGAGCCTCTCTGCTGAAGCTGCTGGGGGACTCGCCCTGCTCAACTAGGGGACATGCCCTGCTCAAGGGCACCTTGCTGGTAATTGCAGAGTGACAGCACGTCCCCGTTCGCTCCGTCTGCCCCGGTTTTCTCATCTGATTCTGAAAGGCCGCCGCTCCTCGGTTTGCAAGCTCTCTTTTGTAGTCATTAGACTTCCATCGCCTCCAAAACTGCCTGAAAAATTCAACTCAACAACTTCACACCATTGTTCTCCCCGACACCCTTCTCCTGCCGTGCTTCACCTTACAGCGGGTGTTGCAGTCTGTTGGCTTGGCAGTTTAGATTGTAGTCTGCTGGCTCGGTGCTAAAGGCATTAGCATTTAAATTCAACTGCCTGGAGGTATCATAGATCAGAGTGTCGTATCGGCCCGCTTCTGAGTTTGGACGAAACGTGTTCATTTTACATTGAGAGTAAAGTGTCCAAGGCCATTGGCATAACATATGTAAGTACACAAAGCTGAATCATTTTGGATCATAATGATGTTAATGCATCACCTATTACAAGCCATCTTCCACGTCTTCTATGTACATGGTCATTTTAGGGGACGGATCAATATTCATCACTCTTAAGTTTTGGACTCCAAATGGTAGATTTCCCATTCTATGTTTTGTCTGAAAGATTTTAATAAAGAAAAGCAGCAGCAATGAGGTAATTTTTTTTTTTTACCTCAATGCTGCATTTTTCTGACTCCTAATTTTATATTACCCCAGAGACGGCTGTTTACTGTGATCATGAGCAAAACAGCAAGGAAGTAGAGGTCATGGAGGGCATTATCATCGTTACTTAATAGTTACCATGCACGTCTGGAACTTTTTCCTTCAAAGAAACACACATATACAGTATAAAAAAAAAGGAGAAAACATCACTAACTAGCTCCCAAGTTACCATCAGACATGGATGCAAGGTTGAAGCCCATCTTTGATCAGGGAGACATCTCGGCTGAAAACTGTTGCAGAATTTCAACAGACTGAATTTATTGCTGCAGTCACCCTTCGAAGACAGATTTAATTAAGTCAGAAAGTCACACCAGTTTGGACTAATAAATGATGCAGGGAGATAAAAGCCACATGTTCTTTTAATCTGTCTCTTAGTGGGATTTCCCTTTGTCACATCCTTTTAAGGTGCAATTCTGTTGTTCCATTGATCTGTCACAGATCACTCTCAGCTCTTTGGTGTCAAGCTCATTCATTTCCACACAGAGCGACAATAAACTGTACAAGATAAACCCGGTAACATATGTGGGGTTTGTATTAAGGTGTGGAATGGAGGCTCTGGGTTGAGATATTCCTATTGGCAGGCTGTCTCCTCGCCTGCTGACTCAATCAATCTGGGTCTGTCTCTTTGTTAACAAGTCCTCTTTCTGTGTGTGCTTGGATTGAGAGATGCAAAAAAATAAAAATGTGTTTAGGAGAGAGACAGCAAGGGGTGGATAGAAGGGGGATAGGCTATAAGGGAAAAAAGCTTTTGTTTTCAACAGCAACAGCAACTAACCTTTACATAATATAAAAGATGTTGTTTTTTTTTGCCACTACATGAGAAGCCTTTTGTTTTTTTTCTAGTGTGTCACGTTCAACGTCACACATGCACAAGTCAGTAAAGAGTGAAACTATTATGGTGGTTACCTCTTTTTTGATGAACTCATTTAGCCTGTCTTTCAAACTCTCAAACCTGAGTGGCTGATAGTTGAAAGAGTGGAAAGACTCACAACGTGGTTTTGATGAGCCTAATTTTGTTTCTGTTTAAAGTTTTGCAATGATCAGTGAGGTGGAATTACAGTGGATGCTGGTAGCTTTGAGAAACACAAATGGCCATTTCTTGTAACCTTTCCCTTTCTAAAGACAAAATTCAGATATTTGCAAGTTCTCATGTTTTTGTTGTCTGGTGGCGAAAGGGGCTCTATTCTTACAGCAAACTACAAATAAACAGAGCCAAATCTCATCAATTGTGAATTGTGTCCACATTCAAAGCACTTCTCGATCCTCCTTTGGCCAACAAATAGCAAAATAGTTATTTTTTTGTTATTTAAACGTTGATTGCTGGGCTTCACGGTGGGGTAGTGGGTAGCACTCTCGCCTCACAGCAAGAGGGTCCTGGGTTCGATTCCCGGGAGTTTGCATCTTCTCCCCGCATGGCTTCTCTCTGGGTTCTCCGGCTTCCTCCTACAGTCCAAAGACATGCAGGATGGGTGACTCTAAGGGCCCTAGTTTCGTGGCGCAGCGCAGGGCGGCGCAGGGTGGCGGAGCCGGCGCAATGCAAGTTTCGACCCGCGCAGCCTTGCGCATGGTCAGTTTGGCAGTTTGGTGGATCGCCTGCGCCAACATGGGTGTGGCGGCGCAGCAGGGGGAGGCGTCACAGATTCAGCTTGGCGTAGCGGAAGTTTCGTGGCAAAAAGCCTCGCCGAGACTGCGCTGAAAGCTCGCCAGCTCCAACCTGGTCTACTTTCAGCGCAAGGCGCAAATAAAGTCCATTCATTCAATGCGAATCACAGCTGGCGGATCGGAAGTTTGGCTGACGGCGCGCAGTGCGCACACGTCACCGAGACCTCACAGGCAGGTTTCCACAGTTCCAGGCACATTTAAATGCAATAAATAATCACAACAAACACTATTTAATGCAACTAATTGAATCAACACGTGAATTTATATCTATATAGATTGTCCCGTCACATCTGACGTCAGATCAAAGGCGGATGGCACACGTAACGGAAACTCAGCCTCTCGGACCAAAACATCTCCCTCTCTCTCTCCTGTTTTTTTATAATATCGGCATTGTTATTATTATGATACGCGCGCACAGCGCGTGATATGCGTGGTGAGAGCAGCGGCGCTGCCTCTGTCATCGGGTTGTCAAGTGACGGATCTTTCACTGAACCTCCCCTAACGCATTAAAGGAGAGGAGAGGAGCTCATTTGATTAGTGAAGATCTGAATCGGCTGTATTAATCCCAGTCCACGCCTTGTCTCCTCCTCGTCTCCCACTCACGCCTTCTTCTCCTCCCTCTTTCCCACTTGCGCCGGTGGGCGAGACCGGAGGTGTGCCTGCGCGAGCCTGCGCGGTGCATGAAACTTGCAAAGTCCAGGCGGACACACCCCGTCGGCGCGGCGCAGGTGCGCTGAAAGCTGACTGCGCCTGGTCTACGAAACTAGGGCCCTAAGTGAGAATGTGAGCGTGAATAATAACAATAATAATTCATTTTATTGCTCAGATTATTGAGAGCTTTGTAGATGATGAGGAGGATCTTGAAGTGGATATGCTGCTTTATTGGGAGCCAGTGAAGGTGTTGCAGGATGGATGTAACGCATTTCTTTGAGTAACTTAGACTTTGACTTCTAAAGAAGTCTCTTATGTCCACTTTTCTTTTTTTAGACATCCTGGCTGCGTCTAATTACCAAACACACACGCACATACGCACATGGACACCGATTTAACGTTAATGTAAATGAAACCTCTGACATTACAATCCTTCCAGCTGACGTGAACCAGGCAGAACAAACTCCCAACTTCCAGTAGCGGACTCCTGTAGGACTCCTGACTGCAGACTAGCAGACCGTCAGTGTGCAAGCAAGATGGAGTGACAGTGGGGACGGCCAATCACACAAGAAACGGCAGAGCCAATCGAGGAGCTTGTGGGCGGTCTAGACTAAGGGAAACAGGCTTCAGTTTGAGCGGCCGTTTTCCACTTGGTCCTAGTGCTTGACGCGTCTCTTTACTAAAGCGTAACATTGTTTTTGGACGGTAAAAAGTGCAGGGGACCAAAACGGCCTTTTGAAAAAGTGCAGGGGTCCCCCCCCCTAAATTACGTCCGTGGCTGGGATCGGCTTCAGCCCCCCCGTGACCCTGAATACAGGATAAGCGGTAGAAAATGGATGGATGGATGGATGTTGATTGCTACCAAATAGCTCTTTGTTCCAAACAATTTTGTTGTTGTTAAGTTTCCAGAGGTCACTGATTGTTTTACTGAGACAATCCAAAGTTGTTCAATGTTGGTCTGATTTTCTATTCATAGCTGTCTCAGAGGACACCAAACATAATCCTGCTACCCACAGAAACATATGAACACATTATGTGTTAATCTATTAGAATGGTATGAATTTGGTGAAGCCTTGAGATACTATTGTTGTGTTACTTTGTTCCAACAGAAAAATAAAACTCACTTTGCCATCTGCAGAACAGCGGGACTTAAAAATGCAATCACACACACAGAGGAGAAAAGCCAATACATTAATTTAAGGCGAAGATTAGGGGAAGAAGATAATTGAAAAGACCCTGTGTGTGACATAGTGGTAACTCTGCCTCCAGTGTATGATGACAGGCCTAGCATGTGCATCCATGTGCAGCATGCTGGTTACTTGACCGACGTGACATATACAGTAAATCAGATGTGTGTGGCGATAGCTGTTGTCAGTTGCCCTTATTTGCTTCTTAACAAGATGTATGAACAACCATAAAACATAGCTGTTTACCACCGTGAATGATTTTTAGGCCCCGGGGTGTGCTATTTGTCTTTGTCAGGAATGAGTCGCCCGCCGTTTGGTATCCCCGTTGGGTTCAGTGACAAAAACTAACGAGGCGTTTTACAGTTTAGGCGGAAGTAACGCTGAACACCTTTTTAAATGTCACTTTGTCTCACGGAAAAACAAATACGGACAGAAAACATCCCAGTTACATGACATTAAATGTGTTCTGGGTTTGTACAGAGAAACCAACCTGCCATGACAGCACACTGACTGGAGCTCAAAACTGTCAAGTGTCCCAGCACCTCTTCCCTCCAGACGCACATAAACACTCACATTGACGCTCGGTGGCTGTTAGACTTCCTGTCATGCAGACCCACGCGTTACTAACCCATGTATAAACATACATGTTCACTCAAACACACACACACACACGTCAGTCACACTGACAGATCCAAATCCCCCTTCTGACACAAAATGATCATTTGCCATTCAGCTGTCAATTAGTCAAAGTCAAAGTCAGCTTTTTTGTCAATTCTGCAATATGTGCCAGACGTACAGAGGAATCAAAAATGCGTTTCTCTCCGTCACACGGTGCAATATTACAATATATATATATATATATATATATATATATATATATATATATATATATATATATATATACAATACATTGAATACGTTCTAAATTGTGCAAGAGAAATAGAAAAACACAAAAAACTGAATAGTGCAAAGAAATAAAAAAAAAACAGGAGATGGAAATGTGCAATGTAATGAACACACTACAATATATAAACTATGTAAATATAAATGCAATTTAAACAATTAAAGGCGCTGATGAAGTGTAAAGGGACTGCCCCATTACTGTTCCTAATGGGAGTGTGGGGGGGGGGGGGGGGGGGTCCAGAGTTCTTGGGGGCAGAGGGGAATGGAGGGGAGGGTGTTGAGCATCCTTACAGCCTGGTGGATGAAACTGTTTGCCAGTCTGGTAGTACTGGCTTGGAGGCCCAGATGGCAGGAGGCTGAAGAGGTTGTGTCAGGGGTGGTTGGGGTCACCCACAATGCTGGTTGCTTTGCGGGTAAGGTGGGTTCCATAAATGTCCAGTAGTGAGGGGAGCGTGCCACCAATGATCTGACCAGCAACCTGCACTATGTACGCTGATGCAAGCAAACTAGCAAACACACACCGGATTTGAGAACGACTGCAGAAAATAACCAGGACCATAAAATGTAAAAATACACTATTTTCATTCAAATTGGGTATGTGTGGGCGGCACTAACTCAAGTCCTCACATGGACCAAACACACAGCAGTGGTGAATCCAGAGTGTGGACTGGGCTGGGCTACCCTTGAGCAAGCCCTTGAGCAAGGCACAAAACCCCCAAAATGCTGTGCAGTAGCTGCTCACTGCTCGTAATACTCGCTTGGATTAAATGCAGAGGCTGCATTTCAATGTGTGACTATAAAAGTTGATTTACATGTGCGGTGAGAGCATGTCCTTCAGTAAAAGATAAAACATCGGGCACCACTTCACCAAAGTCCACCTCCCGTTTTCATGAGACTTTCCAGCTGGCAGAGAAAGGAAAGAAGCTGAAAACGCTTAGAAGACAGTTCAATTGTCCGATTAGTTTTCATAGCTTCTGTACCGTGAAGTATTTACGAGTGAAACAGGAGAAGCTCTGTGCCACTAAAAGTTGCAGATTGATTGATGGATGAAGCAAAATATATTGGATTTAGATATACAAAGACTTTTTTTGTGTCATTTTTAGGGCATATATTGTTAAATATGTGCACAATATGACTGGGTATGTGATCCAAAATGGTTAAAAGGGCATTTTTAATTTCAGCTCAACTTCAAGAGCCAATGAAATTAAACTCAAATTTGAAATTAAAATTAAACCCCAGTTCATCTCATCTCTGCCCACCTGCTCAAACACGTCTCATTTTTACTGAATTTCTTAGAAGTCATCGGTGCATTTCACATGCAGTCTGCATCTGGCTTTGTGAGGGGCAGGGTGAAATTATACGAAGCATAGTATTTAAATCCCTGTGCTTCAGGGTACGAAGAGGCAAGTTGAACATTTACTCAATGCATCAATCTCTCGTATTTTACTCACAAAGTCATTGGTGTATGGTAGCTGCCAGGGAGTAAAAAGTCTGGCCTGTAGGTAAAACAGATAAATAGTTGATTTCATTACACAACTTGAGGAAATACATGAAGAAATAAAATGTCTCAGGGGCTGGATTCAGGCAGAGGTTTCACCTGGACGTAATATATTTCAAATGTCTTTTTAGTTCTCTTTCAACAATTCTGGCTGTTATCAAAGAGGTAGAAAAAAGATTGGAATATTTAAAACTGTACCCCTGAGCTTTTTTAGTCCAAAGATTTATTTATTGATAGCATAGATGGTGTTACATTCTGGAAATTAGACCGCAAGGGATTTTAAGCAGCATTTCATCCTGCAGCCTCTGAGATATTTTATTCGACACGTTTGTCCTTCTATTACAGGTGTTTTTCTTGGAGCGAGTTTTGACAACGATCTGTGACTTCACACGATTTATTTCTTGAGTTTATGAGTAATTGGTTGGTAAATCGTATGATGCAATCAGTTGGGCTAGATGATGCACGCGCATTAACAGGACTGACGGAGCAGGTCGATATCAAGAAATTGTGCAACTTGAAAAAAGAGAGAAAAGAAATAAGGCAGGCCAATCGGACCAACAGCAACTTTCTTCTGAGAGGTCTTCTGCAGTAACCTGACACAACAAGCTAAATGATTTCACACTGAGCTCTTAGACTAAAGTGTCCTAAATCAGATTGTTTTATTTTATTCCACTTTTCACCTCAGAACAGACGTTAGGAAACGGCTATCATCAGCCCTCTGGTAAAAGTTCAGTTTGGTCTTTTTAAGGAGAATGTCAAAGTCATCAGGGGCATTTGACATTTTTATGAAGAAACACTTCACATGTTGACCTTAAATGAGATCATTGGCCAGAATGAGACAACTGTTTAAACCCAGCTATTACATCTCAGTTCTTCTGCCATCTTTATCTTTGTCATCTTGCTCACTCTTTTAGAACTAATTTATAATATCCTATCCCATTTCTCTCTTGGGTTTTCTCTAACCTATGTCATTATTTTGTCTGCTTTCCACCTTATCTCAGGTGCCCTTTGCTCTTTTGTATTCATGTCTTGTGGTTCGTGCTGAGGAAAGGAGAGAGGATGAGACTTTCGGCCTGGATTTATTTTGGTCCAGCGCCACAATGCTCTGGGACAGGAGAGACGGCTATGTAATAGCAGGCACTTTTGAATTAAAACATGTTTAGGATCAGTGTTAGCTCTGATTGGCTCCCTGCAGTGGCGGTTCTAGACAAATTTTACTGGGGGGGCCAAGGTGGGGCCAATGTTTGATCAGAGGGGCACATTAAAAAATGGAAACAAATGATATTTAAACATTAAATACTTTAATTTTGCTTTACATTAAAATCATACAAAAGTTTAGTTTGTACATAAAGTGCATTGATTGAAACAATGAGGTAGTGCCATCCTGTCCCCCATCAAAGTGGTTGGGAATATGTTCATCTTGGGCTGTACTGCTTCATCGTTCTTGGACTTGCTGATATCTGTGGAAAGATGCACAGTAAAATAGGGCACAACTATAAACAAAATTTCTTTACTTATGTATGCATGTATTTTAAAATGTAGGCAAAGTATTTGTTTATTTTTTTAATATAAGAATCACATATCAATGATGCAAAAAATAATTTATGGCAGAAAGCACCGTTTTATGGACACACTGTACTATTATTGGTAATGACACTGCTTTGCCATTGGGATGTACAAGAACACCTTTTCTACATCACAAACCTGACGGTGCAGTACTTGATCCACATGGATCCACTTGCTGTCCCTCTGGCTGTCCCTCTCTCTGTCCCTGTATGTTTTCTTCCTCCTCACCCTCTTCTTCATCCTCACCCACTGGAATGTCCCTCTCTTTGTCAGTGCCATCACTTTCATCACCTGCCTTCTCTCCAACCTCCACCAACTTCTCTGGCTCTCCCTCTTCCAGTTCCTCAGCTCTCTCAACACCTTCATGTGTTTCTCTCACTTTTTTATTTAGTGGGGTAAAAAAGGCTGCAATGTCCCTTCCTCGTTTCATGATGACTACTAGAAGAAAAACAACGTAGAGGCATACATAATCGTTTTGCTTACCTTCGCCTCTTGCAACAAGACATTAGCTCCTCTCTTCAAAACTTGTGGCTGCCGTTCTCACTCTCATCTCGCATCCGGCAAGGCAGTGTTTGGGTGCGTCGCTCTAATTATTCCGTGTAGAGCCCTGAGTCACATTAGTTCCGCTTTTGGCGCTAGCGCATAAAATCGTAATAACTTGATCAATTTATTTCATTTTCATTTTATCATTCAGTCAGCTTATTCAGTCAGCTCTGGGGGGGCCACAGAGGGGGCCTGGGACATTTTTACAGGGGCACTGGCCCCTGTAGGCCCCCGTGTAGAACCGCCACTGGCTCCCTGGTAACTCATCACATTAATGTCATGCTTTTTATGTCAATTGACCATGGCTTGCATTTCTTCTAAAGCCAACCCAGGTGCTCTGGCCAACAGCAACTGCATATCATAAGCAGTACCAGTTGTTACGTCCTGCAATCACAGACATAGAGCATTAATGCAGCTGTGAAGGCTTGGCCGTCTATCTTGAAAAATATACATATTGCCACATGTTCATGCAGAGCCAGTGACGTGTTTTAATAAGGCAGTGTGTGATG
This sequence comes from Chelidonichthys spinosus, assembly GCA_029853015.1. NCBI lineage: Eukaryota > Metazoa > Chordata > Actinopteri > Perciformes > Triglidae > Chelidonichthys > Chelidonichthys spinosus. The sequence continues at coordinate 8,744,912 of CM056832.1, read as the reverse complement.
TATTTGATAAAATAAAGAAAAGTCAGCTTACATGAAGAGCATGATCCTTAGTATTACATATGCATTACATGCATATATACATAGGATCAAACTGGTCAACGTTAAATGTTGTTTACTTTACTGATTTATTCTCAGTCAATTCACTTATGTTTATTTTGCCGTTATTGAACTGAATCATGCTACATTTATAACACAAAAGTGATTTTCGATTTTCCCTGTGGCAGCAATAATATCCCAGGGGCTAGTGGAGCTCATTATGACGTTGAAATTCTTATTTTACTCATCAATACTGCCTATGTAATGTTTTATCATTTTTGCTTCCTCTCCTCAGTAATACCAATATATATATATATATATATATATATATATATATATATATTAAAATGAAGGCTGCCACAAAAACACTGTGAGTCATCTGAGTGCGAACAAAACTTCACTTGACACATTAATAACGACCTTCAGGTAAGGATTTCTCTCCTAAATGGGTGTTTGCCAGTTTGTTTGAACTCTGAGCATTAAATCACTGTGACCTACAACTACCCCCCCCCCCCCCTACTCCTCTTTCCTCCTCAATCTCTTCTTCCTCTTCTCCAATCAACCAAACCTTATTCATGGTCAACAGAAATTGTGGAGATGAATTTGAACTGATTATGAAAGAAAAACAAACCCTCTATTACATTTTCCTGGGTCATTTCAATCAGCTCAAATAAAATAATAAAATCTCGATGGAGTTAGATAATGAATACATGAGAATTGTTCATCTTGTGTGTGTGTGTGTGTGTGTGTGTGTGTGTGTCCAGCCGTATGAGTGTAATTTAACTTTACAGCTTCAGAGAGTGTGTGTGTGTGTGTTTATGTGTGAAAAAGTAATAAGAACAATGTGTGAACCTGTATAAGTGCATGTTTATTTGTGTATAAGTGTGTGTGTGTGTGTGTGTGTGTGTGTGTGTGTGTGTGTGTTACTGCTTTTATGTGCTTGCGCCTGTGTGTCCTAAATTATTTCCCAACTTGATTATTGTGGGGTTGGGTTTCTTTTTTTTCGTTTACTAAACTACATATTTCCCCACAGGCCTTTTCCGATGCCCATAAAACGATGGTTGCTTTGCACATTTGGGATATGACTGTATGTGACTGAATGTGGGCTGGTGCATGCTGGGATATGAATGGGTGTGATTTGGACAGAAGGGCGGTGGGAGTTAGTGTCGGGTTGGTTTTCATGCTTCATTGCTTTGTTCGTTATGAGGCATCTTAGCTCGCCTCACGTGTGCACTTACGCATCGGTGGCAGAGAGCGATTCTGTAAAATGAGACGATGATCACTTCACATGTAAATTGGGGATTCTTACAACAAATCTGTTCTCCCAGTGAGCCCTCACATCGGCATGCTTCTGTCTGTCTACTCCATATTGCAGTAAACAATATAAACCTGGTGTTAAATTTGAAAGAATAATTTTGATTCAATCCACTGTTATTACTCCAGCTGCCTCAAGTAATGCAAAAGGGAGCATTATACACACACACAAACATACACACACACACACACACACACACACACACACACACACACACACACATGAACTCTTACTGTCTATACCAGACAAATATATAAAAAAAAAAAAACATTGTATACCGGGAAAATAGTAATCCCATCCATCCATTTTGCTCTGCCTGCAAAGTAGCCCAGATATCCCTCTCCCTCGCCACATCCTCGAGCATTTCCTGGGGGATCCCAGGGCGCTCCCAGGCCAGGAGGGTTTTGTAATCCCTTTAGTGTGTTCTGGGTCTCCCCCGAGGTCTCCTCCCAGAATACCTTCACAGGGGAAGCATCCTTGAGGAATCCTAATCAAATGCTTAAACGACTACAACTAGCTCCTTTCAAAACAAACTACTGAGTAACAAGTAATGTTTATCCTTTATCGCTTTTTTGCAATCCAGACCAGAATCCTCACCCCGTCTCTGAAGATGAGCCCAACCATCCTGTGAAGGAAACTCATTTAGGTGACTTGTATCTAGCATCTCATTCTCTCAGTTGGTCAGCACCCAAAGCTTGTGACAAAATTAATCCAGCACAGCATCCACATTACCAAGGATGTGGCACCAATCCACTTGGTGATGTCACGTTCCATTTCACCCTCATTTATGAACAAGACTCGGAGATACTTGAACTCCCTCTCTTGGGGCAGTGACTCACTATACCATTTTGCAGTTTATCATGGTCTCAGTCTTGGCGGTGCTGACTCTTATGCCTGCCACTTGGCACTCCCCAATGTGCACTGGAGGTTACGGTCTGATGAAACTAGCAAAACCGCATCATCCAGTATGTAAATTGTGCATCAAGGGGATGTGGCTGAGACTGCATATCATTGCAGTTAAGGGAGAAAAAACACATCCAGGGGAAGAAGCTGCTTTTGCTTCTTTAAGCTTTGTGGATTACGTTCATAGAAACTGTACAAGAAAGCAAATCTTAAACACTGTGGTTCTACTCCGGGGTTGAAGAGGGCCAAGCAATCAGGAACGGTCTTTCGGCTTCAATTAATAAGTGAATACTTCTGCTTGTCAGTTCCAGACATGATAATATCAAGTAAGTTCACTTTTTGTGTGCTGTAGCCTGTCTGTCCTGATACGATGGAGATACTCAATCAACGAATCATCAACTCATTAGCTGCACCATGAAACCAGATCTTACTGGGAATCCCCTTTGGAAGCAAGATAGAAGCAACCCCAAACTGACTCCGTCTCCCGTAAATGAAGAAATCAACAGTAACATGTATTGATTTAATGATTTTAAATCCCCTGCACACCGTAGCGAGTGAAGGTATTCCACCTGTAGTTAAGGCAAGCTAATAGACACACAGACAAGCTCGATCAATACACTTTATATATTTGTGTGAATTAAACACTTCTATTCAGATTATGCTTCACTAAGCAAGACAATTGGAATTCAATCATAAAAAACAGGGTTTCAGTGAGAGTAATGGTGGTTATAAGAGGAGGCAAGGGGGGCACTGCCCCCATAATATTAAGAGTGGATCCCCCTTCTGGCCCGTCTACCTGTGGCTATACATTTAGTAGAATGGAAGTGTATCTCTTCTACAAGATGAGTGAGGGGCAGACGTCAAAAATGCTTATAAAATTGTGGATTGGACGTGAGGTTCTCCCACATAAACCCCTGGTTCTACTCACAGACAACTGTGAACACTAAGTAGGGGTGAATAGCCATGCTGTCGATGGCGTCCAGAACCCCCTTAACTGTTCAGACTGCAGAGCATGTCTCCCAGCAGCAGAGGTTGTAGAATATTCTTGGACCAATGGTCTTTTAGAGAAAGGAAGTAACTCCCCATCTGCTTTCTCTGCAGAATGACTTTCTAGTGATGGGAAAAACTAAATAGTGAATATCATCTTCCCCCTACACCACTGCTGGATTGCTCTGTCCCGGCCTGACCCTATGATGTCGGGCCTCCGGAGATCAGTGATGTAGGATGTTGCCTATGCTGCTCGCCCCCTTTTGGGAGCTCATAGGGGGTGTGTAGTACATGAAAGTTTCAGTGAGCTGCACCAGCTGCTGGGGAGTAGTTGAGCCTTATGAATCAGTTCAGAGAGATCTGTGTGAAGAACAATACAACTTATGTTGGAGTGGGTTCTGCTAATTTACATTCTCCTTGCATTCTTGGTATGTGCATGTAGATAATAATAATAGTCTTCTGAAAGATTATAATTAATTGATAGCACAATAACATTTGGATATCTGTGTCATGGCAACATCTCTGTCGTCATGCATCAGGGGCTCTAGCTTGTGCTCATTCACTCCAAATTTTAAAAAGGCAGGGTAAGGTGTATTAACATCACGTATTACAGTGAAATAAACAGTTTGTACCATTATAAGATGTGTTCGTGGTCTTGGAAAAAACGTCTTACGAGGGAGGGAGCACAGAAGTGATTTTGAGTACTTGTTTGGTGTTTATGTCTGTGGACAGATTAGGTCAGTGATCCCCAACGCCACGTTTACGCCAGACAACAATTTTGTGGTCCGGTGTAAGGGAAACATAAGATGAAGATGATTAATTATATTAAAAAAACATCAGAAAGAAAACTAAATTAATATGTGGAATATTGCGAACAAAAATACTAACAAAACGTGCGTGTAGCACAGCGCAAAAGTGAGGGAAACAGTTCTACTATCCCTGTGCAAATCCTACAATATAAAATGCATAAAAAAAAATACAACTCAATATAATGGAGAAGTAGTGAGAGACCTGAGCTTGTTTTCCTGCTATGAGGTGGTCCTTTTCAATTTTACCGTCATGTGACCAAGGCGGGAGAGCCGCAGAGCAAATAAGCACCAGCAGATGACTCTTACTTTTAGTTTTGCTCAGGAACATAGACAGTGGTCTCCTGGATGAAAATCGTTTCTTACCTTCCAGGTAGTAAAGCCTGCAGAGGTGGGAAAAGTACTGAAATATTGTACTCAAGTAAAAGTACCAATACGCCTGTTTTGTCCAAGTGTCGGTATTTGACAAGTTGGAAGCAAGACTGAATTGCTGCAATTTATATCTGCAGCTGCACACGTACACATGTAATGTCCACATCCCTATTGGTACATCAGAGGAGGTTACGTTTCAGCTATCAGACTCGGCCCATAATGTAGAACCCAATTGCTACAAGATGACACTCTTGCCCTTCAGTCACCCGTTTGTAAAACCGATGCACAGCGTGGTGATAGAAACACAGAGCAGCATGAAGAACATCTGCTCTCAGATATCTTAACTTTGCTTTTCAAAAATGTCCAGGCAGATTGTGGTAATTAACACATTATGAAATCCTTCATCCTTAAAGTTCCATTATTGGGGTCACTGAAGTTAAAGTAGCACTTGCTGCATATGAAGGAATCGATTTAAAGTTCGTAACTTATCACAAATATGAATCATTAATGCTGAAATGACCTGCAATTTCAGTTGAGTTCCATTTTGTTCCCAAATGAGAGGCCTATCAGACAGTGAAAGCCAACTTTACAATAATTATATGAAGAAGTAAATCACATTTTGTTGCTTGAAATCACATGGAAGCCCTAATAATAATAATTTAAGATTGTCCCTGTCGTGGAAGAATTATGTTCTGTTCACACTGCAAGTGACACAGCAACATTTTCAATGGAAGCTGGTGACATGAAGAGACACCTGTCTCTATACAACAGGCATGATGTACTCAAAAAAAAAAGGTTGAGCTGGTTGAGCCTTGGATCAAGCTTGCAGAAATGCACAATGCCACATCGTCAACATCTTAGCATGGTTTAGGTTTACAAAACTACTTGGTTAAGGTTAGAAAAATTCATGTTTTGGGTTAAAATAATGATGTAATAAAATGGTCCTCATTTTAATAACATCACACAACAACAGAAACAATGTGACAAGTGTGAATAAATAACAATTGCCCTTAGGCTACTGGACATTTTTTACAGAAGGTTTCGTAAAAAGTAAAGTCAGCGTCTATTTTTGGTTTCACATGGTACACAAACAGTAGTCTGCTGAGTGAAAGTTTCACCCATCCCACCCACCTATAGTGGTCTTCCTTGCTTGTGATACTCATTATTATTCCATGTAACTTTCAATAATGGTTGCTGGATATAATAAAAACTTTCTTGAACCGAATGTAAAAACATTATTCAATGTATCCTTGGTTTGCAGAAACAGAGTGCCAATGTTTTCCCTGACGACTGGGCTGGTGGGACAACACACATAATGTCTCTCTCTCTCACACACACACACACGCTTCACTACAAATGGTTTTCAATTGAATTTAGTATTTTCTGTTTGGTTGTATGGTGTCTGATTACCCTTCTGTGAAAATAAATGGAAAATTTACTTTTTTTTTCAAACAAAAGTGTTTAATGTTGTAGAGAGAGAAGACATCACGACTCTTATTTATTTTTCCAACATTTATCTTCAATAAGTAGGCTGTCACTTTGACAGCAATTTGTTCACTTTTAAAACAACACTTTGGCAAAGTCGGTTTATAATAATAATATAAAACAAACTATAATTAAAGAATGGCACTTTGTTGTGTCTTTCATACATCAATTGGTGAGAGCAGACTGGATTTAAATGAAAGTTGCAGAGTGTCACTTCTGAATGTCCACATCCTTCAATGGGTCCCATGCATACCTTACATATCTTTTTATAGAATGTTTACTATTTACTTTATTGTCCTGTACAGCACTTTGGTCGATAATGACATGTCATGTTATCGAGCTTTATAGATAAAGTTTGAGTTGAGTTGAGTTTCCATCCAGCAGACATCACCTGGCAGCCTCTTTGTTGTGCTATAATAACGTGTCCAGAACCTCGCCGGTGAAGTACTGTAATACTAATCTCGACGGGGAACAAACACAATCTTCGTGCTGAAGCACATTCTAAGAAGGGGGCCACGCCAGGTAGGCTACTGTCTTAATGGCATTCATAAATACCAAACACTATCACAAATAATGCCCTTGTAGTGCAGCAGAGATACGGCCGTCAAACATTAGCCAGAATGTAGTCTAAGCCTGACATGCTATGTTCCGCTGATCAGCACTGCTTTTTATTCCAGCTCTTTCTTATAATGTGACACCTCTGTGAAACAGAGTAAGAGGGAGGGAGGCTTGCACACTTGGGTAAGTCTGGACACACACACTTGATCCCTTTGAAATACACACGCACACACTCCAGGCAGGCGGCTAATCCTGGTTGGGACTTGGCAGGTTGCGATATGGCCAGCTGTATCCGATTTCAGCCTTATCTTAAAAGTGCGTCTGAGTGAGTGTGGCTGGCTGTTTGTGACTGATACATTGATGTCTTTTTTCTTGTGCATTAGGGCTCATTTGGTTGTGTGCAAGCCTGCATACTGTGTACCTTTTTTGTCTTGATGTACAGTTTTTATTTGAGGGCGTGCGTGTTTGTGTGTGCACACAAAGTTGTTCAACACAAAGATGGAATGTTGTTCAGTGAGAAGAACAGAGTGAAAACTATCTCATTAGATAAAACAGACGACATGTGTGACAAACTGCTTGATTTGCACTTTAAAGAAGAAAATAAATCACTTGACATATCGCAACATTTTTAAGATATCATATTGTGTTCTCTCTGGTTATTCTCACCCTTATTAGACTTTATGCTAAGATTTATTTCACATTAATATCAGCTTGATCTGCAAAGTCTATAATGTCAGCTGACGATACAAGGCTCTGTTTTGATTGACTTAATGTACCATATAAATTCTCTCTCACACACAGCACAGTCATAATTTGGACCTTATTGGTTTAAAAATCCCTGGCAAGACCTCATTGTCAGCCGTAACATAAAAACATGACATATCAATAGAGGGTGAAGAGTGCGAGAGCCGAATCAATAGTCCAATTACATCAGTAAATGTCACACTTTTACTGCGAGTGTCTAGACTAGACTCAAAGTTTCATTTATGCATGTAAAAGGATCTTTCCACCAAACAACCATGTACACCATGTCAGCGATGCTGGGTGGTCAGTGGTGAAACAGGCGTAGCGCGCTCAACTACAGAGGTTTCAATCATATTTGAAGTGAGATGCAGTTACCAAAATTTGCCGAATATTGTGTTGCATACATGACATGTGATTTACTGTATCCCTTTACCTGCACAACACAGATGCTCCAGTTACAACCATATCAAGTTCCTGTCCAAAGCCTGGCTGTCTCCAATGTCTCCACAGGTAGAGGACAGCTGTGACAGATGTCAAACATCTCCATGCAAATGAAGTTACATGTTCTATTGAAGTAATACTCTTTTTGGCAGGACTATATTTAAGAAATAGGACATTGGAAATTATTTTAGATTCAAAGTTAGAAACTGCCCTTTGAACATATTTATTCTATTACCCTCAAACCACTTTAGGCTGCATATCTCTGCCAGCAAGACGCTGTCCTCTACTCTAGTGGAAATCTAATGGAGCCCGTCCATCTCTCATTGGCTTCAGGGTGTCGTACTTTTTCTCAAACTGAAAAAGATCAGATATGGACTCAATGGCAACTCTGAGAAATGATTTGGGAAATGGAAACCTGTCATGAAATATTTCTAACATTGTACAAAACGTGTTAAAAACAGGCATTTTCAGTGTCATTTAAAGAAGAGCAGAAAATGACACCGATGCCTTTCTCCATGGTAAATGTTGTAGCTCTTCTCCCAACTTGGGTCAGAGTTTGATCGACAGATGATTCATCCAATTCACTGTATTCTTCTTCATTTTGTCCTTACAAATGGATAAATACAGTGCTTTTGTTTGTCACCGGCATGGTTAGCTGGATCCTTTGTCGCACGTGTTAACTCTAACCACGCTAAAATACATTTTGTTGCATATTTAACTGTATCTTGTTTTTATACATTTATAAAATGTATACATATTAATGGGGACTATTTGGATACTGAACATGCAGACAGTCAACAGAGAAGTGAACTATCTGGCAGAAGTTTGGGAAGTTTCTTGGGGTAGTTGTTGGGATGTTTTGCTGTGAAACTGGGTGAATCTAATTTGGAGCCCTTATGGTCAGAAACGGTGTCTGCTGAAAATATTGATTGGGTCACACCAGTTAAATCTTTATCTAATCCCAGCCTAATCACTGTGTCCCCAAGGCTAATGACAAAACTCTGTCAGTTGTCCAATAGACCTCCGTTATGGTGACAACTGTGGTCAGTATTGGACGTGTGACTGCAAAGCCTGAGAATGATTACAGCACAGAGAGAGTACGGAGGAAAGAGAGAGAGGGGGATTTGAAAGGGGGGAATATAAACCTGGTCACCAGCTGTGCTCCTGGTGTTTATTTAGCCACAGCTGCTGGGCCGTGGTGAAGGCTGAGTGGAAGGAGGAGAAAGAAAGTTGTGACTGGAGGGAGGACAGGATCGAGGCAGCGTTTATTAAGGTACCGCTGGATGAATGGCCCTCAAGGGAGAAGAGGGATGGGAGGGAGGGTAAAGAAAACGAACATGGCTGGGACAGAGAAGGATAAAAACAGAGTGGGAGGGAAGAATGAAGGGAGGGGAGAGAAAGGAAAACAAAAAAGTAGACTGAGGAAGGGCAGGCCAAACTGGGCATGAAAGGCAGTCTTTGTTTGAGGCACGCTTGAGGAAAGCTAAAAATACGTCTGGACACCCTACTGCTTCCTCTTTACCCCGCCAGGAGTATGTGTGTGTGTGTGTGTGTGTGTGTGTGTGTGGGTGTGTCATGTATCCCATTTCTCCATGGTTAAGATTTAGGATTAACCTCAGGGGTCAAGTCCTCACCTCTACACAACCCACCCACACACCCTCAACTGACACACACACACACACCTTTTAACACCCCCACAGATGCACACCCATTATAGCCAAGTATGCACACACACCGACACCCGAGCGCCCCGCTGGGCTCATTCTCTGGTTTTTAACCGTCTCTTTGAAGTGTGTCTAAATGGGAGGGATTAGTGTAATGCTCTAATGTTACAATGACATACTTCTCCCTACGACTTGCCACCGTATATATCATGGTGTCCCCCCTCCTCCCATTTCCTCTGCACCCAGTACAACCCAGATGTCCCAGCTGCTTGGGTTTCTGGAAGTTAGTGTCCCTCTGCCTCACTAAAATGGTCAAACAGATGGGGAATATAACATTTATTTGTCAGGATTTTAAAACTAAGATCTCGTATTGAAACACACAGGGTGCTCTACGTACAACTCTAGCATCTGTTTTGGACGCGTTAGTGACACTGTGTCAAGATCCACTCGTTGCATTCTTAGTGTCTTTTCAAAATAAATGACTGCCTTCCAAGGGAGTTAGGTATAATACAAAACCACTAAGTGAGGTTGAAGAAAAGTGCCTGGTTGACCGACACTGTGATTGGTGAGACTGCTCTGTTTAGTAATGATGAAGGTTTACATTTGAGTTAATGGAAAGCCCAGCACGTCGTCAGTATTTGATGAGTTGGGAGTGAAACTGGGTTGTCTGATCCATCAATCTATTTCTATTGATTGCAGAATTGTCTGCAGAGTGTGTTCCTTTTTTCATCCTCACATCCGCATCTACGTTGTGTTATTTCTGTCTGATGATTTTATGCTGTTACTTCTGGCTCCGTTAGGACGTTTCTCCCAGATGACATTTTTGTATGGATTCATCTTGGGAGATGCAAGTTAATTCATTTTAATCACTGAATCTGTTAAAGTGCCAGATTCAGACAAACAGCTACTTTTCATGTCTCCCTGTTTTCACCATATAATTTTCCTTTAGTGGAAACATGTTCATTTCCAATATCATGAACATCATTTTAAGTTTTCTTTTTACACCAAGCAGTCAGTTCACATTGCTTTTAAAATAATATAATGACTGATCATTATCACTTTTTTCATTCACAATGTCTTCATTATACTCCATAGAGTTTTTCTGCTATTTAAGTTGCCATTTCAAGCAGTAAATCTAAAAGAGATTGGATTTCAAATGAGCCACTTCAAGTCCTCTTGTTGACAATTTGGCCTCTTGTACGTGTTTAGTCTCTGCCAGTGTTTCATGTTTCCAAAGACGGTTTGAGGTTCGACCCGGGGTCCTGTTTGATATCGGCTGGTGAACCAAAGGGAATTCCCTGCGAGTCGCATTGTTCTGTCTGATCCGACATCTGCAAGAGGTGAGAACAGATGAGATGCAAGAACAGAAAGGAAAAACAGCCAGAGATGTGCAGCAAAGGACTGGCAATGGAGGGAAACGGGATTAAAAAAAAAAGAGGACAGATGGGGGGAAATATCCAGGAAGAGGTTTGAGCAAACGAAGCGGGAGGGATATCCTACGGAGCCCCCCTGGTGACATTGGATAAAAAAAAAATAACGCGTGGCCACGAGATAGTAATGCGTGGCATTACGTGGCATTCAGTAGCGGAATGGTTATCCATATGGAGCTGCTCGTCAGTGATGCTTATTCATGAATAAAGGCAATTATAGTCTGCTTTTGTATTCAAGAGTAGCTTTGTTATTATTGTCATGGCAACTGTAATGTCAATAATAATGCTATGGCAGGCTGGAGGCGCTTCCGTCTAAGTGAAGCCGGACATGCCGGCTACTCTCCGAGTTAGGCTAGTAATACGCCAGGTACAGTATAGTTCACACGCCTCTGCGACCCACTGTAAACTTGATTAGTCCCAATTACTAGCATCCCTTACCCGACATCAGCATATTCCTTGCGTTTAAGTCCATGCATTTTGAGCAGCTGAATTAAGTGTCTCTTACTAACAATTACTCCATGCCTAACCGCAAGTGACTTAAATAGGCTATGTCATTAATGCATTCCTATATTAAAATAAAATGAAATTAACTCAAACTTGTCCATGTTAACAATCAACAGTCCCTGCATGGAAATGACTGCAATAATTAACTTGTGGCCACGAGATAATAACGCATGGCCATGCATTAACTATCTCGTGGCCACGACATAATAACGCGTGGCCACGAGATAGTAATGCGTGGCCACGCGTTATTATTTTTTTTTATCCAATGTCACCAGGGGGGCTCCGTTATATCCTATCGGGAGTGGGATAACTTAAAGCAGAGGAAGATGGGGAAGATAATGGATTGAAACTATGTTAAGGTTTCAGAAACATAAAACTAAGCCCTGCAGGGGGCGATGTCTGTCTCTCTGCCCTGGGGAGAAGCCCTGAACAGATCAATAATGCACACGCACACACACACACACGCACACACACACACACACACACACACACGATGAAAAACACACATGGCTGGACACAATCACACAGGCACAAAACCAGTCATTATGCTTCCGAACATTTCCAAAGCTGACCCCTTAACTGCAGCAAAATGGTTCCCTATGTAGAGCGCCTATCTTGGAAATCACAGCGGGACCCGTTTATGTATTACTTGGAAATAGTCAGTCAGTCATCATCAGGCTGGCTTTAAATAGAATAAATAGTGCACATAAGTATGGCAAAAAAGCTCCTAGAGAAAGAGGAGAGTTTCAGAAATAGTGAAACCATTTAATCAGCCTTCAGTTAAAATATCCTTTCATCCGTGTTTAAAAATGATCAGCCACAGAGACGGGGCTCTGCTGCTCTGACGGTTGTGTTTTTAAGATAATCACTCAGCCGGATTACAGCATCTCTATAGGACACAATTCACGTGCAGCCTGATGCACAGGTTAATTGTAAAGGTAAAAGGTGTACGTGTTTTCTTCAAGAGAAGCGTCAAATTGTTTGAAGTGTCACGACAAGCCAAACCTCGGCTTCTTTCGAGTCACGTTAAAATCCCATTTGATCCCTTTCTTTGTATTGTAAAGCTCCAGGAATCAAAACACTCAAGGTGTAGGACGTGCAACGCTCTAAACAGTTTACATGCCACACAATTTAATAACAGTCTCTGTAGTTCAAAACGCATTTTGTTACCTGGAGCATTTCTTCATATAATTCAATAACTTATAGCTTCCTTCTTTCTTCCTTCTGCTTAATTGCAACATATATCATTTAGTAGCAACAACTGAAGTCTGAGGATCTTTTGTGATGTTAGTGTGTGATGTTAAAGGATTCAAGACCAATGGAGGAGGAACTATGTAGTACTATGTAGACGATATTTTTATTTTTAGTAGATATACCACAGTACTGTTACATGTAAAACGTACAAAATAATTAGCCTCAAAATATACTTTATGCCTCATTATCATGTAAGGTGTTTTGGCTACTATGATATAAAATAATTGCCTATTTATACTCCTAGTAGACGCATGTAAGGGCGCACTCACACCAGGACCATTCGATCCTTACCGTGCCTGCTCCAGCCCAAACCGGCCTAGGCCCGATTGCCTATTGTACACACGTGGTAATACGATAATATATAATATGGCTTGATGTTGTTTTCAAGAAGCGCTGTCTCAAGTCATGACAAGAGAGAACATGACTGAAACTTTACTGACAAGTCCCATCTGCACATATTTCTAGTGAAAACTCAGCCTGTATCAGCGCATGTGGTATGCTCTGGTACCGGTCACACCACAAGTCTGAAGCTCTGAGACCAACCCAAGATCTCGCGGGGTCCTACAGTCATCAACAGTATTTTCAGCCATAAATCGCCTAGATAGCGGGGGGAGATCTGAGTTAAACACTGAATGATAATGAGTGGACGGCCTATTGATTAAAGCCTAAGTCATGTCCACACCATGCATGTGCGTGTGCATGAATTGTAACATACTCAAATCCACCTCTTCCAAGCATGCCCAGGATGAGGAAGTGTACCGTTCTTAAGTACGGAAAGGAGCCCTCACACTGGCCAAACAATCCAGACTTTTTCTTCTATTAACTCTGATTTGGTCTCCAACTCCTTAACTTTGACAGCTCCCCATGACAACTTATTTCAGAAAGAAACACTGTTGAAGGGCTGCACGGTGATGTAGTGGGTAGCACTGTTGCCTCACAGGGCTGCTTCTGTGTGGAGTTTGCATGTTCTCCCCGTGTAAAAAAAAAAAAAAAATTGTTTCACGCATTGACTACCATTTTCTGAAAAAAGGTCCCATGGGGGACATGTAGAGGGAATGATATGTGATTTCTTGCCTGCCTTTTGTGGCCATAAAAGCAATGCAGCTTTAACAAAAAGAACATGCAAATTTACAACAAAACATGTAAAGCCCAAACAGACAACAAAGGAACAACCGAAATGAAATGGTCCCTTATGGGACAAAGAAGCTTCCATTTCTGAGATTTGACGTCTGTCACATAAATACTAGTGTGAATTTGGACACATCCATATTCAAATGTTCCGACAAATAAAGGGAAGCTTTCTTTCCCTTTGGGTCAGTCCAAACTGCTGTCATTCTTGGTAATGAAATGGAGAGGGCTCTTTCATATTCCATAGACTCTGAAATAGGAAGGGATCAGATTTTGTTCTGGTCTTCAGTGAGGGAGAGTGAGATGGGAAGGGGGGGGGGGGGGTGAAAGAGAGAAAAGATGCTGTTTTCTAGTTGTAATGGTGTGAAACCGACAAATGACCGAAATTAAGATGAAGAAAAAGAAAGGCCAGCATCGGAGAGAATGTAAGGACGGGAGATGAAGAGCTTTGGAAACCTAAATGAGGAGGCATATTGTGAGGAGAAAAATGTAAAATGTCTCATTCAAACTGAATCAGTTCTACCCAGCAATGATCTCGCTCTCTTTCATTTCTGCATCGTACATGTTTTTGTTTTTGTCTGCATCCTCTCCTCTTTGTCTTCCTTTTCCTGTCCTTCCTTTATCACACACATATTTCACTCATCTATACATTTACAGAAACGTACTGCCTCCTCAGATAATTTTTTTTTTGGCAGAACATTCCTGCTTTCCGTTTCCCCTTAATTTACCACCATCCTTCTCTTTTCAGGCAAAGCTCTTTTTCAGAAGTAATGAATGCCATAATCTGAAGGGGGAGATGATTTCATCCAGAGCTTTTAGCTGCTGGACCAAGCATGAAAGCCTCAGTCTGTACTGCAACCAGCACAGCTTTCCCTTTGGGATGCTGTTAGCAACACAACTGGCTACGCTCTCAAAGCAAATTATCTTGGCGTTTTCTTGGCGCCAAGATACGTTTTCAGATACGTTTTTGGGACTTTAACTAGCATAGGTTTTTTTTAGTCAATAGAAATTTGCATTGTTTGTAGATTGTAGAGCTAAAAATGAACTGTCAAAGTCTGTTTCTCAGTCCTGGGCCTTTTGTGGCTCCAGCTTTCCAAAGTCAGCTAAATTGCCTCAAGTGATGTCAATTGGGTCATGAGTGTTTGGGACAGAGGCCTTTAAGTTTGAGAACAAGAACAATCCTCATCTCTGCTTGAGGCTACATTGGCCACCCAAAACCCCCACCAAACTGTTAGTTATATTCTGTGTGCCAAAGGAGAATGTCATCTGTGGGTCTGCTGCATCAGCTATGATCTCTATAAACAGGGACTGCATTGACATGCACAAACAGATTCTGGATTGCAGAATCTGTAGACAATGCGTTTGCAAGTATTGGACAATCACAATGAGCAGGCTTTGGTAAATGCAGGTCCATGTGAATAGAAAAGTGAGCTGCAACACACCCAAACGCAATATCAAATCCCATCAACTCACAATTATGTAAGCATTTTATTAGCTTTAAACTAGTTTGTAAACTAGAAAGTGAAACAATCTGATCATGTCCCTCATCCCCAACATCTCAAGTTGCTAATTGCACTGTGAATAATGAGTAACACACAAAAAAGGACCTCAGAAATATAGCTCCGTGGGCTCCCTAGGCTTATCTGTCATCAGACCGGGAGTACATGGGTTCCGAGATTGTAACAATTATGAACCTTACTTCTTTTATGGAAGTAAAATGCATTTTTAACAGAAATATGTCTGTCTGGAACCTTTCTGTAATTGGTTGAATAAAAAAAATTAAGATGAACAAAACATACAAATCATATTTATATAAATTATTTGGTGGACACATCAGGAAATGTGTGTTTAACCCACATTGATTTGAGTGTCACATTGTTGAAACAGGAAATCGCAGCCTGTGTTATGTGACTAAAATGTCAAAGCTATATAGAGGTCAAGGCATTGTGGACAGAGACACAGACACAGGCGAGGTGTGAATATAAATTCCATCAGGACTAAGAAATGGCTGCAGAAGCTGAATATGTAAAAAAAAAAAAAAAAAGAGAGAGAGAGAAGAACATCATGAAACAGCCTCAAGGCCTTTTAAAGTACTTTACTAGATGGAGCACCTCAACCATACCAGTGTGGTAAATAAATGCAGTTTGGTTATGTACAGTCAATGTAAAATTGATGTTAATGTATTGTATTACGGTTTTAAACATTAACACGTTTTAAAAATGTGAAACTGAAATTTAATCAAAACCAGAAACAAAACTATTTTGTTTAGTTACGGGAAAAGCGCTACATAACGTGGGTAATTTATCAAGCAGTACGATTTGCTAGTTCAAGCTTCTCCAAGTGAGGATTTGTTTCTTCATTCTGTTTTTGTTCAATGTTATTCAACACAACTACATATTGGACTGTTGGTTGTTAATTTTTCACTATTCTGGACATTTTCTCGACTAAACTATTTGATGACGAAAAATATAAATTAGAAATTGAAATAATTATAGATGTAAAGAAAAACTGAAGTGCCTAAACAATTGCATTCTCTCTACTGGCCACTAGGGTGTCAAGTCGATGAAACAATTACCTACTTCTCACTTGATTTATTTTTAATGTTAAGTTATGGTTTTATTCCATAGTTTCAAGTCTTCTACAAAACAGTATTATGTTCATTTCGAAAATTATGATCCATTCAGAATCAAAAAGTAGATAAAGCAAGGGTATGCATCAGGGCATGTTTGATTGACAGGTTGTTACCACGTGTTGGGTGTTTCCATCTCACAACGTGGATCCTTTGTGTTCCATGTTAGTAAGGTACAATTTTCAAAACAGTATTCCAAACACCAATGGGTGACATCCCAGTGACTAAGTCTACTTCTTATATACAGTCGATGGTCATTTGTGGAATAAAAATGACTACTTGCAGCCTCGTAACTGCTGAAACAAGCAGCCCTCTGTGGAATAAAAATGACTACTTGCAGCCTTGTAACTGCTGAAACAAGCAGCCCTCTAGCAATGATTATTAATTTACAACAGTTATGAAGCCACTATGTCAGAGTCCCACAGTTGTGTGAAAATAATGCATTCATTGTCAAATTGACCCTCCTGAACTGCTGAATAACCTTTTGTTTAATTATTTATTAATTTTTTTATGCATTGTTTTTTACTTTTTCCATAAGAAGCACATATTTTTAAAAGCTGACCGATGAGTTTTGTGCCTTCTGTCAGTCAAGTATGATTCCAGACACACATTTATGATGTGACACAGGAGTAGAAGTTCCAGACTCAAGATATTGCTTCAAATAGCTGCAACATGACATTTGTATGATCTGTATATGACGGTTGATGTGTGGGCTGGTAAATATGGCTGCTTCTTCGTGCTATTGATTTTCTATTTGTTGGTCTGACACGGGCTATAGTGGGTAGCACTGTCACCTCACAGCGAGAGGGTCCCGGGTTCGATTCCCGGTTCGGGTTCCTTCTGAGTGGAGTTTGCATGTTCTCCCCGTGTAATCGTGGGTTCTCTCCGGGTTCTCCGGCTTCCTCCCACAGTCCAAAGACATGCAGGATGGGGATAGGTTCATTGATGACTCAAAATATACCGTAGGTGTGATTGTGAGAGTGAAAGGTTGTCTGTCTAGATGTCAGACTGACCCTGGCGAACTGTGTACCCTGCCTTTGCCCAATGGTAGCTGGGATCGTGACTGTGACCCTGAATACAGGATAAGCGGTAGACGATGAATGGATGGATGGATGGATGGTCTGACATGGCTCCACACACACACACACTCACACAAACACACACAAAAGCATGTATAATTAAAAAGAGATGTCCCATGTGCACAGAGAAGAGCCATGCACTGTATAACAGTAAAAGACAAAAGCTCTGTGTGTAGTTCTGTTTGGTATTGGTCCTTGGTATTTATGAAGCATGAACTCAGCCACACTAACAGACTGGTTCTGTAGGGATACAGCCTTCTGACCTTTTTTCATTGAAATGTCTTGGTACATATCAGCAGCACCTGAATGATTTCAGTGGTGAGGGGGCCAAAAGTGCCTGCATGTGTCACTTACTCTCCTTAATTTTTGCTGCATCAATCGCACACATGCAAGCGGCAATGCATGGGCCAGAGCATGACACCTCCCAGCCTAATTAATGCATCTGCACTAGGCGACACTTGGCAGTTATTAGGCCAATTGTCTATTTTCTGGACTAGGCGGCAGGCTAACAGTAATTTTACAGAAAATCAGAAATACTATAGCAAAGTAGGCCTAGTGTACAATATTGCACAAGTTAAAAAATGCTACAAGTCGCACACTCATCTCCACTCCTGCATCAACTTGCACTATTCATTAAAGTCCCAGTCGGCAACATTTTTTTTTATCATATTCACCGAAGTGGTCACTGTGCTCCGATAGAACAACATAAATCATCCGGTTTTAGAAAAAAAAGTGAGCTTCTATGTGCACGTACAGCCTGTTGTTTGTTTTGCAAAAAATCGACAGCCCCCAAAACCCCCAAATCTCCTTTTCCTCCCAGCGGAGACAAATGGGTGTTGTCGATACAGTCAGGTCCACATCTTGTGATTTTAGTGCAACATATTTTAATTCTACATATTATCTCATCCGCGATCCTGAATACAGGATGTGCGGTAGACAATGGATGGATGGATGGATATTGTCTCATAAATGTACATCTACTGAAACCAGACTATTGCAATCAAATGTTATCTATTAGGCTGATCTGTCGACTTATGCGGAGCAGCACCAACCATCACCAACAACTAATTAGCATTAGCAATAGCAATCAGCATAAGTGCCAACATTTAGCATTAGCTAATTGAAAGGGCGATCATGAAGGGTTAATTACAAACAACTAAGTCCCGCTACATGTTGAAGTAATGTGGACCGAGCCAAGCAGTTCATGGGGTTCGTTTTATGTTCTGTGACTGTAGCATGGAATTAGCAAGCTAGCTAACTAACTAGCCAGCCTTTATTTAGTTAATAGCACTGATTCACAACATTTTAATATGTTAATGGTTTAATTTCAAGCTACACTGGTTACGGAAAAAGCCAAACCTAGATGCGGCTGGGCATCCCTCCTCCCTTGCACATGTCGAATCCTGTTTACCTTCGAGAGGCTTTTTTTGGAATTTCCAGACTGGGAGCATTTCAAACAACACTGTGGGGTTTAGTTACTCTTCAAGTTACTTTCCATTGGTAGACGCTACAATGAGGATATTCATTTTTATTCTGCTCTTTTCTCCATCCTGTCTCTCTTTCTCAGAACGAAAATGTCCTCATCTAGCTTAACGAGATCTCTGCCGGGTATTAAGGTGTCTGCTAATAACATCAAATATCAATTTGTACGGATGACATCACGCAGACACCTTTCTTCCATTTTTGCTCTGGTGTTGAGTCCCACAGCAATTAATTTACAAAAAACCCTCTAAGCAGGCAATTAAACACATCCTTTAACCTTGCTTTCAAATACTGTGGATTATACACACAACCTAATGAAAAAGACCCTCCTTCTCGGTCCTGCTGTTCATTATGCTAATAAATTCTCCTTTTAGTTGCCGTATCTGCCGTTATTTTAATATTCAGAGGAGAGAGGCTGAAAGAGGGAAAAAAATGTTTGTTTTTGGAGATTCACGCTTCACCAGTGAACGTGTTCCAATAAATAATTTGGCAGCGGGAAGACAGGACCAAGCGTGAAATTATGATACAGTGCACCTTGATTATTGAAAAGGGAGTACATTTATTTTGCCTGAGAAAGAGTGAGACAACTGTGGGGTTTTCTTTTTTGCCACCAGTGTGTGAAGTGCAATCCCAGTCACCCTAATGTAATTATACATGGGAGATGGTGTGTGTGTCTCAGTGGGTGAAAGAGAGGAAACCAGAGGACAGACCTTTTCCTTTGTGAATAATTCATGACCTTTAAATCTATAAGAGGTATCTGCTAAGTGGTCCTGCTTGCAGATGGTGATGGAATTTAAACACACGCATACGGTGTCCTGGAATGGATTTGAAGTATGATCACAGGTGCATGGAACCTGTGATCATTTTTATATTTAACCGAATATGCAAGCATCCACAAATGTTAAGAGCCATAGATCTACAGGGAACATTATACAATAAATACTCACTGTGATGACAACAACCCCAATGTGGGACTGCATGTAAAACGATGTGTAAAATAAATGGTAAAACACCCATTTCCAACATTAGAATTATGTAAAAACCACTGGGAGTGGGCGCTGCCACAAAATCAAGTTCAGATTCACTACCAGGATCAGAATCGCAAATTATAACAGTATTATGGTAGCAAGTAGCAATGGAGAAATGAGGAGATGAGTGTAATTTTTTTTTATGAATTTGGTGCTTTGGATGTTTTTTTCATTTTAATCCACAAAACAATATAAAATAGATATGCTTAGATTATGGGAAAGTTATGGCTTTAATGTAGACTTAGCTGAGGAGATCCACTCCACACATCATAAACTTAATGGGCCCTAGTTTCGTAGACCAGGCGCAGTCAGCGCGCCGACGGGGTGTGTCCGCCTGCACTTTGCAAGTTTCGTGGCTCGCGCAGGCAGGCTCGCGCAGGCAGGCTCGCGCAGGCAGGCTCCCTCGCGCAGGCAGGCTCGCGCAGGCTCGCGCAGGCACACCTCCGGTCTCGCCCACCGGCGCAAGTGGGAAAGAGGGAGGAGAAGAAGGTGTGAGTGGGAGACGAGGCGTGGACTGTGATTAATACAGCCGATTCAGATCTTCACCAATCGAATGAGCTCCTCTCCTCTCCTTTAATGCGTTAGGGGAGGTTCAGTGCAAGATCTGTCACTTGACAATCCGATGACAGAAGCAGCGCCGCCGCTCCCACCACGCGCATCACGTGCTGTGCGTGCCGTGCTGATATTATAAAAAACAGGAGAGAGAGAGGGAGATGTTTTGGTCCGAGAGGCTGAGTTTCCGTTACGCGTGCCATCCGCCTTTTATCTGACGTCAGATGTGACGGGACAATCTATATGGATATAAATTCACGTGTTGATTCAATTAGTTGCATTAAATAGTGTTTGTTGTGATTATTTATTGCATTTAAATGTGCCTGGAACTGTGGAAACCTGCCTGTGAGATCTCGGTGACGTGTGCGCACTGCGCGCCGGTCCGCCAAACTTCCGATCCGCCAGCTGTGATTCGCATTGAATCAATGGACTTTATTTACGCCTTGCGCCTTGCCCCGAAAGTAGACCAGGTCGGAGCTGGCGAGCTTTCAGCGCAGTCTCGGCGAGGCTTTTTGCCACGAAACTTCCGCTACGCCAAGCTGAATCTGTGACGCCTCCCCCTGCTGCGCCGCCACACCCATCTTGGCGCAGGCGATCCACCAAACTGCCAAACAAGGCTGCGCGGGTCGAAACTTGCACTGCGCCGGCTGCGCCACCCTGCGCTGCCCTGCGCTTTTCTACGAAACTAGGGCCCAATGTGATCATAATCACTGATCGCAGCACTAAAGGTGGAGGAGTGACACATGCAAAGAACACATTTGGGTCATTCCAAAATATTAGGTCTCTACTGTCAATACTTTTCTCATGAAACATCATTGAATGAAGGGTAGTTTAGACGGTTTTTGGCATCATGCTCTGAAAAGCCATTTTTTAAACAGCAATATCTGGAAAACCATCTCACCTGTGGCCTTCAGAATTTTCACAGAGTATATCTGTTACTAATAGCCTCCAGACATGGAATATCAGGGGTGTAGCTCAATGATAACCTAGTATGGTAGGTACTTAAAATGTGGCTTGTTGAAATAAAGTAGTACATTTGAAGAGTGGCTGAGCTCCCATTTTTGCAGATAAAAGACTTCTATCACTTCTGCCTCTATCTCTGGTGTTGGCTTAAACATTCTACAAAATATGGTTTCTCTTAGATTATTAGTTTCACAGATATTAAGGCTCAAAAATGGAAGTAAACACATCTTTGCCCAACTTCAGAGTCATATTCCAAAAAATTGACAACACGCATCAGGTCCAAACTTACTTTTTTTGAAAGATCATATTCTTCTCAAAATCATATTAAAAAATTGGGAGGGTGTTTTGCCTCATTTTGTCGCAGTGATTTTTTAAAATCCTGATATTGGTGGGGTTTTTGTGGCCGGTTTTGATACTGCATGTCCTAACAGCCTACTTGTAAACATCACAGCAGGGTAATTCAATTGTGTTTTTTTTCCATTTACCAAAGACTTACATGTGACTAAATGCTTCTGAGAAATGTAGCCTTACAAAAACATTAACATGTAGCATAGTTGTAGTTACAGAGGCAATTAGTCCTTCAATGTGAGTTAAACATGCTGAAAGCAGCTTTTAATGTCTTAAACCATGAACAAACATAGCATAATATTGAAGACTGTACATTTTGTCATACTTTAAGTATATAAATTACACAACCAAATCAAATAATCTTAATTTGAGCATAAAGATTTTACATTACAGTACAAAAGTCTCCAAAGTTTGATATTGAGTAACAGTTTGTCTCTATGCTCACTGTGAGGGATCACACATTTTTCATCTTTTAGATCCAATTCCTTCGTCACATTCATTAATTTGTCAGTCACTTTACAAATAGTCTAATATACATCTCTGCTCTGTTGTGCTCATCTTTTTTGATGGCATACATGCGCCCAGTTTCTGTAGAGGGAGCGTCAAATCTTGTAATTCTATGCTGCAGTGGGACATTGCACATGTCTTCTCTCCTTGGCCAGTAGAAACTCTTGGCAGGGTCATGTGGGTGCATGAACTGAACCACTACATCATCTTTGATCTGCAACATCTCTGATACTACTTTATTTCAACAAGCCACATTTTAAGTACCTACCATACTAGGTTATCATTGAGCTCCCCTGATATTTCATGTCTGGAGGCTTTTAGTAACAGATATACTCTCTAAAATTTTGAAGGCCACAGGTAAGATAGTTTTCCAGATATTGCTGTTTAAAAATGGCTTTTCAGAGCATGATGCCAAAAACCGTCTAAACTACCCTTCATTCAATGATGTTTCATGAGAAAAGTATTGACAGTAGAGACCTAATATGTTGGATTTGTCCTATTAACACGTGTGTCTTTGTACTTGAATTTTTTCAGGTCATTCTGAGATGGTCAGGTGGGAAGATTTTCAGAAATTTGATGAAATGACACGGAATGACCCATTTGACAACTGTGGTATGATACTGAGATTCTACTGCACCAAAAAAACCATCTCTAGCTGAATCTTTGTCGACTGTGAATTCCAATGAGCTGGATTTGATGGAGGCCCTAAAGTGGGATTCCTTGGCTCCTGTCTCTGATCCTATTAAATTGTTTTGCTACTCCCTACTGAACATCTGACGCAAATAGAAAGAATCACCTACAAGGTCCTCCACTAAACATCCCAAAACGATTACTCCACACCAAATACAAAGTCTCTGTAGTCAATGACATCAGAAATAACTGCTTAATCACTGCTAATCATGTAGGGGGCCGATCCCAGCTGACATTTGGGCAAAGGAAGGGTCCACCTGGCCAGGTCGCCGGTCCATCACAGGTCTGATACATAAAGACAACCATGTTCATGTTCACGCTCGCATTCACACTTACGGGCAATTGAGAGTCATCATTAAACTTCAACCTGCATGTGTTTGGACAGCGGTGACAACATGCATACTCTACCCAGAAGAGACCTGAACCGATGCATTGCACCACCGTGCAATCCTCATCTAAAGGTATTTAGTTTTATGGTGTGAAAGGTTTCCTATGACACACAAATACCTAAACACTTGATTTCACTCAGACTGAAGAGTGACTGAGTCCATTGACCACTAAATGCTTTACTTGACATGCACACCGCACACACACACACACACACACACTAACGGCTGCAAAATACTTTACCCACCCGGCAGCCCGTAGCCCTGCTAGTTAAAAGCTTTGCGATTGGATGTATACGTATCCGATTACACTTTAAAGAGCCTGCGGGAAGCGGAGCCACTCGCCGTCGGCGGGAAAACATCACGCTTTTATTCCGGTAAAGCCGTACACCGATGACCGGCAGAAGAGATGGATTGATATAGACGGAGGCAGTGAGAGTGCAGGAAAAGGAGGGTCTGTTGTAATTAGTTTATCTCATATCACTCTGCTTCTGTCGTTTTCTCACTCAGTCACTCATTCATTCCTCCTTTCTTCTTCTACACACCTTTCTCGATCACAACTTCTATCATCCTTAATTTACCTTCCCGCTCCCTTCATCTCCATCCCTTTCCTACCTCCTCCATCCATCTCTCCTCTTCTCAACTCATCCGTCTCCTCTTTCAGCCTCCATTCATCCCTCCATCCCTCCATTCATCCATCCAGCGTAATGTGTCCCTAAGTGAGTTACCCGCGGAAACAAAGTGGATCACATCACTGTAGAGATTACATCACCCCCTTGATGCTATAGGCTCCGTAGTTCATACTCCGTAGTGAGAGAAAGACAGCGGTGATGGAGCTCATGCAGGAAGATTCCTGTGTTTTATAACGACAGAGCTGTTTAGTTAGCAGGTATATAGATTTCAGTGTGTGATCTGTGATCTCAGTGTTGCGGCAATAATCCATGACATTTTCTGTAAATTAGTGTCCTTTTTTGCTGCTCTTGGGCTTGGGCTTCCATAACATATAACAGATCAGCCATAATCATAATGGTGTAGCATAAATACCAATATTCTCAGTGGCATTTAAAGAGCAATATCAAGGGAGCTGTCTGAAGCGTCTCATGTTTAAATAGTAAAGGAATGTACTGCTGTGGCAGCCAACTCTTAAAAATTCCCACAAAAAGAAACTGCATTGTGAACTATGTTTTCAGGGAAACCTATTTGGTTCTGGATTATGTTTGCTCTTGACATATCAACAATTTGTTTCAAATGAGTCCAGGGGAGTTCATATAAGGAAGACATTGGCATAGTGGACAGGTCAAAAAACACTATTGTTTGGTACATTTGTTGTATTTTTGTTTTGTTCCAATTGCATAGTCATCATAAGCCTAACTTTGTAGTTTCTGACCTTTTTTATTTCATTTGTTTGTTAACCACTGTCAGGCCTGGACCGAAAGAAGACGCAGATGCAGAGGGTGAACAGCTCAGGCAGATCTTTATTGTCTTTTTCAGTCTTCCCGTGAAACCGAGTGAAAACAAACAGGCTGTGAAACACTTGGACTAATGACTGAGAACCATGAAAACACTACAACCCTACGGGAAAAATATAACAAAAAAATCACTCCCAAAAGGAGGCAAAGAAACAACTATGCTATGGTGGAATAAACTATTACATTTACAAAAAGAAAATCACTCCAACGGAGGAACACAAGGCTATAAACGTAAACTGCACTACACTAGAGCGAAAAAAGATGCAAAGCAAAAACACTCCAACGGAGATGAGTACAAGGCTGCAAACCAAAAACGAGCTTCTCTCGAGCTGACCAAAACACTACAACAAAAAAACAGGAAAGCCAGAAATCCAGATCATACAACCTCATGGGCTCTTGGTGTGGGCTGTGGACAAAAACGGGCTGGAGAAACATGGATGGACGATATACTCGAGCACAGGACAAAGGGAGACATGGACTATAAAACACATGAGGATAATGGGCAACGAGTGGAAACAATCAGGGATCAGGGGAGACGTCAGACTGGGAAACACATGAGGAAGGGCAAGTGACCTGAAACGACAGGAGAGTTACTTTTCAAAATAAAAAAGGAAATTCACAAGACAAAAACTCATGACAAGACACCCCTCAACGTGGTATGACAACCAAGTATTTCAAACCATTTAAAAATGCAACCAGTGGGTCCGGAAAAAATATATTTTCCATGGAATAATTGATAATGCAGTTTAGTTGTATGGGAACATTATTTTGACAGGGTTGGCTGTGGATGGTTGCAGAAGCATAACACATTTTAGTTGGCTAAAATAAAAAGATGTGTTTAAGTGGTTCATCTTTAGAATATTGTCACTGCTTAACCTTGCCATGAGACAGGTATACAGCGTATGTTTCCAAAGGGGAACTGAACTCATTATCTATGCTCTCACCAAAGTCTTTTCACCTCCCAGAACACAAGGCTTTCTGGTCTAGCGCTGCCTCTATCAGTCAGTCTGGTGGCTTTGGCCAGTAGAGATGCATGTGTCTTCAGTTCCCTGTTAAGAACTGCCTTCTTCTGGCAAGGTAAAGCAGTGAAAATATTCTAAACATAAAGGGCCCTAGTTTCGTAGACCAGGCGCAGTCAGCTTTCAGCGCACCTGTGCCGCGCCGACGGGGTGTGTCCGCCTGGACTTTGCAAGTTTCTGCAGGCACACCTCCCGTCTCGCCCACCGGCGCAAGTGGGAAAGAGGGAGGAGAAGAAGGCGTAAGTGGGAGACGAGGAGGAGACGAGGCGTGGACTGGGATTAATACAGCCGATTCAGATCTTCACCAATCAAATGAGCTCCTCTCCTCTCCTTTAATGCGTTAGTGCATTAGCGTTCAGTGCAAGTTCCGTCACTTGACAACCCGATGACAGAAGCAGCCCGTCGCTCCCACCACGCGCATCACGCGCTGTGCGCGCGTATCATAATAATAACAATGCCGAGCCGACAAGCTGAATCTGTGACGCCTCCCCCTGCTGCGCCGACACACCCATCTTGGCGCAGGCGATCCACCAAACTGCCAAACTGACGGTGCGCAAGGCTGCACGGGTCGAAACTTGCATTGCGCCGGCTCCGCCACCCTGCGCCGCCCTGCGCTGCGCCACGAAACTAGGGCCCAAAATATTAATGATTTCTTTAGGTGGCCAAAAAGGGTTATTTCTGTTGTCCACAGCACTAAAATGATTTGCCTTGATATTGTAACTTCCTGCTTCTCCAATCTGGGGCTGCACCATCATCTGCTGTATTTAATGCACTGATTATGGATGAGTGCCTCAGACAACCCCACTTTAAAACACCTGAACTATCCCTTTCAGGCCTATCAGTGAATATAAGCCAGACTTTGGTTATTGTGGTCATGCACATGTTTGTTTGATTCACACAAGACTTAAAATAAATCACATGGAGCAAGAACACCAGTCTTTCTGACCCGTCCATCAGCCTCCTCCCCTTGTGAACTTTATTGCTCTTTATACTAATTTTATATAACTTAGCATCCTCCTGCCATAACTACAGACACTTGGGCCTCTGACCAAGCTGCCGTATGACTTGGTAATTAGACCATGTTGGCTAAAAGGCACTAGAGCTAAACAGCTTTTGCGGTGATGAAATCAAGGATTTGCCACCTGTTTTCCTTCAGTGTCGGTTATTACATTTCTTTGTGATTGCTGGCACACAGACAGTGAATTCTCAGACAAAAGCATTGAAACCTTAACGTTTTATGACCATGCTTTAAACAAAGGCAGCAAAACACTTCAAAATGTGCGACATGCCTGAAATTGGCAACATACAGATAAAAACAGGTAAATACAGCTGAACACCGTACACTGTACTATAGTTTTGTTTCAGTGAGTTTAGGATAATATTGAATCTGTGTTTTTTGTTGCAAAAACCTGCAATGGAAAAAAAAGGCTGAAGCCTTGATATTTGGTTATTGAAATGTGACTAGATGTCCGACACTGGAACAATCTTTTCACAAGAACCTGTATGAGAAAATGAAAAAGATAAAAAAAGCATTAAAGACTGCAGCGGTTTCTGAAGTACATCAGTGTGTGGTTTCTCCTTTCGAGGAGATATTCACAAGGTTAATGTGTGTATCATTTCAGCACAGTCTCACGGTAGTTTGTGGAATTGGCACCAAATTGAAATCTATTGATTTGTGTACATGGAGACGACATTTTATTTTCTTGTGTTACTAAGCAACACTTAGTATATTTCTAATATATTTCAAATGGAAGTATCGTTAGTGCCTGTAACATTTTTTTCTTTTCTTTATCTGTCAGGATGACAGAAACTGGTGTCCCTGCAGGATTCACTAGATTTCCATTATTGTGATACTCTCATGAACTGCCGTGAGACTGGGTGGATCATTTTTTTTTGCAAAAATGCTATTTTGCAGAGCTTAATATTGACATAGAAGTGAAATGTTTATCTCCAAACATTATGTCTTATTTGACTTGTATGCAGAGGTGATGCGTTGTACAGCCATGCCAGTAGTTTCCCGTGTTTCAAGGCAGAGAAGAAGAAGACTGAAAACATGCAGGCTTTTAAATACTTTGGCCTTATGAATGTTTTCTGAGGATAAATGCAAATCATTGGGATTAAATGTAAACATATTGTTTGTTGTTCCTCCCCATGTAATGCAATGAATCACACATATTTACATATTATTTCCTTATTTCCTTTCCTTGTAATTCTCGTCAACATAACACTAGAGTATTGTTAGGAATAATTGTCTCACCTACTGGAAAAAACTATTCTGATTCTGCGGTGAAACAAGAGGTTACGTCCACAACAGCAAACAGGAGCCCATTTCAACAGGGAAAGCGCAGACTGACATCCAGCAGATTAGGATATTACAGAGAATGACTGGAATGCTAATGTTTGCTCACTCAGGGGAGAACAGAAGCAGTTTGAGATGCCAAAATGAATTTCTCTGCTTTATGTTTCTATCAGTTTCCCTCCTCAGGAGAAGACTGCAGTTGTCACAAAGCTGTGTTGACTTGCGTGTGTGCGTGCATGTCTTTGCATATAAGTGATTTTCTGCATGTGACAAAACACTGCATTGTTCTCCAAACTAAATTACAGAATTTCAATTAAGGGGTGTGTCTGTGTGTGTGTGTGTGTGTGTGTGTGCACACGCGCAAGTTAAGCAGGGTATGGCTGTTTATGTTCTCTGTATATCTTCTATTCTTCTCTTTCTCTCTTCAATGTCGCTTCAATTGTGACACCGTGAACATGGGTTTACACTTGAAGGAGTCTTGAAGGTTATTACAGTGTTGTGTTGTAAAATGGTTCAACAGGGCCATGGTTTTATATAACTTCAACACGCTGAGGAGTTTACAATGCTTAAAAAAACCTTACTTATTCTTTGTGCAGGACCTAATTTTATAGTCGTTATTTGACTTTGCTTGTCCAACATTGGAACTGTTCTCTTTTATCCTTTATGATAATAACTACCCACCAACCAGTTAGCAACAAAATGATGTGTCAAAACTAAAAATGTAGCTGCTGGTTTGTTTATGTTAAGTAATCATGTTAAAAGTTGGACATTTTAACATGGGGGTCTATGGGGATTTGCTTATTTTGGAAGCAGCCCATGCTACAGACATCCACTGATTTTCATGACAATTGGTCCATTAGTTTGTCTGAAATTGTGCTGACAAACACACAATGGAACCAACCAAACAGAAATATTACCTCGTTGGTGGAGGTAAACATACAAAGGTGCCCTCCTCCTTCACCGCAGAGATTCACCGCAGAGATTCCATTGATTATTTGGTCACCAAGAGCAATTGTTTTGCTGCCTATTGTGATATATTGTGATTGAAACACAAATGTATACAAAAGGAAATTACTGCTTCTGCTCTTCAAAAATGACAGAGGAGAGAGCAGCAGGTATTTGGATTGAATGTAAGAGATTCTGTCATATCCTTCCTGTTTCTGAAGGAGATTCTATTAAAAACTCAAATTCCAGTCAGATAAAGTGTTGACATATTAGACGTGAAGTGACTTTAGGAGGCATTTTGTGTGTGAGTGCAAATGGCTTAATATTCATATCAGAGCCTTTCAGCAATAATACCCACAGTGCTGGTCCCACAATGTCTGCAAGTCCTACAGCTCTAACAGTATATTTAGTTTTTTCACACCTGTCTGTATTATATATTATGATATGTGTGTTTATTGTAATAGCTTTGCTTTGTATATCCAGGCTCAGGCCTTTGTTTATTAGGCTTCAAATAATGTTTACATGCCACTGTATCATATTACAGTGTTGTTTTATCCCGCTTTTGGTTCATACATAAAGTATCCTACTGAGCCTGTTTTACACAACAATAACAACAAGGTAAACACTATAGCCTTAATATATCAATAGCACAGTAAGATATACAGTTATGTAATGGAATGTTAAGCCACATACAACTAACCCAATGAGCTAGCTATGCAGATCAGTGGGAAAAACAAAGCTTAATTATCCCATTTCAGTTAACGCTGAAAAAAGAAAACCCGCTTAATTTGCTAATCTTATTAGCATAGCTAGCTAATGTTAACCAATATTAGCAAATTCATAAGGATTAGTATAAGTTATTTTCGGCTTAAAGTTACGTTACTTAACTCTATAATAACAGTTATGTTGCAGAATCAGTTCCTTATCCTCTTCTACTCTTCCTCTAAACTACATAAACATGTTGGTACAGTACACTATACGTAAACATGTTATGGTCCCAGCAAGAGTCGTTGGGGTCAAGTCCAGGTCAAGTCTCAATTCAGGTTGCTCAAATCAAACCTTGAGTCCTTCAGGCGAAGCCACGAGGTACTGTTAAAGGTACAATATGTAAGAAATCTAAAGCAACTGGCTGTAAAATGATCCTAATATGTCATAGGGACTCAGGAATAATGATCATATAACATACTGAACTCACTAACAACAACAGTACAGCCAAAATATTTGCATTTAAAAAAAAATTTTGCGGACCACAAATCATGTTTATGTTTTGAAAACCTGTTTTGGCACGTGGCGCCACCGACTGGTGTCTACAAATCATTGCAGTCAGTTGAGTCTCAGCTGCCGAGCTACCACGGGTTGCCAGTTTCGACTGAGCTACAATGGCAGAGGCAACAAAACCCAAAAGAGCTTGTTATGATTCACAAAAACGCCAAGATAAAAACCGAGGCAAAGCGAGGTTCTATATAGAGGATGCATTTGAACAGTGGAGATAGTTGAAAGCTGAGAGGAATTTGAAATCGGATGCATGATTGGCTACTCTTTTATTATAACTTTTATTATAAAAGTACCGGTCTGGTTCCGCTCCGGTCCCGCTAACACCACGAGTCTGAAGCCTAAGCCCGACCCAGAATTCCCCTGTGTCCTACACAGTCATCAACAGTAGTTCAGTCATAGAACGGCTCGATAGCGTGGGAAGATCCACGTTGAACACTGAGGGCCCTAGTTTCGTAGACCAGGCGCAGTCAGCTCTCAGCGCACCTGCGCCTCGCCAACAGGGTGTGTCTGCCTGGACTTTGCATGTTTCGCGCACCGCGCAGGCCTGCGCAGGCACACCTCCCGTCACTCCCACCCGCGCAAGTGGGAAAGAGGGAGGAGAAGAAGGCGTGAGTGGGAGATGAGGAGGAGACGAGGCGTGGACTGGGATTAACACAGTCGATTCAGATCTTCACCAATCAAATGAGCTCCTCTCCTCACCTCTAATGCATTAGGGGAGGTTCAGTGCAAGTTCCGTCACTTGACAACCCGATGACAGAAGCAGCGCCGTCGCTCCCACCACGCGCATCACGCGCTGTGCGTGCGTATCATAATAATAACAATGCCCATATTATAAAAAACAGGAGAGAGAGAGGGAGATGTTTTGGTCCGAGTTTTCGTTACGCGTGCCATCCGCCTTTGATCTGACGTCAGATGTGACGGGACAATAGATATAAATTCACGTGTTGATTCAATTAGTTGTATTAAATAGTGTTTGTTGTGATTATTTATTGCATTTAAAGTGCCTGGAACTGTGGAAACCTGCCTGTGAGGTCTCGGTGACGTGTGCGCACTGCGCGCCGTCAGCCAAACTTCTACTCCGCCAGCTGTGATTCGCATTGAATGAATGGACTTTATTTACGCCTTGCGCCGAGAGTAGACCAGGTTGGAGCTGGCGAGCTTTCAGCGCAGTCTCGGCGAGGCTTTTTGCCACGAAACTTCCGCTACGCCAAGCTGAATCTGTGACGCCTCCCCCTGCTGCGCTGCCACACCCATCTTGGCGCAGGCGATCCACCAAACTGCCAAACTGACCATGCGCAAGGCCGCGCGGGTCGAAACTTGCATTGCGCCGGCTCCGCCACCCTGCGCCGCCCTGCGCTGCGCCACGAAACTAGGGCCCTGAACGATAATGAGAGGGACTGCCTCGATTAAAGTCTACGTCATGTCCACATTGCGTACCAGTGTATGTGCTTGTGCATCTTTTTATATATATATATATATATCATACAGAATTATTGCTTTCAAGTAGTAATTCCTTTGTAAGATATTTTTTATTTAAAAAAAACATTAACTTGATATTGGTAATAAAAATATTTTAATACCTAATTCATGTTTTGTTATGAATTAGGATGTTATGGGATTAATTTGAAAGGTCAAACCATCTCATTTTACTCAATGGCCTTTGTGCCCTGTCATGTCAAAAAAAAAAAAGAATTAAGTGAAGGCCAAATGGCCTTGCCCCTAAAATGATGAAATTCCAACCCTGCTTGTGACTCGAGTCAAAGTTGAATGTCAACAGTTTTGATTCCCTATTAAGACAGTAGAATTACATCGGAGCCAAAACATTAAACAAAACGTGACATCATAGATCATTCTGAGGAAAAGAGAAAAAACGGTCTGTTGAGTATCCCGACTGTGTGTGCGCACATGTGTTGTAGAGAGTGCAGCGAAGGTCAGACATGTCAGGTCATGTCAGGTCAGGTCATGTCAATATCAATATCTCTGAAAGAAAAAAGAGAAGACCTCTACAGACTCACATATCCAGACCAGCCCACAACCACAACACAGCTTTAACCACTTTGAAAAGAGGGCAAATTGAACCTCTTGCAGCCGTATCATGATATCACTCTGTCTTTTTTCCTCTGACACTTTAACACACACACTCACACACATAACGCGGCGTTAAAACCTTAATCTCATTCATTTATTTCTCATCAGCGAGTGACGGGAAGAGAAACAGTTGCGTCACATTACCGCACTCCGCTTCCAGGAAGCTCTATTAAAAGGGATGTTCACTTCTTTTTCCTTCCACCCCCGCTGCCTCTATTTACCCATACGTCTTTGTAATCTGTTTAGAGGGCTTATGGGTGCTCAGAAAGTGCTCTTTCCGTGCAGCCCGGCTCATTTATCAAGCGAGATGAAGAAAAAGTCCGGAAAGTGTTTTGAATACGTTGCTATCAGACACCTCTCGTTTTGCAAATTAAATTGCGGCGAGCTCTGTGTTTGGAATGCACATTTGATGAGAAGTCAACAGTTTCCATTGATTCTGTCAGCGTTATCCATTGCTAGTTATACGCTGTGTGTGCAATGTGTTTACAGTGAAGTCAACCAGCTTGACAGCAACTTTTCTTTGTGATAGTTGCAGATATAAACACTGTACTGAAAAGTGTGTAACCACAGCATGCACTATGGTTTAATAAAATGCAATCTATAGCCTACTGTACAAAATATAAAGCGTCTCACACACTGCTCACCTGGTCCTATATTAACACACAGTTAATATAAACATATATAAAAATATCAATACTTGTGTCCATGTATCATTATCACTCATCACTATACACATAATTCAAAGTACTCTAGAGGTCTATATAGGACACTAGAGTCACCAGATGATACAAAATGATCGCAATACTTGTCGCAATATGATCCCATGCAGTTATAAACACTTTGCGATATACTGGGTATTGCGATAACATATTGCAATATTTTCTAAACTAAAAATGATGCAGTACGTCAACAGTCATATGTTTAAAGTACTTATATCACGTTTTCAGTCAGTGCATCTTGTTGACCAACACATCCTTGTTTTGACGCACTTCCTGCCTGATTTTACCCATGATCACACCAGAAAGAAACTCCACTGCAGCGTGAAAGCAATTGTTACCAAATATATTGTATTTGTATTTGCAATATCAAAAATGTATTTTATAAAAGAAGTATACTTGGCATCCATGTACTGATACAATATTGCCAATATCGCAACACTATGCTGTATTACATTTTTTTGACACCATTACAATATAGTGTCTCAGTGTGCAAATAAAAATCAATGCATCCATTTTTAGTAGATAAAGCTTGGCTAGTGACTATCTATTGTGTACTACTTTTACATTGCATTGTGGGATACGTTTAGAGTGTGTCCACTCTATGAGGTATTTCATCTGTCAGAGAGCTTTGCGACGATACCCTTAAATGGGAAACACACTATCTGGTAGAATGTATAGTGAACGAGTTCCAAATTCACATCACTTCCACATGACACAGCGTGGACATGAAGAAGAAATATAGCAGCAATCTCCAACCACATGTGAGGTTAATGTCCTTGAGGTGACTCATATGTGCACACATCCCACGGACACACAATTCAACAGCTTCTTATTTGATCCCTCATGAGCCTCCTGAATAAGGAAGTTGTGCTTTTTTTGTGTGTGTGTTTGCTTTCGTGTTACGAGAACCAAATGTCCACGAGGTTATCGAGCGTTGGGACATCTTACTGGGGCTGCACATCTGCCACAAGCTGTCGGGGTTAGAGAACAGGAAATTAATGTAGTGTGTAGATTTTTCTTACCATGAATTGTGTATAAAATGTGTCAGATTCACTTTTCACCCGGACCTCACCTCACACACACACAGACACACACACACGCACACACACACACACGCATACCAAGTTTAGAGCGTTTCTGTCCCCGCTGATGCTGTTTGTTTTCCTCCCGCCTGCTTTTCATTCTGTTTTGTTCTCATTTGTTTGTTTCTTTGAATCATTTTTTACAGTGATTTCTCTCAACTAACCTACCAGTCAATCTTGCGGTTCTTCATAGATTTAATCCTCTGTGGCGTCGACAAATTAGCATTCGGTTTTGTCCCTTGTCACAACAAATATTTGTCTATGGATTGTTCCGCTCATATTTGACAGCGGATCATCGGTGGCTGTTTTTCTTGTACCGTGCTGGGATTTTAAGCGTGTGTGTGTGTGTGTGTGTGTGTGCCAATAGTTCCGTCCGGTGGGATTGTATTTTGAGTTGATTTCGGAGATCCATCTGCTGGTAATCCTCATGGCACTCCTTGTGGGTAAAGACTCACCTATTTTTATCCTGTTTGTCTCATCTTATTTGTTCATGTGTCTCAAAAGTTTGCGAGACATTAACTGTCACTGAACTGCAGTTAATAGAGAAGTTTCTAACCAATTCTGCTCAGCGTTAACTTTAGAGACAGCTTTAGAGATGGAAAGCTGTTACGTCTTAATGTTTGTTCACAGATGTTGGAAGTTTAACAGTACTATTCACGGCTTGGCAGCTGTTACAAAGTCTGCTGTATGCTACTTTGACTAAAATAATATACATATGAGCTTGCTAGTAAATGGAACCTATGTTCTGTTGTGTAATATAATCATTTAAATGCCTGATATTATTGATAAGTTGTGTTTGACACATGCATTGTACAGAAAAATATCCAACAGCATCAACAGCTGGTGGCCAACACATGGAGCGATGCACCAACAAAGGCAGAGAAGAAGACGGCCAGCAAGCAAACAGGTAGAAACTGTAGGTTTAAAGTCCTTCAAAAGGCATCAGTAAATATTTTGCGAGAACGATTTTTATGTTTTATTAGACCTCAAGAATTAACCATGAATGTAAACATACCTTGTTTTCTTGAGCCAATGTGTACGTGTTGGTATTTATCATTTCTTTATCCAATATTGCCAAAGATTTTGTGGAAAATTGTTCATTTACTTTTGTTTTACTTGTATTCCCAGATACGTAGAAACAGCTAATACATATTCAATCTGGGACGTGGAGCTTCGGTTCTGCCTCTTTGAAGTCAGGCTGCCTCATGTACATTGGAACAGATTCGATCTTGCCTTTTTCATTATTCTCCACTGTCATGTTTTTCTCCAGGTACTTCACAAAGGTTTGTTTGTATTCACCTCCTTTTTATTCTTCATAACAGGGATCGCATTCAGTCTGTCACCATTTTTTTACACCCACAAACACGTGTTGTTTGTTGCTATTGTGCGTCTGCGTCGCTCTGTGTGACTTTTTTTGCATTTTAATCCAGACTTTTCATTCTAGTGCGGGGTTTACTGTGTCACTTTTAATCTCTTTAATTCTGTACATAAACAAATCTTGAGGTCAAAGTGTCCATCTGTTTACACAGAGAGGGTTTGATTCGCTTCAGCTTATTATCATACACACACACGCACATGTATACGGATGTCAGACATAATACCTCACACATCCACACAGCCAGTGTGAGGTGCTTTCATGTTTACATTAGTCTGCCCTCGCCAGCTGCTTTACAATAATACCAAACAAACATTTCAGAGTGTGTCCATGTGTTTTCACCTGTCACCACCTTTTGTCATTAACAAGGTGCTACACCTCTAAATGACCATGAAGATTGTGTGTCTGAGCTTTTCTTTTCAATGTTCGCTTTTCCAGTAGTGATATTTTAATATTTTGAGTGACAGCTCATATTGATCTGTTCATCAGAAGGCTGTTGCCATGGTGAGCCTTGACAAAACAGTTTATCATTTTAAAATGTATTCTAATAATTTTTAAACCAGTGGTATTTTATGCCCAAAATGTAGCTGTGCGGTCAGAACATTGCAGCGACGATCTTCTGCTGATAGAGGCGTCTGATCAGAAAGCAGTTTCATGAGTCATTCTGGGTGTCATTAAGTCTAAATTTGGACGACATGGTGCTCAAATGACTTGTTATAGTTGTTCCAGTTCAATATTGGAACAGTTCCACTACTCATCTCCAAGGCTTCGTCAACATATCTGCTGATGTTATATTTCTCTGTCGCTGCAGACAAGTGAAAACACTCATTCAAGAATGTAAGCTTCCAAAAAAAGTGACTAACTCACACTTGGCATTACCACTATGCAGCCAATTTAGTGGTGTGACTGCTAGCTGGTCCAGAGAGGGCTGGATTTGCCTACATTATGTACTATTTAGTGCAAAAGTGTATTTCATGTTTGAAATAACTCAAATAAGAAAGCATGGTTGATTACATCTTGCAGAGAAACATAGTAAAAAGTGCATTATCCCAAGATAGACGTTGTCTTGTCAAATTTGAACCCTTTAAAAAAAAAAGCTAAATCAGTCACTTACATTTGTCTGCATGCCTCTGTTCAATTAAACAACAAATATGTGTTGACTTGTTTGCTGAATCGTCAATCTAAGAAAAAAAATATAAAGTCACTAATAAACTGTAGTAGCTGTACCTTTTTTGATCAATATTACATAAACTGACTAAAATACCAAATTTACCTGGATGGAGACTGAGGGTCTAAGTTTGCCATTGGCCGCATTATTTCACAAGGTATTCTCCTCCCCTTCCACTATCTGTGCTTTCTATTATTGCAAAGGCACCTCGCTTCATCCTGTTAATGCCGCCTCGATGATTGTTTTACAGCAAATACTAGAAATACAAGCCAGAGCATGTTTACTTAAGAATCATTAGAATTGCAGCAGATGAATTACATGTTTGGTTAAGTGTTTAAAATGACCTGGGATTAACAACAACCTTTTTATGGTCATGTGACATGGCCATTACTATATACTTTATAGCAAAGGCGTCAGTAGAATGATGTTGTTATGCTCCTGCAAACAATTTTTGGCAGATGGAGGTGCAAGTGGATTTATAAAACATGTGACATTGACACTGAAGACCAAATGGAGTCTCACAGCAGTTTGTGAAATAGTCACAAAATGCAATCTGTTGGTTTCATGTACATGGGCAGTATGTAAGTTTAGGCTCATGACTAAAGAAGTCTATACTTGAATGCTTAAATAACCTCCCTCTGTATTCTTCCTCTACCTGCAGAATTACGTTTTGGAACCGTGTCCTGCTCTGTGTGTGTGTGTGTGTGTGTGTGTGTGTGTGTGTGTGTGTGTGTGTGTGTGCATGTGGGCATCGGCATGCACGTGCGTCACCTTTGCTGACACTGTTCCCCTCACTTACCCATCTGACAGCTTGTGATTGATTGGCTGCTAAATGCTCCCTTCACACACATGTGCACACACACACACACACATAAGAATGTCCATTATACATCTATCAGTTGTTCTGTCCTAATCGTAATGGGAGACAGATGTAAAGAGTTTGGGATTACCGTTCTCACACACACATATGTAGACATACAGAGACACAATCTGTGTTACACACATGAGGGGGAGGGGAGGGGGGGCATAAACTTACACTTTGTTTCCTTCCTTTTCATGCATGCACACATTTCACTCCGTCTCAAATTACACAGACACACACCCTTGGACAGTGCGGTATCCATTTAACGTGCTTAGCTGTGGCTGACAACAATGATCAGAAGTCTCCTTGAGAAGGGTTGGTAAGAAGGTGAGCTGTCCCCTTCACTAAAACCACTCATTACTCAACTCACTGCCTGGATGAATGACCATGGTGTGCATGTTCCTAATGTGTGTGTGTGTGTGTGTGTGTGTGTGTGTGTGTGTGTTTGAGGAAATTCCTGCCTATCCAACAGTGGACCTCAACATTCACCAACAGTAGACCACCAAGCCGATGGGGGACATTTTGGATGTCCACTGTTGGCTTTAAATCATGCCATAATCATCGGAAGGGTGGTCTGCAAAATTGCCCTTCTGGATGTCCCTATGGTAGATAAAATATGATGAAGAACCTTCTAGTGTACTGGTCCAGTGAAGAAATAAAAGTGCCTTCTAGATTGCCCTTCCAGTTGAGAGAACTTGATAAAGCGCCCCCTAGGTCACCCTTTCAAGGGAGAAAATGTGATGAAGTGCCCTCTAGGTCACCCTTTCAAGGGAGAAAATGTGATGAAGTGCCCTCTTGGTCACACTTTCAAGGGAGAAAATGTGATGAAGTACTCTTCTAGTAGAGAAAACGTGTTGAAGTGCTTTCTTAATTGGAGCTTTCAGTAGAGAAAATGTGATGCCCTCTAGATTGCCCCAAAATGGAGAAAATGTGATGCAGTCCCATATTGGCCACCCTACATACTAGAACACTGTATACATGCAGTTGCCCTTTACATATTTCCACCCCTGCCCCTCAGACAGCAGTTGTGTGATTGTTAAACTAGTTTATTCATACTCCATACACACTGAAGTAAGAAGTCTCTTTTTGAAATAAAAAACATAAAGGCTCAACTCCAAGAGGCTCTAACTAAGAACATGTATTTTCATTTAAATCAAACAACAGACTTTGCGGGGTCTTTTTAATCTAAAAAACTCACCTTACACAAGTAGAGGATTTCAAGCATTTTTAAAATGTATTTGCACTCATATTTAAGAAGATCAAGGATACAATTGTTGATGCAAATGACCAAAAAGTTTCCTAGTTTTATTTTGAGAATTGACAAGCATCCACTGTTCGCTTGTACATAATTACACAAGGGTGGAGAAGGAAATGAACCTGAAGTAAGTGCCTGAATGTGCTTCTGCATGGCAACCATATTGATTCCATTTCATACTACAACAAAGACAGCCAGCTGGGAAAAGTTCAGGCCCGGCAGGGGTTTCTGTCCATAGCTTTTATAGAGGGAAAAGTCCACACTATAAAAATATGGTTTGGATTTGGAAAACTGTATTTGCCAATATACCATACATTCATGTTGCATTAAACAACCAACATTGCAGCTGGTTTTGTGCAGAGATCCACGTTTTTGCAAAGAAATAGGAAACGTGGGAAGTTTAAATTGTGTAATAATAATTAAATTACATTCAGTATAAAAACAAACAGCAGAGTGCATTGATAAACATTTAAAATCCATACTG
The DNA here is from genome assembly GCA_029853015.1 of Chelidonichthys spinosus. Lineage (NCBI taxonomy): Eukaryota > Metazoa > Chordata > Actinopteri > Perciformes > Triglidae > Chelidonichthys > Chelidonichthys spinosus. The sequence goes on along the minus strand of CM056832.1, from coordinate 8,705,581 downwards.
AACTGCCACAGACATTTCAGACATCGGCTCGGTTAAGCTAGCACCTAATGAAAAAATCCCCAAGCCTTACGATCCTCCCCTGGTATCACTTAACACACTGAGATAAGGGACAAAGCACTTTTTTTTTAAAGAGTATCTCCGTCCATAAATCCAACTCTATTGTCCAATTCAGTGTCACAAAGATGAATGACACTCAGGCGTGAAAATAATACTTCCCTGTTCAATAAGGACAAAGAGTTGGGCTCTCTTAATGATCTGTCTCTGCATTAACGATCTGTCTGTGCACTAATGACTCAGCCTTCATAATGACTAACTGATTATGTGGGAGGAACAGAGAGGAAAATGTTAGCCTCCCAATGTACTCAATATCTGCACGGTGAGAGGGAACGTCCCCCCAAAAAAACACCTTGCCGGGTGTTCGCATCGCAATGGCCACTTTATGATGTGGGAGGAACAAAAGAGAAGTTTGACAGCGAACTCAGTCAATACTTTCCGACACAGGGAGATTAACGTTCAGCGTCAATATCCAGATCTTAAAATAGACATGGATGAATGCACTCCTGCCCGTTCGTGTGCAGGAGATGAAAATAAGATACTGAATTTAATAATTTTCGTTCACGTTTATGATTTGATGAGCTGTGGTGGATAATCCACGCTGAAGCCCATAACGCTAATTATATAATTATAATGTTCATGTAGCAACATAGTATCATGGCGGTTTGTGATATAGTCACAAAATGCAATCGACTGTGTACAATGACACAAAATGTTCACGCAGTGCAGCCTGAAAACAATGGCAATAGAACATTAATGGGGAACCTTTCATAGCGGACACACATATCCACGTTATTATGCAATGGCCATAGCTATTGACATAGCATACCATTGAGAAAGGCTACTTCCTGTGGGTGGGTGTGGATGGCTCAAACAACACAGGACTTCAACCACGAGACTGGTGTTCGAGAGTACGTGTCCCAAAGTGTCGTGGTTCGTGACGGTTTTCCGTTGGTTTTGTTGGCTAAACTTGAATGTACAGTATGTTGTTATTTTATGACCATGAAATGTTTTTTCAACCAACCAAGTGGTTTTGTTGCCTAAATCTTACTTTCGTTTTGCAGTGTAACAGAACAAAAAAAGGATGGTGCAGTCACAAACAATACTTCTAATTTGAAAACCTTCGTTTTGTGCTGAGCGACACCAAAATAAAAAATTCCTGTCCAGGTACACGCATCACTAGATTTCAATTTTGTGGCTATTTCATCATCTGCCATGAGACTTGGTTGAATATAGATGATGCAGTCTTTTCTTTCCCTGCGAAAGCTGCCTAGTAAGCATTGGTATGGTGATTTGCAAGTCAAAACATGAATGGTGGTTAAAACTGGGCTGAATATGGGTTCAAAGTGAACATTTTGTATTTTTGTCTTTACAACACATTGAAATATAGTCAATCAAATGCAGTTAACACACTGGTTAAATGGAGTCTGCTCATCAAACTTGAGGCTGGATCAACTCTGGAATCAAGATGTCCTTTCACCTCAATATCAGTAAATCTTAGCTCACTCTTTCAGACTAGCCATTCATTATGAAGTATCATAATTGCTTTTAATTTTGTTCTATCAGTCACTATGTAAAGTAGCTGCCACTGCTGTATGAGGGGCGGAAATCTGACTTCCGTTCTCACTTCATCTCTTTCATTCCCCAAGAAGGGGAAGTAACTACCTACCGTTGCAATTTTAACGTCCATGATGGCTGCCATAATGTGCTCAATAACCTGATAAGTAATGGGGTGTGGGTGGATTGTATCTCAGGTCAGTCAATACCTTGAGTGATGGAGAGTGATGAAGGTGTTTTAAATTTGGATTTGATGGAATTTCCAATAAAATTAGTCAGGATAAGAGGGTGTCATCCTGACATGGTGTCACCATCACCCTTCGTTGTTGATTCTTAGACACCGAGGTGTATTTTAAAGGGAACACAGGGCTCCTGTTGTCCTGCAGAAGACCTCCACTGCGTGAAGTCATTAATCGATGTTGGGGGCCAATGCTTGCATAATGGGTAGATAATGATGTGGGCAGAACAAAGGAGAAGGGCAATTTGGTCAATATGAGAATGATGGAGAGGTATTTAGACTTCTTCAGCAGAAAGTTCCAGCACTGCGTGTCTCAAGAGTTTATTTCACTTTCTTTACCCGTCATTTGACCATCCAGGTTGCCTGAGATTGTGTTACTGTTTATGATAGCAGCCCCGGGGGAGTAACTTTAGTAGGCAATATTGATAGTGTTATATGTGTATGACATTGACTTGGAAAACAAATTAAGTTTTTTTTTTTTCTCATACACTGGAAGTAATTTAAAGGGAGACCTTAGGGGAAAGTAAGCATTACAACTCTGTTAAGAAAGATGATAATGTTGGAGGAAAAAAGAATATTATCTCCCAAGCTTGTCAGTATATGAATAAGTGACGGAATTTTACGGCAGAAGGAATAAGAGAATTAAACTGTGGACGGTCCTGCAGGATGTTCCCCGTACACACTAGACTCACTGGGGATCCAAGAGGTGACGATTACTCCACACTTGCATTATGAACGGCTTATTTTCTTGTTTGCCAACCAATGTAAGAAATTAAAATGTCAGAGTAGCAACACAAACAAAGCAGGGTGTCTCTGCTAAAATCTGCATGTTAAGTAGACATAGATGCAATCGAAGCCTTATGTCCAATTCATTGCATATCATTGTGACACTTCAGTCGAGTTGCATCTACTGGAGAAATTTTAGTGTCTACATCAGACATGAGACGTTGGTGATGAAACTCTTTAGACGTGACAGTTCAATCCTATGTGGCGTGGCCAGGACAGATAACACTGACCGTTTCCGGAGAACCTCAAGGACCCATAATCCAAGCTGAGGTGGATCAGAGGTCTAACATATGCAGGACATTCATTCATGTCATGCAAAACCAAAAGTAAACGTTAACATTTTGTCACAGCAGTCGCTAGACATGTGAAGCTGTAGTGTCGCGACTCACGTGTTTGTCGACCGGTAGTGACGTGAATTGTTAGTGAGTCAAGATACCATCGACATCGGCTTCAAAGTCAGCATAATACTGGATCTCCTTGCTTGTTTGCCTTCCACCGTGTTCACTGATTGGACGCTGGGCTCTTGTCTTAGTTAAGCTTGCTGCCGGTTAGTCATGGTTTGTGGGCATATAATCATAAAATACATCATGTGTTATAGAGATGGCACACATCTGTACTCATCCTCCTTGGAACAGATGCATTTTTTAACATATGCATATATCTGTAAGTACAAATATGCATATGTAATGTGCCCTGATGCAAATTTAGATATTGCAAATAACATGCAATTATGCATATGCATTTGTAAGTCTAATGAGATAGTAAATGCTGAATTGAGTAGAGCTCAAAATGTTTCAGGTCAGTAGATGAAGACTGAACAGCATGGCTCCCATGTTTGATGTGCCTTTGAGGCTACCGCTGTGGAATTAACTATTGATGAGCCCGTAACTACAATGACGTACAGTAATCCTTGTTATCATTCATAGAGTATGACGGATGACTGGAGACGAGGAGCTTGTTAGCAAATGCAAACCTTAACGAACGATTGATGCAGACGATTAAGCTCAAGAGAAAATAGTTCAGGATTTCACCACGGCTATTTGAACCTGAAGCAGAACCTTGTTTATATTATGAAAACAGTTTAATTTTGTAATTTGTTTCTTAGTAACAAATACAACACTTTTCGCAAATGTCAACTTTGGATTGATATCATTTTACGCCTCAGATACCTTCAGATGAGTTCCCGTATGCCAGTGGGGAGATTAACATATAAATTAAAGGTTGATGATGTTATTCAAACAAACATAAAAAAAAAAACATCCCAGCGCCACAACAGGAATATTTTAGGCAACAAAAAAAGTGCAAGTTAATGACCCTTGAATGATCATGTAGTCTGAAGTACTGTGGAAATAAATAGCATGGAGAAAAACCATGAAACACAAACTCAGTTGAGTGACAGGTATGTAGATGCTAGTTACAGCGGGTTGGCGACAGAACAGACAAGCCTTACTGCATGTCGAAAAGGAAGCAGACTTCACGTTGAGTTGTTGCCAGGTCAACTGAAGATTACGTTCCCACACGGGGAAATTGCTTTGTGAATTATGTTTTGAGGGAAACATATTTTGTCGTGGATTACGTTTGCTGTTGACATATCATAAGTTACTTTCAAAGGAGTCCGTGTGGGGGCGGTGTGGTGAACAGGACAGAGAGCACAGCAGACTGCTGTTGGAGTAGCGTAGACTTGTTAGGATTTTGTTTTGATTTCACAGTCATTTTAAGCCATACCATGATGATACATACACCAAAACCTAATTATGTAGTTGTGTTGCCTAAACTGTAATTTTTTGTGGAAACATAATTGAGTGTGTAGTTTAGTTGTATGGGAATGTAGATTTGAAAACGGGGTTGCAGCACCATCATTAGAACAAAACATCTTTTGACACAAGTGAATGCAGTACACATACACACACACACCCATAAAGTTTAGTTCTATGCATTAAAAAACCATCATGCATGTTTATGCAGAGGTGGCATGTATGTCTGTGTGCATCTGCATTCTGTCAGTCAGTCACATGTAGTATCAGTATGACGGCGTGTGAGTGCTTTTGCGTGCACGAAGGTGAAGTGTCTTACTCCGTCTCTTTCTCACAACCTCCAAAATCGCATAGAGAGCTGCCTCTAATTAAAGCACTACGATGGCTCCGTGCGACGGTGGAACACACACACAGCCTGTGGTCCTGCGTATAATGAGTTCTTATTGTGAGTGTGAGGCAGCTAAATACCTACTGCAGCGAGTTACTCCAGGCTAAAAACAGATCAGTGCTTCATTTGGCTTTCAATGCTAAAAACCTTGGCGGTTCAGAGCTGTGTATCCATACGTGTGTTTTCAGTGTGTCTACTTGTGTGTATTTCCGTGTGGTTTATGACATGCGTGCACATCCGTGTGGCCAAATCTTTGCTAAAATAAGTCATCAGGACTTTAATAGCTTTCTGAATGCCTCACCCAGGCTCAAATTAAACCTGCTATTTTCCCTCGGACTCCATCCTTGCACTCCCGCAACCTTGTGTGTGTGTGTTTGTGCCAGATACCAGATATCACTTTCTAATTGAGGGGTAGAAATTGTTACCATCCCTGGTAATAATAATGCCTCGAAATCCACAATAATGTGCAGACTTTAGCAGGGGTGAATGAGATGCCATTGGCAGAAGAATGAGGTAATACAAATGCTAATGTTGGGTCCTCATCCTCTATCTTCTTCTGCACTTTCCCCATCCTCTTCTTCCTCAGATTAGATTAGATTACATCTCAGTCGTCCCAAGGGGAAAGCAGAAAACGAAAGGCAATTCAACACCCAGGACTTCCCCTTGGCATTACACTATATTGACAGTCTTCTCTCCTTTGATTAATCTCTTTTTTGTTTTTAGTTTTTACATTTACATTTACATTTAGGTCATTTAGCAGACGCTTTTGTCCAAAGCGACTTACAATAAGTACATTTGTCAAAAGACGGAAAATGGCAAATGACTCTGCTGTCCTGACATTGGTCGGGAGTTCGTTCCACCACTGAGGACCAGAACAGAGAAGAGTCTGGACTTTGCTGAGCAACATTTGTTTGATTTCAGCGATGGTGGTACCAGCCGGCCAGCTGAAGTAGAGGAGCGAAGTGCTCGCTTCGGGGCATGAGGTTTGACCAGTGTTTGAAGGTAGATGGGTGCCGTTCCATTGATGGCCCTGAAGGCCAGTGTCATCGTCTTGAATTGGATGCGTGCTGCAACAGGGAGCCAGTGGAGGTCACGGAGGAGGGGGGTCACATGGGAGAATTTGGGTAGATTGAAGATGCTGCGTGCTGCAGCATTCTGGATACGCTGCAATGGTTTAATCGCAGAGGCTGGGAGTCCGGCCAGGAGAGAGTTGCAGTAGTCAAGGCGGGAGATGACCAGTGCTTGGACCAAGAGTTGCGTTGCGTCCTTTGTGAGGAGGGTCCGAATCCTGCGGATGTTTTTCAATCTTCCCTCCACCCATTATTTTTATTTTATTTTATTAAATTCCTCCCTCTCTAATTTCCTTTCCCCAATGCCTCTCCTTTACCATCCAGCTTCCAGCCTGATAGAGCAGAGCCTGTATTTGCCGTCTGCTCCACCTTTCAAAGAGTCACATTGCTCTTCCTCATTCAACCTGAACGACCGTCATTAGTGTCGGCGACGGGGCCGGGGTCAGTTCACTTTTACCGCCGTCATTTTCAAAACTTCAAAGGACATGTTGAATCATTCTTAATGACGGTGCTCATTCTGAATTATATCTCAATTTGGCGGACACAGCAACACGTCAGATTTTTTAATCTCTTGAATTGTGAAGGAGACCTGCTTCCCTGAAAGTTAATTGAAGCCGGCTGTCATTGATTTCATTACAGAGTTATAGTGCGGCATGTCCAAATGCTGCTTGAACAATTTTCATTAGTATTGGCTTCAGTGTGAGACTTTTAGTGCCACGTGTCATTTAAAAGAAATTCATTAGTATTGCCTCATGGTTTAAATACTATTTCAGAGGAATTTTTACTTGAGCTATGAAAAGGAAAAACTTGCCACTTTCCTTTGCTGCAGCACCTGCAAGTCTTAAAACACATAAGCAGTCACATTTATTAGCAAAAAAAAAAAAAAATCATATGCTTGAATGAGATGGCTAATAAAAAGTCCACCCATCTGTCATATTTCATCTTATGCCGGGTATGAATCAAGCTTATTTTAGCCGTATCCACCTCATTCTTCTGCTCACTACCCAAAGCTCATGACCATTGGAGAGTTGAAACGTAAAAACTGTTAAATTCAGAGATTTGCCTTTCTTGCTCAGCTCCCTCTTCACCACATCAACTGTAACCAGTTGTATGTAAAGGTAACTTAACATCGGTACTATATCGGCCTTTTTTTTTTTACTAACTTATGTATTGATTGTTTTAAAACCACCTTCTCAGCCATCCCAGTGAAACCAATAACTCGCATTAATAACGACTGCTGTGACAAAATGTTAACATTTACTTTTTTGCACAGGACAAGAACTCCTGGACAAAAGTTGTGTGTTTGTTCAAGTCATCCTCTTCCACAATCACCCACTGTGAACTATCAGAAGAGATTATTGAAGTTATTTGAAAGCTCAGCTCATAGGCATCAGATGCCACAGGGCATTGACCAAGTGTTTCGGGAAAACAAATGCATCTTTACTTTGCTACATCACCTTGAGACAGGCATGGAACACAGTACACTTTAATAACTTCCTCAGAGATTATTTACAATGTTAATTATGATTTCCATTATGTTCTGCAGTAGGTATCTGATTTGATTGCCCATCTATCATGTCTAACCTCCTCCCTTTCTTTACATTTTGCAGCAATGTCAACATTAATTGTTTTTTTGTTTTCTGAGAGGCCAGTCAATTTTCACACAACCAGCCTTGAATCTAAGGGAGATTAGCTCAAGTGTCTGCACCTTGCCAGGCCGTCTGATCATTGCGTTTGTGGGTGTATGCGCAGGCCTGGTGGGAACTCATTAGCGGCACAGATGCTTAAACAGGTTATAGTCCTTATGTGCCGCCATACGTGCACAAGGACACACATATGCAAGAAAACACACAACCTCCTACGCCCCGAGACTGTCAGCCAAAGATCGCTTCCAAATGTGAGGAGCTGCACCGACCAAAAGTGAAATTCAGACGAATGTGTCAAAGATAAAGTATGAGAAAAACGGAAGAAGAGGAAGACGATTCTTGGAAAAGGATGATAAAACAGGTCTATATTCGATGAGAGGAATGTGAAAGAGGAGAGAAGAAAGAAAAGAGGAGAAGAATTGAGATGAGGAAGGAAGAGGAGGACACGGCAGAAGGCCAATTCCATGTGAGCTTCTGACGTCCTTTTAGCTCTTGTAAGTGAGATGTTAAAGACAGGGGCAGGGCGCCTCCATCGGGATGATGGGGGGGGGGGGGGGGGGGGGGGGGGGGTGTGTGTGGCAGAACGATGTTTTAAGCCTAATCTGAGCTTCACATCCAATTTATTCTTGTAACTGATGCATTAGGCAGATATTCTGGCTTCTTAATGAATGCTTAATGAGATGTCAGGGGGGACATGTTTATGTTCACGCACACAGACACAGACACACACACACACACACACACACGAAAAGCTAAGAGTAAATAAGGAGGGTTTTATTTTTCAGATCCATTTAAAATCCCTGTTAAGGCACAGATAATTGGTTAACTTTGCACTACTAGGATGCAACTGGAGTAAAGCCTTCAACAGCTGCCTTGTGATACATTTGTGTCTTAAATCAACAACCAACATAGTAGAAGAACAAAATCGAATCACTTTTAGCCTATTTTGAAGGCTGATGAACACCACTGCAATTAATAGGAGACGTGTATGTTTGTGGACATGGACATGCATGATTGTCATACAGGAAAAGGGAGATTCTCTCTCATGTCCAAAGACTTGAAATTCAGTCTTTGACCGTTTTGATAAAATGAGTCGTTATTTTGGGCTCTAAAATCTCGTTTTGTGTCCTGATGCAGTTTTGGACATGAATAATTAGCAAATGACGTGTACATTCTTTAAGCGTAAACATTGATGGGAGTTACTAAAACCTTCCTGGAGCAGCGGCATGCGGCAATGAAATGCAAGTGTGTTGGATAACTTCTTAAGCTTGAACGGCGATATTGTGACAGTGTCTCGCATTTTTACTCCAGGTTTTTTTAATCCAGGTGGTGGATGTATTTCTGTAGAGCAATGTGAGCAGGAGAAGCTCGGCCTGTGCCGTGTGGGTGGACTAATCTGCTTTCATAAAGCTGCACTGGCATAATGTGAATCATTTTAGAAGACAATATTTGTATCTGATTGTTACAATACATCCAACAATATATGCACATATGCAAAATCACATGCATATGATTTAAAACAAAAAGAAGTGCAAGCAGTTTTTGCAGAAGACCTGCTGAGTCTGAGGCCACGGTTCTCTGCCAGAAAATTGGGGATTGCACCCTGGGGTGGGACTGAGGTACTGCCCTGAGTGAGGGAGTTCAAGTAGGGTGAGTGAGGATAAAGTGGAACGTGAGAGACAGGTGGACAGTGCGGCGTCAGCAGTGATGCAGTGGTTGTACCTTGAAGAGGAAGGTAAGCCAGATGGCAAAGCACCATTTCACCATTTCATCTCGTTCCGACCCCTACCTGATTATGAGCTTTCGGAAGTGATTGAAAGAAGGAGATAGCGGATACAAGAAGCCAAAATGTGCTTACTCTGTAGGGTGGCTGGGCTCAGACTTAGAGGCAGGAAGAGAAGCTCAGACATCTGGAAGGAACCTGAAGCAGAGCTGCTGTTCCTTCTCATCGAAATGGGCCAGCTGAGGTGGTTCAGGCATCTGATCAGAATACCTCTTGGACTCCTCCCTTCAGAGATTTGCTAGGCATCCAACTGGTAAGAGGCCCTGGGGCAGACCCAGGTCATGCTGAGAGATCATATGTCTCTTCTGGCTTGGAAATCCCTCAGGGTCTCCCAGGAATAGCTGAGAAACGTTGCTGGGGAGAGGGACAGCTGGAATACTCCACTAAGCCTGCTGGCCCCGCGACCTGGCCCCAGAGAAGCAAAGGGTAATGGATGGAAGGATGTGTCACCACAGAAAGTTTGTTTCAGTCCACTAGGATGACTTTGTTTTGTTTTTTAAAGTTGAATGTGTTAATTTAATGCACTTTGTCACACATTAATGGAAAATAAATGTAATGTCTGATGAATGTGACATAAGAATGAAAATTAATATGTAAATGCGGAGGCCACTGAATAAAGCACCAAATGTAAATGTGAAAGGATCGGTCATAAAAACCATCACCGTCAATGCAGAAGCACGCACCAGTCACGCTGTTATGAAAGCGTTAATGCAGAGTTTATGTTAGCTGGTCTATAATAGTGTGTGTGTGTGTGTGTTTCCATGACTGTGAATTGGCTGATGTGGACATCTGTGCTGCACTGCATGTGAGCTTGCGCACACACACACACACACACACACACGCACACACTGGGTAAAACAGATGACTTGTCTCGTCTGTCTCCCAGGAAGTGCATCTTCATTAGTAACCAATCAAAATCCAATTACAGCCAGTATCTTGGCATATTAGGGCCCTGGCATTAAAATGATATGGCGCATGGATATATTTCCAATCACTGCAGACTTTAATTACCACCATGTACCACACAGGCCTCTCTTTAAGGACGGGTGAGGGGAGGGGGAGAGGCGGAAAATGAGCGAGAGGAAAAAGGCGCGTGAGAGGGAGTAACTTTGAGAAAGGCTGTGAGGGGGAGGGTGTTTAACAGGGTGATGGTGTGTGTGTGTGTGTTCAGGGGATTATGCCACACTCATTCCAGTCTCATTTCAGCAGTGCGCTCGAAGAGTATTACAGCTGGATTGTGGATACTGTTGCTAACGTCTTTGCCTCGGGACTTTTCCCATCAGAGTCTGGTTGAACACGGCCCCCCACGGGGCGCAGTAAATACACAAATAAGCCACTTATCTTTGACTGACAGTCATGGAGACGGTTCATCAGTCAGACGGCTCAAGGATGCAGTCGTCAGTCAGTCGTTACTATAATCAGATAGCTGAATCAGTTAAGAGTCAGTCAGTGAAAAAATCACCGTAGGCGGCTCAGGCAGCCAATTAGTTACCAGATGAGCCCAAATGCCAGTCAGTCAGCTTTTCCAATTCATCACCGTGTTAATGAGTCAGGCAACCAGCTAGTCACCTATTAAGAAAGTAAATGAGTAATTAGTCTCCGACCAACACAATCAGTTATCTTTCGTCTCGTCCGGCCGGTTGGTCTGATAAGATGAACAGCAGTTATTATAGTATAACCCTGTCTCTGACAAAATTCCATTCCCATACAAATGAACTGCACGCTCACTAATGAAACATATATTTTTCTCCAGATCATTCATGCAGTTTTTACAATGTTTAAAACGTTAAAGGTATAATACATAGTCACATTGTTGGTTGTTGTTGTCAATACAGTAAAAAAAATGTGCCCTTCCTCCAGCTCATCAAGCGAGCAAGGGGGAGAGAGAGTGTGAATGAAGAGAGGGAACATTAGTGAGAACCAAGCTGTCAATCAGAAGAATAAAATATTATTTTCTGATTGTTTTGAGGCAGCTACATTCTGAAATACAAATCAACACATCCACGCCAAAACCTGAGGGCTGGTGCCAGAAATTTGAATGATTACAGCCCAAGGCACGCTTTATCCATCTGTGGCCTGCCTGCTCTCTCTGTGTCACCTCGGTACTGACAAAGCAGTGGTGTTTGACATGAGACAGGGCTGCCCACTCTGCTTATTGACTGAGGGATGGACCCCCATGTTGGGTTCAAATGCTCTTTGTTGACACACAGAAGCAAAAAAACTAAACAAAATGAGTACAAACCTTGGAAATGTAATGGCAAACAAAGTACTTGGTTCACACAGGACATGAACAGTTGTGTCTTGTGTGAAGCCCTGTGTTTTTTGACCAATCTACCGCCCCAAACACCTTTTGACACAGATTTCTATGGATTCATAACATAATTTTTAGGGGGTGTAGTGGCAGATGTAGAGGTGGCTTTATAATGATTCCACAATCCTCCTCTTTAAAAATTACATAAAAATGAAATAAAGAAAATAGACAGAGCACATTTACATAGAATATATATATATATATATATATATATATATATATATATATATATATATATATATATATAAAGTATTTCCTATTGTTCAGGATGCAAAAGCATGAGGTTTATTTTCAAACTTGGAAGGAAAACGATGCATTTTACAGACATTTTTGCTCTGTGTAACTTTTGTTCCTACTGCAATATCCAAAAGTCTGATTATGATGTTCGTGATTTAAAATTAAGGATGCATATACATTAATCTCTTGATTATGACCAAGCTTGTGCTTTGCAGCATGCTGGCATACAGATTTGTGACTGTAAAGGCCTTTATACACCAACAGCGATGCAAATAAATGGCACAAAATTACAAATAATTCAGAGGCGAATTTTGATGTGCATAACTATTTTCATCAAGCGCAATGCAATTTTGCATAATAGTTTAGTGAGAGAATCACTTCCCATCTCTCTGTTCGGCTCTCAGAAGATATTAATTTCTGAACGGTACAGTCTGAGCATCACTCCACAGCTGCGAGTGTGTGTGTGTGTGTGTGTGTGTGTGTGTGTGTGCATTATGTTGATGTTTTCACAAGCCGCTGTAGATGAAGTGTAAATTTGGGTGCGGAGTAACAATCATTTCACCAGCATCAAATGATACAAACATCACGAGTGGAAATGGATCCATATCTTTTTTATGTTGATTGCTTGTTTCTGGAACCACAGAGCCACAGCCAGCCATTCAATCTCTCCCTCCAAGCAGACTAAATTAAACTCCCAGGCATGCATCCAAACTACACCTCACTGCATGAAAGTATCAATGACATTGTGAAGTTTTAAGTCAAAAATCGGCCTATTTCTATAGTAAAGTAATTAAAACTCACATGACTAACGAACTGTTTCTGCCGTTGCGTCTGCCCATATAATCCCATAATGTAGCCTATAAAAGCTTGTTTTAGGGGACGATCACACCTAGAAGTTTTCCAATGGTACGGCACACCTGGTGTCCGTGCTCCCCTTTTGACGGTTTTCACAAGATTTTTAGACGTGTATAAAAGCTATTCTCAAGTTTTCACAGCTTGTGGAAAGTAAAGGTACATACCTAATTCACATTTCCTTTTTTTGACTGTAAAGCTAGAGCAGCTTTGTCAATATTTAGAAATCTTGGTCAGAATGTTTCAAGGTTTCTGCTCCGTCCTATTTTTAAATGTTCTTACTTATCAGTGTGCTGTATCACCATTAAAGTTATATGTAATCACAATATCTCTTGGGATAAATGTTTTTTAAATGTTGCTATGCCTGTGGTCTACATGGATGGAGTATAACATACATGATGTAGTGTCATAATGTTAGTTTATGTTAAAGGTTGAGTAGATGATTTTATCCAGAAATACTTTCTGTTATATTACTTGAAATCCTCTTAACATACTCATAGCAATGAATAAATGAAATGCTCTAACATAAAAAAAAATGTAATATGTGGCCATGGCAGGACTGTTAAGACACTGTCCAATCAAAAAAAGTCGGGCTCCAGAAAGAAATTGAATGGCCTGCCTGTCTGTTAATGTTTACTTCCTGATTGTGAACACTTGAGCACTCATTTGGCATTCTGGGCGAGCGGCTTTGAACAGAGGTCTGAACGAAGGGGGCGGGACTTTTTCGGTTTGGTGATGCGTTCAAAGTTTCTCTGTTTTTTCCAAATGATCTACTCTGCCTTTAAGAGCGCAATACTAGAAAGCTCCCATTCACATAAAGCAACAACCTTATACCAATCTTGTTCATTACCGTAAAGCCTCTAATACAGGCCTGTATTCTATTACCAGCCAGGTCTCTAACATTGTGGGAATCATCACCTCATCACTGCCTGCATTTAAGCTCCAGTCCTGCAGTAAGACTTCGCCGGATCGTTCCTTCCACGTGCGGTATTAGACTCGCTGGCTCTCTGCTGATCTTGTGACTCTGACCTAGTTTTTGGATCTGCACTCTTGTTAAACCTGTGTGTTTTTCCATGTATTAATCCTCCTCTGGGCTCCTTTCACTTCCAGATCCTGTCTGTCAGCCGGCCAACAAATCTCTGGCCTGCATATCAGCTCTCTGCCTCCCCTCAAGCTGCAGATCTGGCCACTCACCTACAGACACCACCTGCCTGGAAACCCCCGACATCTCGGAACCCCCCAAAAAATGCCCTGCTTCTACACCAAGCTTGTCTGTTTCTGCATCCATAGATTAATCACACAAGGCTACTAAAACTATGTTCAGCACCTTAATTTAAACTCCCATTTGAGCATCTTGTAATGTTTCCTATTTTAAATGCAACATTAGCTATTTTAGTATTTAATCTGTTTCAACAGTTTTGGGAGTGAACAATCTTTTCTTTCAGAAAAAAATAATATCCATATCCACTTTTAGTTAATGACAATATATGTTTTATTTTTAGTACAAATCTACAATAAAAAGCACATCAGCAGAAGAAAGCAGGTAATTGTCTGTAATTCTGGGGAGTAATGGCTGCACCTACCACATTTAATGCCTAAGCAACTCAAATTTCTGCTTCTCTAAATTTGTTGCTGCAGATTAGTGAGAAAAGTAAAGAGCATAACCACCGAGAATTTATGGCGTAATGCTTCATTTAATCCTGCTCCGTTTGCTTGTCTTCCCACCTTTTACTTCATGCTAATTCTCTACAACACGTTTTCTCTTTCAGAGGAATTAGAAGACATGACCTGCTCCGTCTACTATTTTGAAATGACATTGTCTCCATTAAGAGCAAAGACTAAAAATGGCTCACATTTCTGTCTGCTCTTCAGTTGCACTCATCATTTTACACTCTGAAGATCACTCTCCGTGGCTACACATATATCATTATCCCAGTTGTTACCCTTCCCATCCTGTACTCTGCATACGCATGTCATAGGGCTATTTTTAATCCAATATGACCTGTGTGAAAGTGCTGGACAGTCAATCTCTATGTGTCATTTCATGAAAATAGCTACTCAAAATGAATACAAAGGTGTCAGACTAGCAATTGCAGGGACCTGAAGCCTTTTGCAGGTTTGATCTCTGTTAAGTATATGCATAACCAAAAGAGCACCAGATGAAAAGTGAAATATTGTACGGCCTTGAGGCCATAGAAATATAAATGAGAGAACATCACACATTGAGCCCAGCACAGTGCATTCATTGTTGAAGTAGAAGGAGTTAACCTGGTACAATGGTCCAACACAGTCTCATGGCACTTAGTGAAACAGTTACAAAAATGAATCTATTGATTTTGTGCTTAGTGACACAATTTGTCCATTTTTTTCAGTCAACAAAACCACTGCATTGTTGGACCCAAAAAAACCTCCGCCCCCTTTCTGAATATCTAATACTACATCACTCGCCCTGGCCATTATGTAGTCCGGGGATGCTTTTAATTTGTGTGTCCACCATGAAAGAGGATCATAATCAACTTGGCTATTGGCTTTGTTTTCATGCTGAGCAAAAATAATAATAATAAAAAAATAGGCCATGTATGTCCCTGTACAGGAAACCAAAAGGTTGCATTTCCTGACTGTTTCACCTAAACCTAAAATGTAGATTGGTGCAAAATAGGTCAGTTAATGAGTAGATCTTAATGTAATTTAATATACATTTTGGAGTTCATTTAGACAAGATTTGCCTCGTGAAAAATAGTAGCGTAACTGGAAAGATTTGCAGCATTGCTTCATGTAATATTATTGCAAGTTCAAATTTGGAATTTTTTACTGTTCTATGTGTGCTCATACCAAATAATGCAATTGCAATTGAAAGATTTTTGTGTTGTTAATTTGGACTATTCTCTTTCATTTTGACTAAATGAGGAATTGTTATATTGTAAAAAACAATAATCTAGATACATTTATAATAAAAATATGAATCTGCTGCAGACTCATTGCACAATTGAATTCCAAGAGTAAAATCAAATTAATATATTCTCCATGTATTCAATTTTACATTCAACTCATACTTGATGAAGTGACTTTAGGGTAAAATAATAATAATACATGTATGACGAGTGTGAGCCCGGAATAACCCTTTAATGATATCACTGCAGACCACAAGTGAAGACCTTGGATGCCGGCTGGGGAGACAGAAAGAGGCAGAATCCTTGAAATATTTAGGAAGACAGATAGCAAGAGAGAGGGAGAGGATGATAGATGTGTCCCTCGTTCACACACTCTAGACCCATATTACCTTCTTATTCTACACGGGTCATTGGCAAAATGACTTAACCCAAGGATAGCGGAATGGTCAGAAATAAAAAACGAACAGTATTTATTACATTTCAATATCATTCAGTGCACACCAAGGCCTCACACCAAGTCAACCAAAGCCACTGGAGAATTTCAGACTTTGGAGTCCTTGAACAGTGGCACAAAGAGGCACTTAGTAACCTCTTTAGGTAAATCAAATAACATCATTAAACTTTGTGGCCTTCAAATATTTCTTGTTTTCAGTGGAGGTGGAGGCACTATTTGTTTTGCTGCAATTTAATTTAAGTTTACATCTTCTCTGTAGTATTTAAAGATGTGATGTCGACTGAACCAACTTTACTTACAAATCTTACCTTAGTGCCAGTTCAAGCTCAAAAAGGACATTAGTCATGGCCTCCAAAAAGTGGAGATCAGGGTTAACGTCGTAAAACTAAAGGCCTTTGCAAACCAAGTTTCTTTTCCGTCAAAAATCGTCCGAGCCAATGGCAAGATGCAACGTCTGACACCATTGCAAAGTCCAAGAAACAGGACTTTCAAACGGTATATCTATTTAAAACTTCGATGAGCATTCCCACTGATCCAGTGTACCGTATAGGTTTTAAGTTATCCATTTGTTTTTGATAAAATTACTGCTGTTTTTTTTTAAATGATTGATTAGTTTGATGTGTAATGATTCATATTATTCATGAATTTGTAAACGTGGAACGAGTCCATCATTCTTCTTTGCTTTTACTCAGGCTACATGCAGACTTGAAATTGATTGATGGACTCCAAATTGATTGATGGATGCAGGTCATGATGTTATTGGTTGATATTGGTTGGTTTAAACTGAGGTAAGGTACATCATATTTTGTTTTACAGGAAAAAAGATGACTAGAATAGGTGCACAATATTACTGTGGACCTGATCTAAAAGGTTTCAAACTTAATTTTTCATTTCATCTCTTAACTTTAAGGATGAGGAATTAGTTCAAAGCAAACACATGATTCAATGTTACTGTTAATGTTATAAATCATACTGTAAAAAAATCAAGATCTTATATTAAAATTGGCATACAAAATAATATGATTAAAAATAAATGATGAAAGTTTTTCAAGGGAGAAAACTGTTTTATATTAAATACATATTTCTAAAAAGAATAATTGCATATTAATGGATGCATCTGCTCATAAAATGGCTCCAGGAAAATTTCAAAATATTCCAGAACTGAGAAAGAAACACATTCACATCATGAATCTGTTGCCATTCTGAGTTTGAACAGCCGCCTGAGATCTTAGTCCTACAAAAAAAAAAAAAAAAAAAAAAAACCTCTGCAGACTGGACGTGCACTGATCAAAAGCTCCATACCAGAAGCAGCACACCAGATACGTTGCTCACAACTATTCAGTTGAGCAGCAACTGTCCAGCGTTGCGGAAAACACTAACTGATGGATAAAGAAGGGGAAACAGAGAATATTAGTCAGGTGGTAAATACTTGTAATCTCATTTTAACAATGCCTTTTAATTATACGTCTTTCTTCCTTTCTGAGTGGTCATAACATCATAAAGACAATGTGGCAGAGCACCCATGGGTATATTTCTGCATCTGCAAGGTCAAGATGGTCAGAACAAGTGTGTATGTGTGTGTGTGTGTGTACAGTCAGCGCTGCATTTACTAAGTCTGATCACCATCCTGCTCATCATGGCAGCCATAATGAGCAGCTTGAATCACTGTGCATTGCTGTGTGTGCAGTCTGAAGGCCTCCAAAATGTGATGCATTTTGTCACCCACACACACAGATCTCATTCGCCTTCATGGTGTCTACAGCAATACAAAGTCAGTGTCTTTCTTTAACCTCTTGTGTTTGCTATGTGTCTTGAAATGTACAGATTAAACTTGCACATTTACCAGTTGTCCTGATAGGAAAGGACAAACGACAGCTTAGATGGCTGACCTGTGGAGAGTCAGATGTGGGAACCTGCAGCTCGTTTTCATAATTAGCCCCATGGCAAACTGCCCACAAAGACATCCACTGCAGGGCTGATGCTGTTGATTTTGAAATGTACACATCCAACTTGTTTCCTCCAGTTCACTGGCTCTGTTTGAACGGACTTGATTGGCTTTGGTCAACAAAGGTTTCATCCTGACAAGCTGATCAGTGTTTCCAAAAGCAGAGAGAGAGATACCATGCAGAGTGAATGTGCTGTTTTTTTTACAGCCACATTGGCGCCAGGGCTTGAGGGCATGGCGATGTCAGTTTTTTGTTCAGGCTGAAATATCTCAACAATGTGTATGCAGGACTAATGACACTATACATCAGTCTCAGTGATGTGGTTCGTGTTAAATGCTAGGCTAAAAAGATGATACGAACAGGTTTGGGGAAATGCATAAAATCAATCACAAATCCTATACTCATACTACAGAACAGAGATGTAAGAATTTGAATTCAATTAGGATCCTTTAATATCAAATGCATCCACGTGACTATCCATCGGCCAGAGCTAAATACGTAGAATTAAATACTGAGGAAGACCACTGGTCGGTGGGTAGTCGAACAACACGGGACTTTTTTGCTTAATCTTAACTTCGCTTCGTACCATAATGTCGTCCCGAGTGACGGATAAAGAAGTTGTACCAAGCAACATGAAAGGAATTTACAATTTGTGTTGCTCAAGTAGAAATCACTAAATTCAATTTCACGACTGTTTCACGAACTGCAATGAGACGGTGTTTAACATACATGTATTTTGTTTCTTACACATTTTAAGGGAATTGTACCAACTAATGAATGTAAAATGGCTAGGTGCAATCTTGTTAACTTAAGTTGTATAATATGAAAATGACTGAATATGGTTAACATTAGCTTTTAACAGCTCCGTTATATTACAGCCTATACACATCTTTAAACTAAACAGACTGAGATGCTTTGAATCAGTGTAATGTGTTGTCTGTCTGAGCTGTAGGAATCTGTCAAACTGACTTTCAGCTTTTTGGTAATTCATGTCCTTTCACACATCCAAGAAAAAGAGTCTTTGAGCTGATTTTGAATTACAGATCTCGGTCAAGGTCACACTGACAATAGTTAACAAAGGAGGGGAGAGTATTTCACAGATCACAAGCACAATGCGTCAGTTTGGGAGTTGAACCTGCAACCTCTGCAGCAAAATAATAGTCCAGGTATGAGATTACACTTCGAGCATACAAAAGTGGGGTTCTTATCTGTTGGAGCCAGGAGAGATTATTACTATGAAGTCATTATCTGTTCTTTCAGGCTTACACCACCACAGCTGCTATTACTGCCACAACGGCCTTCAGCCTGACGCCGAGAATAGACTCATTTACTTCTGTTTTATTACATTTCAGATAGCAGCAACTTTATCTCTGTGTCTGTCCATCTGTCTTTATGAGTGTGTGTGTGTGTGTGTGTGTGTGTGTTGAACAAGCCGATAGATTACTTTATCATCTTTGAGTTTAATTTTTCGATAGCCACAACTTTTATTATCACTCAATCTCGTTTCTTCTTCTTAGCAATTCCCAATTTCTGTCCCCTGTAACTATCTGTATTTCTCTTCCATGGTGCTCTCTCTCTCTCTCTCTCTCTCTCTCTCTGGCTCATAGTGGTGAGTGGGGCTTTAATTGTCCACTGCCGACAGCAGAGATGAAGAGACAAAAGAGAGAGAAAAAAAACTTGGAGGGGGATTGTCTGTTAGAATGAGAAAAAGTGAAAAAGTATGTGTTGCCAGACCAACTGGGGGAAAGTTGTGTAATTTGTGCACGAGCACTGCTGCACTCCAACATCATCTGTCTGCAGTATATCCTGTCACCTTCCATGCAAATATGGCATTCTTGAAAAAAAGTCTGTATTAAAAGTAGAATGTTGCCAAACTTTATATTAATATGTATCTGATCTGTAGACTAATTTAGTGCTGAACAAGCAAGCAAGTATATAGATATATATAATGTCTCTGAAATGTATCTTAGCTTGATACAAAGACCATAAAGACACTAGCAACACATTTAAAACAAGGACAGACTTCTTGACAATATAAATGCATTGAAAAATAGCTTTGCTGAAAATGGGTTTTGGCTGTGACTCCAACTCTGTCAAAGAGAGCAGGAGAACTGATGGAGTGATATGGCCAGGGAGCTGGGAGGAGACATTGAATGTTGTAAATGAAGTTCACAATAAACTACATCACAATGTAAAATTCTCAGCTGTGAATATTCCACATCAAAACGTTACATACTGGCAGCAATGCAAACGTATGTCAGTTTGATGCAACGCTTTTTCAAGAAAAGTTTCCGATGTATGGTTGATGCCTTTATACACTTTGTGAGAGCCCTGAAAATCGACCTTGCTCCTAAAAAAACATTTTTTGACGAGTATTCACATATTCACATGTGAAAGTACTTCTGACAAAATATATTGACGTCGGAATTAATTGCACACACACACACAAAAATTTTACTTTGTACAGGACTTTATCCCTGAATGTCAGTGCAAAATCACACTGGCTAGTTCAAGACAGTCATGAGCTGTGTTCGAAATCGCCCCCTATCACGGATGTAGTGCACTATATAGTGTGTTCGCCATTTTGTAGTGTTGTTCGAATTCTCCGTGGCTGATTTCATCCACTATGTAGTGGACGACAAAATACCCACAATGCACCGCAACATTGAGTGAACAAGCGATGTACACTACATTGTGCTCCCGTATCCCACAATGCAATGCTGCCGTGCCGATACACAAGTAGCCGATAGCTACGAGCTAAATAGCTACTGACAACTAGCTACTTAGCTACGAGCTAAATAGCTACTGACCACTAGCGTTAGTTCGCACGCGCTACGTATCTTACAGCTTGTGCGCAACCCTGAGCATTTACAGTTCATGACGAGGACACAAAACAGTAGCTGACAAAACCAAACTCACACACCATTGATATTTCAACAGTTTTATTGACCAAGAAACACAACCGCCATGAAGAATCACATCTTTATACCGTCAGGTATGTTTACATGATGCTCGGCGCGCCCACTCACGTCACATGAGTATCTGGCGCATCTGCTGACGTAACCACGTTCAGAAAATGACCCGTGTAGTGTCCGAATTCTCCTCCCGTCGTACCCTACATCGTGTACATGATGTAGTGCACTATATCATATACACGATGTAGGGGATAGGGAGTGAGTGAATGAGTGAATGATTTCGAACACAGCTAATGTCTTCTACATGCATTTTAAAAAAAGTTTTTTTATAGATGGCAGAGGCAACTATAAGTGAGACTGTCACCATAACTTTGCTTTTCTAACCATTGACCAAACGTTTGAACGTGTTGTCCATGTACACTAACCTATTTTATCTGAGCTTGGTGCACTTGGGAGCAGTTTGGAGGCTTTGGTTGCTACCATAGAGAATATCTGTGGAAGATAAAATGTCGGCACAAGGAAGGTAGAGTAAGGAAGGTTGAAGCGTGTACGGAGAGAGGGCAGTGTTGTTATCATCTCATTATCAATATGAATTTCTCCTCCACTGTTCAGCATTTTAGTCTTTGTGGCATTTGTCCCGCCTCTCTTACACTGTGATTGGACAGCTGACTAAAAAGGGGCAGTAGACCAGTGCAGTTTTGCCCAAAGTTGAACAGTTTTCAAGAAAGTACATGTTGGCCTCAGGGGGGAGGAAACACACTAGTGGACACAGACCCTTAGTCTTAAAAGTTCGCCCTTTTCCATTTCAGTAGGAGCCAGTAGCTCCATAGCAACTGCTTCTGCTTGACACTTTTAAAGTTTGAGCAGAAATGAGGCAGTATAGTCTAATTGTGGCCAAATCTCCTGGCTATGTTAAACTGAAATGATTAAACTCTTACAGACTTTTAAGAGGGCTGACTAGCTCCTTATTCTTCATACTCTCATATCTGTGATGACACAGCCAAAACAGAGGGGGACATTTGTCTTTATATATATAAAAAAAACATTGTAGGACACAAACAATTCTAAATGGAGACACATACACTGCAGACGAAGCTGAATGTTACTGAATGACACCCAGCTTAGTCACTGGACATACCGGGTTTCTTACACTTACACAACACACCAACACCCACACACAGATACTGTTCTATTTAATGTCAGGACAAGCAGGATCCACACACACATGATCTACATTCAGTCCTCAACCTTCACCTGTATACTTAAACCTTCAGTGGAGAGGAAAGAAGAAATACCAAGGAAAAGGTATTGAATATATTAAAATAAGTAATGAAAATGAATATTATTATTAATCATAATGAATATTATTATTATTTAGTTTCAGTTTTACTCTTCTATAATAAACCAGGCTCATCCTGGTGTGTGTGTGTGTGTGTGTGTGTGTGTGTGTGTGTGTGTGACATTTTCATGTCTTTAAATCACATTTTCAACAAGACAGTTGACGCCTTGTTTGTTTGCACAGCCTGTTCTATTCTGGGGGGGGGGGGGCACTCGATGCACACTGAAATTTACATCTACGCAAATCCGCCAAGACTGTGTGTGTGAGTACGCATGAATACATCTGTGAATGTGTGTGTGTGTGTGTGTGTGTGTGTGTGTGTGTGAGATGTCTCTATCTCTCTGACAAAGGCAGCAAACAAAAGACATTTCTGGAGCATCTTATTAGTCAGTGAAAACAGATGAAAGCAACAAAATGCAAACAACCTCCCTTTATAGGATGTTGCAGCACAACATTAATTACATACAAATGACTAGATATGATTTTATTAAATGCTCAACGAGATGAAGTGGATAATGACTTAAATGAACAGCATGGGGAGTTTGTTGTTGTGGCCTGCTTACCTTTTGAAAAAAATCTAATTTATGAACTATGAAAAAACAGTTTTAAACAGTCCATGTGGAGAGCAAAAGAGGCTGAAAGCATTTGCTAAAATGCAACTGATCCCAGCGGCTATCGTCTGATGATGACTGAGCTTTTTACTTGTTTGAAATGAGCTACTTGTGAAACAGTCATCAGGTACAGATCGTTTTAAAACTGCAGCCTCACATCTCAAATTGCTAATCTGTAAACATGAGCAGCACTCATAAAGGGAAGTCTTGACCCGGATACCTACTGGCGAGACTGGAACCCCGGACATATAACCCCGAACACCCTAAACGCTTGTTACTTTGTGACATTAAGAAACACTTTCTGTGATGAATTTAAACTACAACTCACAATGGTTTTAGAATGAAACAGCGTGGGATTAAATCACAAATTAGCAGGGATAACACCGGGTGGGTTAAATGATGTGGAACAGGGGTCCGTCAGGGACGAGCCTCCATTTGTGCTTTATGAGACACAAGAGGGGTGCAGTGTGACTCGGCAGTGATTTCATGAGTACATGGCATGTGCGTGATGAACTATGGGACAGGAGACTGATTGTGATATATATCATTATGCCTTAGGCTCGAGTAGTGTAAGTTCCCTTTGATAAATGCAATTTAATTATCTTGCAATTAACTAGTCCATTAAAAGACTATTGGACAAGATGGCAGCGGGCACTTATTGTATTTCCTCCTATAGAGGAAATGAGGGAGTGTGGGGGGGGGGGGGGGGGCAAATGGGCCACTCATCTGTCAGACAGTGTGTTTGTGTGTGTGATATTTTGTGTAAAGTCTGGGTGTTGTAATAAGTATGGAGACACAAAGAGAGGCCAGAAGGCTAACAGCTCTGATGGTGACTCTCTGAAAGTGTATGTGTGTGTGTGTGTGTGTGTGTGTGTGTGTGTGTGTGTGTGTGCATGCGTGTCTGGACCATAAGTCTAACAGCTCCGAGCAGATAACGTACTTAAGAAGAACAGAGACATTTTCATTTTTAAAAGCTAAGTTCTCCCCTCTTTATTCCGACTCATTAAGTATGAATTGTGTTAATATTTCCATTTGTCTTTATTAATGTCTTCTCCGTTTCTTGGCTTCTTCATTCTCTACCCCCCACCCTGAGTCTTTACAAGTTTTTACCAAAGCACTTTACCACACTGTGAAGTCATGACGCTGTACTTTTATTGCAGCGCAGTCTGAGTGGGAGAAATGGCATTCCCACCCAACAGGACCGCATTGTGGATTCCTTTTTTTGGAAAGAAACGTGTTTTATCGTGGATTAGGTTTCAAACAAGGCTGCAGACGTCAGCGCAGGAAGGAGGTCGTGTGGTGGACGGGTCAAACAACAAAGGGCCTCCACCCAGCAGACTGTTGTCTGCTCGGACAAAGTATTTTTGTTTTTATTCAATGTCATAGTCATTTTAAGCCAAACCATTTTTTTAAACTAAACACGTGGTTCACGATCAAAGCAAAACAAAAAAGCTACAAACGTGTTTATGTAAATGTGACTGTCCAGTCTGTAAAAATGTTTCCCTGGAAAAGCAATTGAGTGGTTGAGTTGGATGGGAATGTCATTTTGTAGCAGAGGGTTTGCTAATTGTACATGACAGACTATCTAGGAAGTAGCACCGTTGTTGTGAAAGGTCCGACATGAATTAAGAGACAAAAGTGGGGTTATTTAAGAGTAAAGAAATCATGACAACCATGTTGTTGCGTATTATTCGTGTCATGTCTTTAGAAGAAGCTGTAAGCTGCCAATTCCATGTTAACGAGCACTTTCCATTATGCTCTGCAAACCAACTGGAACAGCTTTCTGGTACCTTTCCGCAAATGCTCGCCTCTTTATTTTTGTTGTTGACATGCAAGCGTGTCCCCAGCTGGATTAGAAACAGGGACGTTGCGTACATGGCATGGGTCTGAACGGCAACACACAGCAGACATGTGGCGTATGGTGTCATTTGTCAACTGTACCGGCATACACAGAAGGAGTGGTCAAGGTAGGACGGTCAAGATGTGCCGTCGTGGGCACCAAATGTCAACGCGTGTCTGGTGTTCCAGATGGCTTCAGCCAACACGTGCTGCCCTTTATACCAACAGGTGTCTGAGGCACAGGGATGACTTTAAGTGTAGCAGCTGATTAATGTTGGTTTTTAACTCATTGTCCTTATTTATTGTCTTTATAGTTTTACAGTCGATGATGGATCTTCCCACACATTAAATGTGACAGCTTTCGACCCACTTAACGATCAAAGGCTCCACAAGTGGCTTTCGTGAGACGGCTTGCAAACAATTCATTGTACATACTGTGTACCAGCCCAGTTTCACCGCAGTTTGTGAAATAATTACTTAAAAGGCAAACTACTGGTTTCAAATGGTTATTTTTATTTTGTGTGTCGCTCAGCAAAAAAAAAACTAACAATGCCAATCAATTAGGATCCTTTTTCCTTCATGGAAACATGAATTAAATGCATCCACATGACTGAAACAGAGCTAGTGATGGAGGATTAAATACAGTGGACAAGTGAGGAGGTGGGTGGGTCCAGCAACATTCAAAGAAAAGATGTGGTGCAGGCACGGATGATCATTCAAATCGAAATGCAAATGTTTGAAAGTTCTGCTGAGTGCCAGAAAAAAAAAAAACACTTCAACATGTTTGTAAATGTAAATTAATCAGTAGATTAAAATGATCTGACTTGAGAGAGATGCTGCAGTAGATGAAAGTTGCATCAAGATGCAAAAAGGCAAAAAAGTTCATGTGAAAGTGATTTGGCCTCCAGATGAAATGAGTGACGACCACAAGGTGAGTCAAATGCAGATAGAGGAAGCCTGTCAGGGTTTCCAGGAAGCAGCGATCAGGAACGGAACTCGGCCGACCTCCCTGCCCCAAAAGGAGTAATAATTTGAAAACAGGCCAGCCAGTCTGCCCTTCTGCTGGGATTTGAAACATGGCCAAAGTTTGCCTTATAAAGGAGGGAAACACTATAAGAATTGAAACGTGGCCCAGCTCTCCACTGCTCCGTGTGAGAAGCGTTCTGTCTGCTGCAACAGAATCTTGGCCATCCTGTCGGCATTTCTCAGAGGGAGGCGACCAAACTGGTAGGAATTAAATTCAGCCGACCTCTCTACCCCTCTCAGCTGGAGCCAATGGATCAATCTCACTTTAACAGCTCTGCTCGCTCATGCATGTGTGTAGACACAAAGCTGTGAGCACACACACACACACAGACACACAACACAACTAAGGTTGATTTCATTCTAACGGCTCTGACTTTCCATCTAGAACACTCAGTGAAGGAGAAAAATTCAAAAAGACTGCAGGCGAGAGAAAGAAATATCTGACGGATGGAAAGCAAAAGACAAATGGAGGGAAGAAAGGAAGGAGGGAACACGGAGAAAAAGTCAGACATATAGAGAAAAATTGGATAATTGGTGGTGAAGGCTGTGGGTATGAGGGGAAACAAACTGGTGCTAATCACTCACAGTGGAGGGAGTTGTTATCAAAGTCTGTGGGAGTCTTTGCAAGCTGTGTCCAGGAATGATACGCACGCTCCATAATGCTCGTGACACATTTCACAGCAATTCGGAACACTCAACGACACCCGATGTACAGTATGTTACACCGAAGCATGAATGCACACAGTCTCAGGCCTTCACACAACCTCCATGTGCAGAATGCTTGTAAAGTACATGACACATTTGAAGAGGCAGATAAATAGCTACATTAACACTGCATTGTTAATAACAGGTGTGTGTGTGTGTGTGTGTGTGTGTGTGTGTGAGTGTGTTAGGTCGGGATTACATAACACCTCCTGCTCAGTAGGAAGAGCTCAGAGATGTTCTCACCTCCTCTATGATAATCCATGAATGACAAATAGTCCTCCGTGGCTGGCTGCCGAAGCCAACAAATAATAGTGTCTCTTTATTGTATGATAAACAATGTCTGACCGTCACAGCAGAGGGGAATTTGACTTAGGTGACACTGACGCACAGAAACTAGACGATTTCTTCTTCTTACTTTATTCTGCAATGCGGCCAGAACCTGGAAATAAATACACATTTTTCGGCATATAAAAGTTAGTGGAACATTTGAATCACTGTACGCTAGCATCGTGTCACTTTGTGCAGAGGAGGAGCAGTGCACTATGGGAAAGTGTGTGTGCAATACTGTGCAGACATTGTCAATATGTACATTGGATAATACGTATGAATTAAAGTCTGATGTACATTTATGTTCAGTACGACACCACCTTGGTTGGTTTTAAGCAAACATTAATGTTTCTGGGTAACAGCAGAAAATCACTGGTCCTGTTCATACTATAGTTCAAGAAATGGAATATGTATGGACTCATTCCGTGATTTAAATGTATGAGCGACTGAACTGATAAGCCAGACTCCTCCATCTGCTGTCAGGAAGGTTACATCAGGCTCTGAACACTGTAACTCAAATACATTGCGGGTAAATGTGTCTGGGAATCAGACAGTTATGTTAACAACCCCTCAGTAATTTATGGGTGTAATAATGTGCTGCCTATATACTGTCCCCGCCATTCGTTAAAAATCATAAGCACCCAGGGGGATGTGGGTGATAAACTCTGGCCACGTTCTCCAGTAACTGGACTCATTCTTCTGAGTAATTAAACCAGTGCTAAATTACAATAATAGACATACACATAAAACCAGGTACATGAAGGCAGCCTAGCTGAGAAACCTGTAGCTGACACTACGACAGAATGCTTTCCTTCTCCTTATTTTACCCTGGACTCCCATTCCACACTGTATGTACACATTGTATTTTGTTGTTTCAAATCTTTAAATAGCAACACGTTTTCCATTAGTGCTGACTGTCGGCCGGATGGACGCACATTAAAGCATAACCAGCCAACTACTTCTTACTGTTTCTTTTCATAGCAAATTGCTTCTCGCCCTATTGATTTAAGGTGCCTTGACCTCAATTGTGTGTAGCCTAATGCATGGAAGTGAAACCATCACTGACTGCATGTTTGTCTGCACACCCTTGTTAGTCACACAAAGAGCCGGCAGAACAAGTAAATATGTCCACAATGCGTCTGTCTTAGTGTCAACCAGGAAATTCACCAGAATATGGGAAATAAAAGTGTTTGAAGTTCAAAATTTCACCGAAGAGGACTTCCAGACCCCCACTTCATAAGGGTCTCCAGCTGGCTTCTATTATACAGTAGTGGAGAATGCAGCATAACACCCTGAACAGATCAAAATGTGTGTAAAGTATGAATTTCATCATATTTCATTTCTCCATAAACAAATATTGAAAGGTAGACCTACATATTGCTATAAGTATTTTGGGTTTCTACTCGAACACTTTTGCATTATTTTAATGTTTAAACACATACTGTACTTGTCTGTCTGAATATACCTGTACTCTCCCTCTGCTCCATTTTAGTGCCTGTCTCTTTAAGAACTCCTCCTAAAAATAACGCTCAATCTGGGAGAAAAATATGATACACTTTTGCAAAGGAAGTTCTCAGGTCATGGTTGGAGATACTGATACTGCTCATCACCCTGCATGTGACAGAAGAAGGGAAGAGAATTGTGAATGACTTGTTATTTTCAGAATGAGTTTTCTTATTTCAGAGTGAATGGGTTGCTAGGCACTCCAGATACCCAAATACATGTGACCACCGAGCGAAGAGAGAAAAACAATCATCAGTCCTCCCCTAATAATAGTCATGCCACACAGGAAGTACTGGCATTGTGATCGCTGGTCATTGCTGAATCTTCCTGTAAAGTTCATGTTTTTATTTTCTCCAAAATAATATCTCAGCACTAATATAAGACCACAACTTTTTTTTGGTTAAATGTGATGAATGTTGAATGAAGAATATTTCAATTTCCAATTCAAAGCATTTTTTTTAGCTCTCTATAAACCAGGTACAAGTGGGACAGAAGTAAATCCATTAGTCTTGCAGTGCAGCTTTTAATGTGCTTACTTTCAAGAATGTGTTTTTTTGTTGTCAAGAAAAATAATGTGTGATTTCTGCTTTTAAGCCCTACATTACAAACATTTCTAAAGCAAAAGTGCAGAGGTATTGGCATAAAATATATGCAAAGTAAAAGTAAAAAGTTCTCATTGTGTCAGAAACATTATATTGCAGGATATTATTGATGCATTAATGGGTTCTATAATTTAATGTTTAGCTAAACATATATTATTTAGTGTTAATCAACATAGTAGTGCAATAATATGTGAATAAGTCACGAAATTGAACCTTCTGATTTCCTCTAGGGACAGGGACGAGTGTCTGAGTTTGATTTTTGGAAAAACATCATGGTAAAGAGGTACGTACAGTTTTAGGCAACAACATGAATATTTAGGAAAAAGCATAAAGTATTAAATTCATAACCATTAGTTAAGTAGTCATTCTCTTTATTTAATACCACACCATCAGCTCATGTGGATGCATTTAATGTGTGTCCACCAATAAAAAGATCATGAAAGACTTTCCAATGGCATTGTTT
Source organism: Chelidonichthys spinosus (assembly GCA_029853015.1). Classification (NCBI taxonomy): domain Eukaryota; kingdom Metazoa; phylum Chordata; class Actinopteri; order Perciformes; family Triglidae; genus Chelidonichthys; species Chelidonichthys spinosus. Next base: position 8,676,284 of record CM056832.1, on the reverse strand, counting down.
TCATGCCCCTGTACACAAAACCAATAGATTGCATTAGGCTGCAATAACCTACAGAGTAACTATTTGTACTAGTCGCTGTAAAAAGTATAATATTTCATTCTGAGATGTGGAGGAGCAGACAGACGTATAAATCAGCATACAATGGAAACATACAGGCACCTCAAATTTGGACTGAAGTACATTATTTGAGTAAATGTAGAGTTACATTTCTACCTCTGCAGAAAACAGTGCAGGCTCACTGTTTAACATCATGCAGGGTTGTGGGCATGATTCTGACATAGATGACATTGTGTATATTAGTGTATGATCGAGAGAGAGAGAGAGAGAGAGAGAGAGAGAGAGAGAGAGAGAGAGAGAGAGTGAAAGAGATTGCAAGAAAGAGAGCGACAGGAAGGAATCCCACCCGAGGGGGAAACACTGCATCAGTTTTACTGCGAGACAAAGAGGGCGAGGGAGGTGTTAGTTTGGCTGCAGAGTGAAATGTCTTCTGTTAGGGCATCTAAGCCTGAAGGCACAAACCTCGCTGTGTGCCTGTGTGTGTGTTGTGTGTGGGCGCACGTTCGTGTGTGTGTTCCTGTGTATAGGCTGTATATCCGTGTGTTTGTGTAAATGGGCGCCATTTTCGTTAAACCTCTTTAACATTTGAAATCTCATGCAAATTCCTCTTTAGTTCGTGGATTCACATGAGGGCTTTAAAAATATGTGTGTGGGATGATGTGTGCACCGCATATCCAGTCTTTCTGAAGAGGGGAGAGCAGAGATTAAATCAACTGAGTTCCCCTGACATCCTCTCTCTCTCTCTCTCTCTCTCTCTCTCTCTCTCTCTCTCTCTCTCGCACACACACTCTCTCTACCTGGAGCGCCTCAATCTAATCTTCTCCAGGTCAGACAGATGTACATGGCACCATGAGGAGCAGGGGAGCGCTCTCTCTCTCACTCCCTGTGTGTCTTGTAGATGGGGATTTCTGCCATGTTAACCACCGCAACATGACGGATGGCAGGGCATGGACACGGACATATACACCCGTTTTATGAAACCAATAACCTGCGTTTGTGCTGCATGGAAAATCTATCAGAGGCGAGGCGGCGGCGTCATAACTCGCCGGCTTTAGGAGACCGCACTCCAGCAAAGCGTCTCCTTTTTGTTCCACGAACCGGCCAGCGTGATGAGAAGTTGATATAATATGCTGAAACAGTTTGGAGTTTTCATCTGTCAAGGCACTCTTTAGCTGAAATATGATTTTCATACGCCGCCGCCAGTTGTGGGTTATAACGGTAATAATACCTGAGACAGCGTTCTTTATTGTGATTACGACTGTGACAGTGATTTAGAGACATATGCGTACTGTCAGCGGCAACAAAGTACCCACAACAGTACTAGAACATTCCCTCCTGGGCATCATGGCTTTTATGCAGCATTTACAAGCACGTGCTCAGTGAGAAGCTTCCTCAGGAGGAAGCTTATGTGTACATGACAATAAAAGGCGGGATAAAGCTAGGAAGATCATAAACTAGCCCCCTGGTTACTAAAAGTATCTAATAAAAGACAGCTAGCTAGATTTTATGAGAGTCATCACTACAGTTTGAAGGACTCTTTGAATTATCATATTGTCTGGCTGCGAGTGTGTGATGCTTGGTGTGTTTTAATAATCGGTGAACAGAGATAACTTAAAACCTACATGACAGTGGTTCTCTAACTTGGGTGTAGAACCAACACAGGCTCACTGGGGAGTGTTCAGAGGATCCAAGATAAAAATGATGATTTACAGCTGCACCAGGTTTTATAAAGTAAGTATGCCATAGCCACCTAAATCAATAAGATCAATAAGAAAAGAGAAAAGTAGTTCCTGACTTGTACAAATAAGGGGATACATAAGGGGATATTTATCAGGCAATGTCTGCAGGCTGTACGATGTATAAAACTGGAGTCAACCTAAAGAACCTTGTTTCCAAATAAGGTCTTATTACATTTTGTGTAAATTGTAAAAAACCTTTGACATTTTTGGACTCCATTTTAACAGAGAACAATAAGCTTTTACAAGGTCCAGGCCTACTTTTTTTGTCTTCAGTAGTCGCCGTATTACTTTATATTATTTGAGTAGGGAGGATGTCTACTGGGAATATTTTGAGGTGCATCATGTGACTTTAAGCTCCCTCTCTCCCTCCGGTCCTCACCCGGACCATAACCACACCAAACCAAATTCAAAGCTCGAACATCTCAAAGCTGATAGACACAAGTAGATGCATTTGAGCTTGGTAGCCAAGGACGGGTTACTGAACGGGCTAGCCAGATACAGGACCAGGGGGCCCGAGGCGTCAAGAGGCCTGACATGACCACAAACTGACATAAAATGACTAAAAATAGAGGCTAAATAATCACAAAGACATGAAAAGTGACTAAAAGAGAGGCAGAATTACTAAAAAATAGAGGCAAAATGACTATATAGGGAACTAAAATGATAAAAAAAAAAGAAAAGAATTGAGACTCGTTCGGTGTCTGCAGAAAGGATGGGGGACCCCTTATATGTTGGTGCCCAGGGCCCTGCTTGTCTCATAATAAGTCCATTCTTGGATCCAAATATAACCAATACCTTCAAATACAAGTTATTTTGCCCTGAAGACCTGAAAACACCAGTTAAACTTAATCATCTGTAATTCAACACTGAAACAGTCTTCTTGTTTTGGCTGAAGTTGAACCTCTAGTCACTAGCAACGTAAACCACCGACATACCGATCATACCACAGGGCCCAGAGGACAAGTTGCCTTCTTAAACTAATATGACCTTTAGCTTTGCTGCCCAGCTCAGGAACCCATGACTGACATGGGCAGTCAAAGGCTTCTGCACTATCTACATTTTGTAATGCATCTGCACACAGTCACCAGCATCAGTTACTTTCAATGTAGATTATAATGATTTTTCTGACCATCTGGCTGTGAATATTCGTGTCATCGTCTGATCAGAGGTAGACAGTGTTCAATGAAGAACAGTCGTTCAGTTAGCTGAAATCATGCAGGTTAGAATTCTCAGGTTTGGTGTGGATGAGTCGTGTTAAAATGTGATTGAATCAAATTGCTCTTTTTCCTTCTCTTTAATTTCACCCATGTCTGAGTCCAAAACCTGGAAATGACTCAGCATTTTTGCTCTTCATGTTCCCTCGTCTCAAAGTCAGTGATTTTATTTCATGGGTTTTTGATTAGATGCCTGAAATGAGGTCTGTGGTTAATAAAAGCTTAAGACATTTTAACATTTTGTTCTACGGCATAAAATAAGTCAGTAAATACCCCACTTGTGAATTTTGAAGCTTTTATCTGTCTTAAAAATGCAGCTGCTAACACGTGGACATGAGACTACAGAGGCTGTCTGGGATATTAAACAGCATCATGCAGACTAATATGCTTTTACATTCAAAGATCATATAAAAATTTAACCAAGCTTATTTTCTAATAATGCAACATCCAAAGGAAAAATCCAATCGTTTTTTTGTGGAGGGAAATGACACTAAGTTCCAGGTTGGCCTATAAACAGGGTTCAATCGGGCAAGATCCCACCTCCGCCTTTTCATGTTCAACTTGCACTCTGCCGTAACTCAGCTTCGTCTCCTTCAATATCATATCGCCTTATTACACTTGTATGTTTTTAGTCTTCCATTCAACAAAATAGCATAGGTCTTCATCAGTAATTCTCTACACTACAAAGAGATGTTTGGGGTGAATTTTACACCCAAACGAATGTTAATGAGCCCTTTAAAGTTATAAGTAACAGGTATTATCAGACGTCATCAAATGCAGATGCGGACACAATCTCAGTCTTTCTTCCTAAAGGTCTCATGCATTTAGTTAAATCGTTTTGTTCACTGATGTAAATAAAGATGTGTTGAAAGACGTTGACCATTGGCAGTAAAATGGGAACAAGGGCTCTCCTTCTCCCAATTCAACCACTGCTTCTAAAAACATGTCATCCTTGAAGCAGTCCATGCTGAGGACAGCGTGCAGCCAAGACAATGCATCAGCCTGGTGAGCTTACGGACAGTAATGGATGAAATAAAACATATAAAATATAGCTTAGTTCCCAGATTGAGTTTAAAGTAAATTCCCCAGTGTAACATATGCAGCATCAAAGTATATGGATTCGTTCAGAGTTGAGTTTGTTTCTCACCTAAGTGGTGCGCTAACTTGGGCCCCACTTCTTTTTTTGCATTTTTTTCAGCAAAGTCAAAGGCATTTTAGGTTTTTGTTTTTTCTCTTTCCCATCTCTCCTGAACTCCACAGGGTCCCCCGGAGAACAAATTCAGCCGACTCTTCCCGGGGGGCAACTTTGTCCTTCAGTCAAAGTTAACTCCAGTCAACTGCTTGATGTCGGAACCAATTCAGTGCAGGACCTTTCATGCTGCGGCCCTGATGATACGCTCAAGGAAGAACAAGATGCCAAACAGGTAAGTTGATGTGTAAAATGGTTTTGACAGCTTCCTCTGGGGATAGCACACTTTTCTTAACCCCCCCCCCCCCCCTGTTTATTTATGGTAATTTCTCAAATCATTACATTTTTCGTTAATATCGTCTCATCTTCTACGCATTCACAGTTGATTGAATCTGCTTTGGCCAAGAAACCTGGTAGAGAATGTAATAACAAAATTGTTGGATGGATAGAATTCTGTTTGTAGTTTTTCAACCCGGAAACATGTTTAGTTTTCTTGGTTTGAAGTGTTAGCTGGACATGGTAGAGTTTAAATATGACTTCCTCTTGACAGGGAGTAAATACACAAGCACATCAATTCATTTTTGACACGATGATGTTTGGAGTTATTTCAAAATCAACACCCATTTACACTCACTTATTTACGAACACATTTGCGCCCACTTGAGGCGCAATCGCAACAAACACGTAAAATCATGGAACGGTGTTTACAAACAAAAAACGCAGATTGCGTGTTAAAAGCCTGAGGGTTGTGAGGAAAGAGGGAGGTCGATGACAAAACATGGGAGGAAAAGCATTAAGTGCACCTTATTATATATTCCCAGGTATTTACAAAAACTGCCAGTTAGAGCGCACATCTGCGGGGGAAATTATACACCTCTTAAAAGCAGGTCTAAACCAGGAAGCACCACACAAATCATACTTCATCAGTTATATGAACCAGAAATTATCGTTACATATTAAGCAGCCAATAATACAGCTACTGGACTTGATCTACACTGCTATGTTGAAATAACTTGAAAATAAAAATGGAGAAAATAAATAACGCAGACTGGAACAATTCCGTTTTTGTGTTCTTTATTATTTTTTAGTGAATGGTTTATCTGAGACTGTTTGCTCAGGTAGTTTTCTTTTCCTGAGAACACGAGTGGTTGCGGACGTGAATGCCTCAAGTCTGGGTGTCTCAGGTCTTGATGTCTCAGGTCTGGGTGTCTCAGGTCTGGTCGTTTCAAGATCCCTGTTAGATACATGGGAGCCCATTCATTGCTCTTTTAGAGGCGTGCTAATTACGCTGGAGGGCGGAGTATGCGCTGTTTGCCGGGTGGCTGTCAGGTTTGATAAATAGGGCGTAAAATGAGGAAGCACAGCGTGCGTTGTGTGCGAACTCGCAGTGCAAACTGCGCCAGTCTTAGTAAATCTACCCTCAGAGTTTAATGCGTCTAACACTCATGAAGAGTAACTTAATGAGCGTTTATTTTGATTAACACCTAAAACCCCTCGTGTAAAATGTATCTAGCATGTGATCCTATTACAGTGTGGTGAGTGTAAAATATTAACTCTTAGTGTTGAATTGACTCTGAAAACGTAACATTAAGTTGAGTGTAACTTGAACACTTTAGGACCACATGTTCACTGAAACAGTGTCAGTGACATTGCCAGTTTTACGGTGCAGGACTTGTCGGCAGTGAAACTGTGCAGCAATAATAAAGTCCAAGCTCTTTCACTGTACTGTAAATGCTGTTTGTTTGTCACTAAAGTCAATATGAATGTTGTTCCTATGTGTCTGTCTGGCTCTATAGTGAAAAGGGAAATAATTAACTTCCTGTCGATCATTCCTTGTTCCTGTCACTCATCAATCTACTCATGTATTATTAATATGCTAGATGCAGATCTCAATGTGTGAATGAGGATTTTTTTTCCACTTTACATTTCTTAACATTCAGTTTCACACCTTCCACCAGCCAACCCCCACTCCCCCTCTTTCTACATCTATTTCAGGCTTTGTCTGTTCTGTCTTTTCTCTTTCAGAATCAGTTTGCCTCTCTTTTTGTATTTTTATCTCTCTCTCTCTCTCTCTCGCTCTCTTCATTCTTCACTCTTTTCTTCTCTTCTCATCTCTTTTACACGCCATGCCCTTTGTCCTCCTTTCTGTAGTTCCTCCCGTTAATGTCTCCTCATCAACGACAGCTGCCACTCACAATCCTACATGTGGGTTGCTAGGACAACGCACCCATGTGATCAAATATTAGACTAACTTCCTTTCCCGTGCACACAATTTGTTGATTTATTAGAATGGAGGTGAACCAAACAGGCCCGTGTTTCTGATTCAGGCTCTGATTTGGTCGGTTGAATTTCTTCAGAATCTATTTATTAATTCAGTGTCTTGATACTCGGATAATTTCATTAATGGCTTCAAGATATGAATTCTGATGCAGTTTTTTCTCTCTTCATGAAATGACAGCAAACTCATTACAAACTTCAATACAATAAGTTGTTTAGGGAATAAATCATCAAAGCCTTGTATTAAAACACTGGTTCAACAGTTTCCATTGTGTCCCAGATCAGCGTCTTATGAACAAAGAAAAGCTTTCCTGATGCAGTGAAATAGCTTGCAACGTTTGGATGACTGCAGTTTTAAGTTACTCTTAGCACGTCAGCTAAATTCCTCCTTAAACACATGCAATTGTATTAGTGGCTCATTTTTCAATTTTATTAGCAGTGAAAAGTCCCTATATCTCACTGCCACAGAATGCTGGTGTAAGGCAAATTAGACAATTCTGCAGCAGAGAACTGTAAATAAAGCAGTAAAGTTATGTTTTGACCTTGTTGAATGCTCGCTGATTGGCTGCGGTGGATCAGACAGCATTAAAATATTCCAGTGTATCATTTATTTGTTGCAGTTACATGTGGCACACCTGATTTTGTTTGCCTCGTTGGCAGTGATGTTGTTTTCAAAGTATCTGATTTTTAAGCAACTTTGGTGTCACAAACACGACAAATAATTCCTGAACTGACTTAATGAAGCAGCTGCTCAACGAGGCAGCAGATGAGGGCCGAGGCCGTGCTGGGAAGCTTTCAAATATGTGTGTAAGTTAATGAATATGAAGAACAGCGTTCGTTAAAGCAGCACCCTCAGCAAAGCTTCTTTGGACACAGAGAACTTTATTAAGCAGTGATATGACCCTCTCATACAATATTTTACCACAGTAATTAGTACTGGATGATGGCATACTGCATCGTCTTTAGATTTTAACCAGGCAGAGCAGTGGGTGGATTTACATATTCAAAAGATGTGGCTGTGCTCTGCTTACTCTACTCTACCTGCCTCTCTGGGTCAGAGCACACACTCTCCAGCCTCATCATGAGGGGTTCTTTGTAAAGCCCAGTGGTCTGCTCCCTCCCAGGGTTTGAACTGGATCCACTCAGCACTGTACAGCTTCATAATGCACAGTGTTCTCGTTGATAACATTTACCACAGCTATTTTACTGCCACTGTTCTAATACATTGTCTGATACAAAAAAAAAACTGTATTTTTCTAAATTCCATGGGAGCAAAAAGGTGAGCAAAACATTGGATATTATGTTGTAAAAGCTATGTAAACATTCCCTGAATTTGCAGCCCAAAGTATATTTTGAAAGAAAGTTGACATGATTCCATTTGTATTCATTATTTTTGCTGCAATGTCCACTGACAACTGTAGCACTCTTACATTCAGCACACTTTGGTAATGTGAGGGAAAGGTCACTGTCTCATTCAGTCCCACCATCCATCTCAACCAGCTCCCAAGAACTTCTGCAGCAAAAAACTAGTCAAAGAAATGAAATGTTCAATATAAGACAGACTAATGGAAAAATAAACCTGGTAAAAGCACCAGTTACATGGTTAATACTTTATAGTAGTTGTCTCCATATTACCAAAACAATGATGTTTACCCATTATTTGTGACATGTCCGTTTTGTTTTCACATTCTACAAGACTAAATCACAAGATAAAGGCCTCCATCCAGCAGCGTCTTTGGAGCCCCCCGTGGCCAGCAAGGGTCCATCAAATAACAAACACCTCGAGACAGGCATCTTCCGGGTGCTATCACCTATTGTCTCTCCAGTGGCAAAGTAGTCGACTTCATTGAACTTATTCCTATCCTCATTGACCTACATCTTACGGTTTATTGCAAGGCATACTGATTCTGCTAGGCGTACCTGGTCACATTTAATTTGTTCTTCTTGTCTTTGTGTGACCGTTTGGTCAATACTTTTTCTTTCCTGTGGCACAAATTATGGATGACATTGCACCTATAAGAACCAAGTTCATATCAGGTAAAATATAAAGCACCTTGGATTGTGGAATGAGTGAGGGCACTAAAGAGAATCTGCCACAAATTTGAGTGTAAGTAACTGCAGGCTGTCTATAATATTTATAAAGCCCTGCTGAGAAACTACAACAATGAAATAAAAAAAAATTAGATACAACTATTTATTGGAATTAATATGAATTATTCTGAAATTTTGTTTTGTACAATTGATGAACCGTTTAACCCTCTCAGACCAAAACCTGCTGAGCTCCACTCCAGTGCATGTTTTACTGGACTGACAAAACGAGTGTTAACAAGCTTCAGCTCATTCAGAATGCTGCGGCCAGAATTTTAATACTAACTAAAAGATTTCTACACAACATTTTACTTCACTTCGCTGACTGCCAGTAAACAAATAATTGATTTGAAAATACTTCTAATTGTTTTTAAATCTATTAATGGCCTAGCTCCTTCCTGAATTGCTGACATGCTCACTGAACACAAACCGGACAGGCTCCACAGATCATCAAATATATGTCTCCTCACTAGGATCAATTGTAAACCAGCCTTTGGTGCCTTCAGTCACTCTGGTCCTGTTCTCTGAAACGCTCTACCACAACCGTGTCTTCTTTTAAAAGCAGATAAAACACAAGCTGTTGGTTAGTTTTAAGTATGTGAAGTATGCCATTATATTTTATTTTAGAATTTTTTATTTTAGAATCAGTATTTTATTCTCCCCTTTTAACAATACCAATAACATATACTTGTAAGGTGTTTTTGTCATGTATTATTTTTGCATTGTATGTTTCTGCTTTGTATCCAAAAGTACATTGAAGCCACACCAAATCGTTTTCAAAAGTTTTCGTTTACATGAACCCCCATAAATACGCTGTCGAGTGGCATCATAATCATGCCTAACTTATAGACGACAGTGTAACAAGGATAAGGCCAATGCAGGCAAATCCTCAGAATCAATATATGCATTTTTCCTACGTGTGAGTCTATGTCTGTTGTATGAAATGTGCTATATAAATAAAGTTGACTTGACAACACTATGATGATCACAGGTCTCATAGTTGAAAGCCTTGCATTGATGGACCCATCCATCTACACACCCGCACCATGATTATTCTTTTTCAATATATATACTATGTCACTAACTCTTACTGTTGCATAGTCACGTGGATGCATTTAATTTGTTTAGCTTAACCTATAATAGTACATCATTGTATTAGCTGATTTATATTTTTTATTAATGAACTTAATAGGCAGAGTAGCTAGTAATTTAAGCTGGCAAAGAAATGCAGTGAAGGAGAAAGTACAATATTTCCTTCTGAGATGTAGAGGAGCAGAAGTATAAACGTGTGTGTGTGAGAGAGAGAGAGAGAGAGAGCGAGAGCGAGAGTGTGTATGTGTGTTTTGCCAATTGACGATCCCGATTACCTTTCATTGGTGAGTGACACAAGAAAAAAAAAATTGAAAAATTGGGTGTCCCTGAACGAAACCAATAGATTGCATTTCATGACTATTTCCCAGCCTGCCAAGAGAACTGGGCTGGTCACTTCTGTTGAAGTTCCAAAATAGTGTTGCCATTCCTTTCACAGCATTGGAGAGAAAGCAGTTGTCACGGCTTGGAGGGTTGGCACATTCCTGGATGACTTATCGAAAGTGTTTGCTTTTCCTGGACAGCCTCGTTTTCATTTCATATATTTTTCCAGACCTCTTCTAACACATTCGCTGGCTCTCTCTTGTACGCGTGCACAAACACACACACACACACACACACACACACACACACCGTCTCACACATAAAAAGAGTGAGAGAGGGTGAGATGCTGGATCAAACAGACTCGTTTGGCCTTGGTAAGAAAGAGTCTCCTTATCTTGAAACAGCCATTTAGTGTTAATTAATCCTTTTGACTGAAACCTCCCCCTACAACATATTCTCTTTGGTTGTTAGGCTTTCATGCTTAAAGTGCTCACGCTGCCTCAGATAACCAAGTTAATGAAAAATACCCAAATCTGATTCGGCCTGCAATGCCTCTTCTCTCTGTAGCTATGGGCCACGCGTGCAACAGCTCTGCCTCTTTTTTTCTTTTGCTTTCAGGCCTAAAGAAGCATTAATGGCGTGGCAATTTCACTACCTGTCCGTTTTGTCTTTGCGGCTTTAAACAGACAAGCTGCAAGGTTTCAAGATACCCTACAGACACAAACTAAAAATCAATGGGGTTTTGGCCCCCGGAGGGCAGAGCTGCTGTGGTGCTGCTCGGTAGCAGCTGTGTTGCTTTCTCGCTGAAAGTGCTGACTAATCTTCAAATAGGATTTCTCCGTCTTTGATATCTTTGATGCAAAAACTGCTTACATTCATACACCAAACCTCCCCATCAGAACAGAAGAGCCTCTCCTTTGTAATTTGGCTATACGGCCATTACTGCCATTCCAGCCTTCAACAAACACGGGCTATCTCTCACCGCTCGGCTTTCATGTTGCGACAGCCAGCTGATAAGCAGCTCTAGGACTGTTGTGCTCACGATAAAGCGCAAAAGCCTGCACTCAAAAACAAAACTAAAACTAACTATTTCTTTAAGTATTTGGCTTTCAGTGTCACACAGCTTGCACTTATCGAGCCACAAATACAAATAACCTTGGCTTTGTGTTTCAACAATGATGGCTCTTTCATGCCTGGCGGGGTGAAAGCTAAATTTCAAGAGAGATACTGTTGTTTGATTTGCGGCCCTTGCAGTAGCATGAAACCTCTTTGTGTCTCTATCAAAACCTCTTTTTTCCCCTAAGATAAGCAAAGACATCAGTAGAAAAAAGGAAAAGAAAAATATTTGAGCGGAAAAATGAGAGGCTGTGAGTTTGTTTGATAAAAGCTAAAAAATCTCCACCTCCCCTGTCGCTGTCTCAGACTCAAATACAACCTCTCACATACCTTCAGTCTGGAGTTAATGTGAAGTGACAAAATAATGATTTCTGAGCGTTCCCATGCATCAGGAGTCTTGTACGAGTTCAACCAAAGATTCACAGGCTGCAACTCTGTCTGTCAGGCAAAACACAAACAGTCTTTGGTCCCCCCCCAGCACTATAAAAACAGTCCTGTTATTCATTCCACTGTCTGCATCTATCCAGAAAAACATCGGTCAAACCTTGGCTGATGTCTCACAGCAGAGAAATTTGTCTTTGAACATGGAAAACATAACTGGAATTCCTTTTAAATGACTACAGAAAACTTCTGGGATAAAACTCATTAGAAAAGAGTAAAAATCTATTTCCTCCTATGGTGAAAGGAGAAAATGTGCAACAGATTTGGGGAGGAAGTCTAAGACGGCTGCAAATACCCAAAACTGATGAACGACAATTGAGTATAATGCCCAAAATATCCCCCATGTGTTCCAAATGGCCACATTTAAAGGCGGAGTTAAAAACGATCCGTCATAGAGAGAGGGGGGACTGCCAGGGCTGGACTGGGACCAAAAATCGGCCCGGGCATTTTCAGCCGAGACCGACCCACCGGGTATCGATGGAAAGACAATGAAGCCTATGAATGAAAACAAACTTTTTTGTGACGATGCTTGTACACTGTCGGGCATCGCCCCTCGGCTGTAATTGGTCCAGCCCAGAATCAATCATGACTAAGGGGCCGATCTACCAGTTTTGTGTATCAATAGCAGTGTTTCCCATAGGATTCTATCGTGGGGGGGGGTCTTGCGATGTTGGTGGGTCCGGGGGCATGCCCCCCCGGGAGAACATTTTTAATAGATTTCATTTTAATGCATGAATTTGGTGAATTTTGAGAACCAAAATATGACATCAATTACTGACCAATTTCTTACAAACTGCTGGTACTAATACAAAATGTTGACATACTAAATGGGGTTGAGGAGTTGAACCATTCAAGAAAATATGAAAACAAAAATGACTAAAACACAGTGCTGAGCCTTCCAGGGTTCCCCAATTAGTTTTCACTGAGGGCCAAATTATGTCCAGGTTGCCAAGTCGAGGGCCAATTTGTCTCTTTTTTTTCATTGGAACACTAAACATTGTTTTATGTGCAAATGTTATTATTGTTGCTGCTATTATTAGAAGTATTATTATTGTAATGATTAGTACTACCAGTGGTAGTTGGTTGTAGTAGCAGATAGTAGTAGTAGTCATAGCCTGTGTTGAGGGACAGATAAAAATGTACACTTGAAAGAAAATAAGTCCAATATCAACAATTTATTTATTTGAATGCCCTGGAGAATATTTTGATCAACAACAAAAAAACAACAGCACTACAGCAAGTGGGGCACAAGAGGAAAAAAAGATTGTATAACAGTGGACTTAATGGTTTTTGTTTGCAGCGTCTTGCTTTTGTCTTGTAATTTGCAGACGGTCCCTGCACACTGGCCCAGCTGCGTATATAGATCAATGTTCTCCGTCCAGACTGGGCGGCTTATTTATGTAAAAAATCTGGGTTTTGGTCCTTGTAGCTCGTAGTCTATGATATTACGGTGAGGAAGAAGCATCATTTGTGTTTGAAAATGTTTCACTTAAGATTTATTGATCCCGAATCTGTGAATATATTTCCAACTTTACAGAACTCTTTATTTCACTAGGTTATTGCATAGTGTCACTGCATGGGTCCGCACGGGCCGGACACTTTGCTCTTGCGGGCCGGATTTGGCCCGCGGGCCGCTAATTGGGGATGGCTGCTTCATACTATTAGTTTATTATGACTATTATTATTATTATTATTATTATTATTATTATTATTAATATAAGTGGGTGACTATTCTTCAGCCTTCCTTGGTGTTTTGGTTTTGACATACACGCACGCACTGTCAAACTTGCGCAGCTAAGGGGGGTCGGCGCGGGGGACGCCTTGCCATGGCGACGGGGGGAAACAGAATGTTGATGAGCCAAACCAGCCGCGAGGATTTCCCCTTATAATAAGCGCTGCTGCCCTCCTGTTTAGGCCTATCATTAGAGCCGCTAGTTAAGTCAATTCAATGTGTGGGAAACACTGAATAGGTATCATGACTAATACCATTAATAACACTAATACCATCAGTAAAAAAAAAAAGAAAAAAGGCTCGGCCCAAAATCGCCATCGGCCCAATATGCCCGATGGCCAGTCCAGCCCTGGGCACTGCTATTTATATATGGAAAGAACAGCACAGGCTCTCCTGGAAGACATTCATACTCTTCACTCTGTTGTTAGTTGTTAGAACAAGGGAGAAAAAAGCACCAAGTTGCATGTTAGATTGTCAGTTTTGTTAGCTTACAAAGCGATTCTACCATCTGGTGACCACTTGTGATGGAGTTTACTGAGCCCCTGTGTTCAAATTTGGTAAAACTGTAAACATGTAAAAGCACTGGAACTCTATTTCAACAAGCTTCCATGAAACTTCCATGTTTCACCGAATCAAAATTGCTTTGACGTCAAGTGAGATACAAAATTTGACAGACGAGTGGAAGAATGCCGCAGCAAACCGTGGTCGCCCAGCAGAATTCACTGTATTTGGGGATAACATGATGTATGGCTGTTCCACACAAGCCTGAACTCTGGCTAAAGCGAGGTGAGGCGTGCAACAGGGGAAATCAGAGTGTGGAAATATTGCTCTGCAGAAATCTGTTGTTTCTCCTTCTGCGATTTAAAAGAAGGGAATGGCTTGCTTTTTTAAAAAAAATCCTCAAACATTTATAATGTTTTTGTGTCAGGATCAGCAGCTTGTGGGTAGCATAAGATGAAATGTGTCCAGTAGATATGTTAGTTTGGAGAGTGTGATCCTTTCTAGAAAAACCCTCCAAAATGCTGAACATGGGGAAATGGTGAGCAATTTACTGACAAATGGCGTGGAAAGCTTTAATACTGTACATTAGTGGAATGCAAATAGAAAATTTTCACATCTTCCCCTGAACTCATGTACTACACTTAGAACTAACTGCACTTGTGTGCATGCTGTTGACACCATCCAAAATATGCACCTGCTCCGGATGAGTTAGCATGCTGTTTCCATCAAAATGTCCCATTGTTGCATGTTGGATTGTCAGAATCAATATGCCAACAGCAGAATCAAGTTCTACAGAACTCCGACAGGATCACAACCGTTTCAGAGAAACAAGTGTTTCAGTTTAACCAGTGACCGTGTTAACTGGTGCCTCTCAGGCGAATGCTTCCACGAGTGCTTGTAGTAATTATGCATATGGTTGGCACATACACAGTGATTGAAGGAAAACATCCACGCTCTCAGCTCTTTAAATACAAACGGTTGGTCAGTGGCCTGGAACTTCCAACTATGCTGCTCTATGTACACCTCTGGCATCAGTTCCTATGATGAGGCAGTTCCACTCATTGCATGTATAGTGTATTTTCAAAATAAACTTCCCTCGTCAAATAAAGTTAGGTTTGGGCAAGGTTTGGGAAAGAGCTTAGTTATTAGATAATAACTTGACTGTTTCACAACTTGCAATTCTAGCAACTCACTAGACTCAGGAATGCTGAAACAAAATGTCCACGTTGACAGCAGTTTCCTGGAAGAAAGTCCTGTTTGTTTGATTTGTGTGGACTAGCTTGCTCTTTAAACTACATCAGTTGCTCTGACCATCAAAAATAGATGTGGGTATATTTTTGGGAGTGAGACCGCGTTGATTTATGAGAATACCTACATGTTTGAGTATTCGGCTGTCTGAGCAAAGGATGCATCCAGCCTAGAGTCACCAGTAGAACCCATTTTTAAACTCAACAAACCAAAAATGCTGAGTTTATGTAAAATATCAAGGGTCTATTAATCAAGTCTGTTGGATTGTTGTAAAATGATTGCTGATTTTATGTACAAATATACAGTATGTCTGTGGCATATTTAACATCAGACATGTAAAATGTCTTGTATTGTGGCTGATTGGCAGCC